>ML781967.1:305101-328658 GCA_009831015.1 Picea engelmannii | reverse complement strand
GAATCACTATAAGTAGTTTTAATATTTTATTTTAGAGTTATTTATTTTGCATGCAACTTTTCTGTTATAAAGTAACTTCATTGTAAAAGTGATCCCCACTTCTCTTTATAAAAGTGGGTCACTTCATAAAGCAACTTACACTACCATGTGGTCAGTTGGTTACCGTTTATGCTTTTTTTTTAAAGGGCATAACTCTCACATCGGAAGTCCATTTTCAGTGTCGTTTTTTTTTAAACCGCATAAATTTTCGAGATCTTTCCATCCAGATCATTAGTTTCAGTTTTTAGATCCACATTATCTTCATATTTATATGGATTCTACAAGTAATGTCTTACTTACCAGCAAAAATTACTTCCAATGGAAATCTCATATGGAAGATTTATTAAGAAGTAAAGGCTTGTACTGGATTACCTTGGGAAATGAAAAAGAAGCCACTAATGATGATAATAAATCCAAATGGGCTAATAGGAGTGATGAATCACGTGGACTAATCAGAATGTCCAGCTCTCCTTATTTAAGATACCACCTCCAAGAAATTGATGACCTCACAGAAGCTTGGAACAAGATTGAATCTGTGTTTGGTAAACTCAATATTATTCGAGCACAACAGTTAGAAAATCAAGTACTGACCTTGATTCCAAGTGATTTTTGTTTCCTTGGAGACTATCTATGTAGGTTTAAAACACTCAGAATTTTATGTGAAGAATGTAAGATAAAAATGGAGGAAGAGCATTGCATCTATCTTATTCTTTCTAAGCTAGGTAGTTCAAATTCTGTGTTTGTATCTACCTTTTATGCCATGAGAGAGACTCTAGGGAAATCTTATGAAAAACCCACTCTTGAGTCCTTTTATGCTGCTTTGATTAGAGAGGAAGATAATCTTGTACAACTTGGAGCTATCAACACTGCAGGTACATCCAACAAAGCCTTGGTTGCTCAGCAAAAAGATAAACCCAAGAATCCCAAGAAGCAACATCCTCGCCACAACAACAAGCAATATAAGGGTCCCAAACCCACTTAGACAGCTTTCGTTCTGAATGGAGACAAAGGAGAAAAATATAAAAATAATAAGACTAACAGACATTGCAACTTTTGTGATAAAGATGGTCACGATGAATCCAAATGTTTCAAGAAGATGGCAGCTTTAGAAGCAGTGATGAAGAAGCACAATATCATTATTGATCCTACTTCTTCTTCTTCTTCTCATGGACATGCACGTTCTGCTTCTGGTTTCTCCTTCAATACACCTTCTACTTCTACTTCTGATAAGTGGCTTATTGATTCTGGAGAATCTTATCATATGGCTAAGGATAGAGACATATTTTCTACTCTAAATGAATGTAACACCAAGAAAATATTTGTTGGTGATGATAGATCTCTTAGTTTTGAAGGATCTGGAACAGTACAAGTAGAAAATGGCCATTTCAATGATGTATTATGTGTTTCAAGTCTTTCTTGTAACCTTCTATAAGTATATCAAATCACTCATTCAGATGAAGTTAAAACCGTAGAGTTTTCACCTCACCAAGTTGTAATCAAGGATCTAAAAGATCCTAATCATGTTCTTGCAATTGGAATTGTTGATGATATTACCAGGTTGTACAATTTTGACAACTTTGGGTCATCATCTTTTTCATCATTTTTTCTTTCTCATAGCGATGACTTGAGCAAACTTTGGCATGAGCAGTTTGGTCATCTAAATTATCGTTCATTGTAGCAACTATGTAATCCATAGATGGTGACTGGTCTTCCTCTTGTTTCATGCAGAGATGGTGTTTGTGTCGTTTGTGTTCTTGGAAAACATCATCGAGATAGTTTTGAAAAATGTGCCTCTTGGCACACCTCGGGTCCTTTGCAGCTTGTTCATAGTGATTTGTGTGGTCCAATTCTTCTCCTTCTTTTTTTGGGTGCAAGTATTTCTTAACTTTCATTGATGAATTTTCCAGACATACTTGGGTTTACTTCTTCAAAATTAAGAGCAAATTTTTTGACAAGTTTTTGGCCTACAAGGCCCTTGTAGAAAAGCAATATGGACATCAAATTCAAAGGTTAAGAACAGATAATGGAGGCAAATATGTGAACAATAATTTTACAAATTATTGCACTACATAGGGAATCCAAATGCAACACATTGTTCCATACACACCACAACATAATGGTGTTGCTAAGAGAAAGAAACGCACATTAAAAGAAATGGCTAATTGTATGATCCAATCTAAGGGATTAAGTCTAAAGTATTGGGTGGAAGCCATCAAATCTGCAAATTACATAGTAAATCGCACTCCCACAAAGGCTCTTAAAAATATAACACTGGAATAATCTTGGAATAAAATTAAACCAGATGTAAGTCACATCCGTGTATTTGGCAGTATAGCATGGGCTCACATTCCTGATGAGAAAAGGAAAGCATTGCAGCCTAAAAGTGAGAAGTGTATATGTGTTGGTTATTCTGAAGATGTCAAAGGTTACAGACTTCTTCAATCACATTGTAATGAAATTATTATTAGAAGATATGTTAAATTTGATGAAAATATCTTGGCCTACGAACATAATTCGGCGTTTGTGCCTTCGTTGGCCTGCGAGCCTAATTCGACGGTTGTGCCTTCTTCGGCCTGCGAGCCATCTTTGGTGTTTGTGCCTTCTTCTGATCTGGTTTCTTCTTCAGAGGATGACAGTGAGGATGAAAATCCACCTCCGCCTTCTCACCCTCCTCCAAATGAGTCCTTTGAACTTGAACCAGCACCAGCTCCATCGCTTCCTATGTGGGTTCGTTCAACACAAAGAAACAATTGGTGATCTTGTCGGTGATCCTTCAGATCAGCGTCGGACACGTTCACAGCTCTGGCGAGCCTCTTCTCTTTTGGCTCAAGTTTTAAAAACTCATGATCCAGAGACATTTGCAAAAGCTTCAGGTCATCCAGATTGGGATACAACAATGAATGAAGAGTATTGTTCTTTAATGGAAAACGATACTTGGGATCTTGTACCTCTTCCAAAAAGAAGAAAACTTGTCAGATGTAAATGGGTCTACATAACTAATTTTGCATTAGATGGAA
Source organism: Picea engelmannii (assembly GCA_009831015.1). Taxonomy (NCBI): domain Eukaryota; kingdom Viridiplantae; phylum Streptophyta; class Pinopsida; order Pinales; family Pinaceae; genus Picea; species Picea engelmannii. The sequence goes on along the minus strand of ML781967.1, from coordinate 325,602 downwards.
GTGTTGAAAGACACAAGGCTCGTTTAGTTGCCAAAGGATTTTCCCAAGTTGAAGGAATTGACTATCATGAAACCTTTGCCCCTGTAGCCAAAATGAATTCCATCTTCCTTGTTCTTGCCCTTACTGCCTCACATAAATGGGAGGTCCGTCAAATGGATGTTAAATTTGCCTTCTTGTATGGAGATTTGCAAGAAGAAATATACATGGAACAACCTCCTGACTATGTCCAGAATGACTCTAGCCTTGTTTGTCACCTTAAGAAATCTCTTTATGGTATCAAGCAAGCTCCCCGAGCTTGGTATGCCAAAATGGACACCTTTATTATTTCCATTGGATTCTCTAGATTCCATTCTGATCTTAATGTCTATACCAAGAAAGTAGGAATCCATCTCATAATCCTTGTCCTTTATGTTGATGACCTTATCCTTACTGGTAGTGACTCAAAACTTTTAAACCATGTGAAAACCATCCTTAAGAAGAAATTTGAAATGACAGAATTAGGATTTTTGCACTATTTCCTTGGCCTCCAAGTTTTGCAAACCAATGAAGGAAATTTTCTTTCCCAGTCTAAGTATGCTTGTGACCTTCTTCGTTGCTTTCACATGGATGATTGTAAACCCACCCCTTCTCCCTTTCAGTCTGGAGTCAAGCTTACTTCCACCTGTACTTCTCTTGAAGCTGATGCCACCCTGTACCGTCGGTTAGTTGGTAGCCTCTTATACTTGAATCATACCCATCTTGATATTTCATTTGTTGTTGGTCTTGTTGCCCGATATATGCAAAATCCCCATGAAAGTCATTGGAAAGTAGCTAAAAGTATACTTCTCTATGTTCATGGTACAGTTCAGTTCAGGATACATTACAGTTCAGGGGGGATTCCTTTATTGGTTGGTTTCACTGATTCAGATTGGTCCGGTGACCTTGATGATCAAAATTCTACTGCAGGTTATGTTTTCAGCCTTGGTTCAGGACCTATCACTTGGGCCTATAAGAAACAACAGGATATTGCACTTTCTTCAGCAGAAGCAGAGTATTGAGCAGCGGTAAATGCAAGTCAGGAAGCCATGTGGCTTCGACAGATCCTTTTAGAGTTTGGATTCTAGCGCCATCATCTGACCAGCCTTTGGTGTGACAATCAGAGTGCCATAAAGTTCACCAAAGACCCAGTTCAACATCAGCATAACAAACACATTGATATACACATGCATTTCATCAGAAATATCATTCATGATCAAGTTATTGAAGTGCTATTTTTCCCTACAGAAGATCAAGTTGCAAACATTTTCACAAAGTCTCTTATAGAAGCAGACTTTTCCAAACTTCGATCTATGTTAGGAGTTCAGGAAGTTGTCATTAAGGGGGGATAGGCTCTAATGCCTCCTTCCTTCTCCTATTGTGTCACTATTGTAAATCATTCGATCCTTTCCCAAGTTGTTCTTAAGGGGGGATGTTAGGATATTTAGACACTTAGGAGTTAGTTAAGATCTACTTGGTCTATTGTGTCATTAGGTAAAAGTGTGTTTTCTAGTGTGTTTTTTTAGTATGCATTAGTATGCATTTGTAGTTAGGAAATTCGATGGTCACAATATGTTCTCGACATAGAGTGATCTGACGGTTCATACTCTCCTCTATCTTAATGGCCATTGATCTGTGGCTTAACACCTGATTGGTCCATGATCTCTATTTAAAGTGCATGGAGGGTCATTTTTCGATAATCGATTGTGAGAAACTCTCTTGTAAAATCTCTCTGTAATCTTTTTATTTTCAATAATAAACTACTCCAAGTGATTGCATTGGCTGGGTCCATGGATATTTCCCCATAGGGGTTTTCCCACGTGAAAACATCGATGTGTTGATCTTTGATCTGGTTATGTGAGTGCTTATTGAAGGTGTTCGTCCTCTGTTGGAATACCTGTGTTGTCGAACAATTTTCAATTTCAATGTGAACTAATACTTATTAGACTTTGGTGCTTCCTCGAATGTGATGCCCCACTTGTTTTTTCAAAAGATAAACGATGTCCTTGAAAAGAGCACTACTAGGATCATACAGTTAGATAGATCAGATGTCAAAGTAATAGGAGAACTCAAAGATGTAATGATTAGACTGTATTTTGACCTTAGGGTTCATCAGGTTATTGATATTATTGTAGTTGATATTCCAAAAGCTTATGGTTTACTGTGGAGTAGGGATTGGTCTGCAAAACTACAAGGCTATTTCTCCATGAACTGGACTCACTTTTGGATTCCATACAAGGGAAGAATTAACCAAATCAGAGGGCCAAAAAATCCCACATGAAACACATAGTAATTGAGCTTGAAGGTAAGGACGAACCTATATGTTTCGCTCATAATGCCTTGGGAAATTGTTTCTAAGAGGCTAACCATGCTTTCTATGTAGTGCGACATCTTCATTCCAATCAGAAAAAATTGTTGGAACCCCTTCATTACACTTGAATTGAAGCTAATGACTATAATATAGTAGAATTAGATAGTTTATGTTTTACTAAATCAATTTTAGGTACTAATATTTCAAATTTTTTCTTTGATGGCTCCAGATCACAAGAAGGAGTCCAAGTAGGTTGTATACTCATTGACCCTGAAAAATTTAAAACTCTTATATCCTACCGTCTAGAGCTCGAATGCACAAATAAGACTGTTGAATACAAAGCCCTGGTACAAGGCCTCAAAAAGGCTATTGATATCAAGGTAAAATTCCTACGAGTTTTTGGTGATTTGGAAGTAATTGTCAGGAAAGTGAGGAATATTATGCACTTTTTGTCTCCCCATCTGAAAAGTTACCAGCATGAGGTATGGAACTTAATAAAAAAATTTGATGCCTTTAAACTTACTACAATACCTCGTTCTCAAAATGATACTAATGATACTTTAGCTAACACATCATCTAGATTCACACCCATGAATAATGGTTTTACTATTGGAATTATTTTCAGGCCTTCCATACCTAAAAATGTCACCAACTAGAGGGTGTTTAATGATGACTCTTAGCTAACAGATTTCCTCACCAACACTGATGTACTCCATGATTCAGTGATAGATGATGAGATACACTAGCAAAATATACAATATTGTTGGGATGAAGCAAATAAGATCAAGGCTAACTGCATCCCAAGGAATGTATTGTCTCTCAAAAAATTGTTTGATTTGTAGTCCAGGTTCAGAACAACTATGAATCCAAATACAAACAACTCAACCATGATGCATTCTTTGGTGAACATAGACACTCTCTAACAACCCAAATTTATCAACTTAGGAACTCATTGTTCGGAGGCCAAAAAACATACCTTCGTGCAGTTGTTTAAGAATTATCAAGATGTATTTGCATTGATCAATGAAGACATAAAAATGTATGACACTTACATCATTCAACACACCATTCCCATAAAAGAGGGTGTCAAACCATTTCAGTAGAAATTTAGGAAGATACATCCCACTCTTGAGCCCCTGATCCAAAAGGAGCTATAGAAATTACTATATTCTTGGATTATATTCAAAGTATGACATTTTACCTAGGTATCAAATATGGTAGTTGTTAGAAATAAGTCAAGGAAGATCAAGTTGTGTGTATATTTTAGAAATCTAAACCAATCCTCTAAAAAAGATAACTACCTGGCTCCCCTTATGGAACTGATATTGTAAATAATCTCTGGTTCATTGGTTCTTAGATGTTTTCTCTTATAGATGATTTTTTTGGATATATTCAGATTCTCGTGCTAGAACCAGACTGATTGAAGACCACCTTTAAAACCAAGTGGGGAAACTTTGTGTATCGAAGAATTCCTTTTGGCTTGATTAATGCAACCACAAAGGGAAATGGACATGGAATTTAAAGGTCTGGTCGGTCACAACATGGTGATATACCTTGATGATGTTACGATATATTCAAAGAAGATAGATGATCACCCATACTACTTGAAACAAAATTTTGAAAGATGTAGGAAGTACGACATCTCTCTAAATCCTAAGAAAAGAGTCTTCATTGTTTTAGAAGGTGAACTATTGGGAAACATAATTTCTAAGGATGGGATCTGCATCGATCCAAAACACACTAAATCCATCATGCAGATCTCATTTCTAAACAAGTAGAAGTCTATGTAGTCATTTTTTGGGAAGATAAATTGTGTAAGAAGATTCATATCTGACTTTGTAGAAATAGTTAAACCCATTCAATACATGATTAAGAAGGATGCTCACTTCAAATGGACAACTTTGAGAAGGAATCTTTTGAGAAAGTTAAGGCTCCATAGTGGATTCCCCTGCACTTCAGAGTCTAGATTTCTCCAAATACTTATTGTTGAACACATTTGTTTTGGATCATTCTCTTGTAGTAATGCTCACCCAAAAGGATCAACAAGGGAATGAATGTCCCATAGATTTCATGAGCATGGTACTCCAAGGTGTTGAATTGAACTATCCATTGATGTACAAGAAAGTTTTAGTTATTCACAAATCCATCAAGCATATAAGGCCTTATATTCTAAAGAATCACACCAAGTTGATCGTCCCTCACCCAACAATCAGGCCCCTTTTTGTGCAGAAGGAGTTGGGTGTAAGACAAGGAACTGGATGGTTTCTTTACAGGAATATGACTTGGAATTTAAGCCAACAACTATAGTCAAAGTTCAAGGCCTAAGAAAATTAGCAACTAAGGCCATGGATTGTGAAGATCAGAAGAAAAAAGGTTGGCAAGAATAATTGGTGCTATATGCATAGCAACCTCCTTACGTACCATCACTTGAGAATCGTGGTACAATGAACTCAAACAATATATTCAACATGGCACCACCCCTGATCACCTTAATGTTAAGTAGAAGAGGTCACTGAGATGAAAATATGCACAATACCATCTAGTCCACAGTATCATTTTCAGAAGGAATTATGACAGAGTTCTCCTCTGATGCCTCGCAAAACAAGATGATAATAGTCCTCAAGGAGCTTCATGACCAGGGATGATTTTAAGGATGGAAATTTATTTTAAAATGTAGAAATCTTAGCGAATCTTACTAATCCTTCATATGCCAACTATAAATGTTTGGCAATATTTTTGTAAAAATATTTAAATTTCTAAGGATTTTATATAGTTTTTATCTAATTTTGGCGATTTTTAAGGTAACCTAATTTTATCCTATAGAATTTGGGTGAATCATTTTTAAAATAGTGAATATCGTTTTTGGAAAAACCATGGAAAATTAGCCCATGAGAGAAATTTAGCCCCTAAAATCATCCATGTGAATCATGACGGACCAGCTAGAGGGAATTTCACAGGAGTAACTACAACTCACAATATCCTAACAGATGGATATTATTGGTTTATGGTGTTTAAAGATGCTCATGCTTACTCCCGCAATTGTGATTTTTTCCATAAATCAGTTGGGAGAGAAATAAGCCATGTTGTTTGTAATGAATAAGCCTAATAATTTATTGATAAACAAAATATTTATGAATTAGTAAATAATTGATAAAATGAATATATGATAGATGATGGTATTACATTCACCCTCATGACGATTTACTTATAGCATTAACTGGTCACAAGTGAAGAGGTACATGCCTCTTGATGAAGAGGTACGTGCCTATTGGTTATTTATCTAATTAAATTATTATTATTATTATTATTACATTTCCATCCTCTTAAGGAATGTTTTTTCCTCAAAGCATAGTAAAATAGGATTCTCTCTAGTAGAGCATGTTTTTGTAGTGAAATGATTTGTTTTGTGTTGGTGGTAATTGATTCTTCTCAACAATGGACCCTTTGAAACCATGTAGTTTATAGTGTTGACCTTGCCAATTAAATTCCATGAATTGTTCTTCAAGGTTTGTGGCATAACTCCCCAACTATATCAACCATTCTGCACCTAGAACCATATCCATTCCTTCAAGTGGTAGAGCATAGAATCATGTTTGTAGTTCTAGTTCTTGTATTTGAATTGATATTTTATGACATTTTCCAACTTATTCGACCCTTTTTCTATTATCAAACTTAACCGTGAGGTCCCTAGTGGGGTAGATGAAAAAATTTTGGTTTTTTGTGACATCAATGTCTATACAATTATGAGTACTACCAGAATATATGAGTATTGTTAAATTTCTATCTTTTATGACTCCGTTAAGTTTTAGGGTCTTAGATTGTGGTTTTTCTGTCATAGTTGCGAGTGGAACTGTAGGTTTTATTTCTTCTTTTCTTGGAGGTTGGATCTTATCCTTTATAAGATGCAGTGGAATATATTTTGGAGTAATTATCTCTCTTTGAAGTTTGTTTTCTTCATTTTGATTTTTTTGGACACATGAGATTGAAGCTAGTGATGCTTTTTCCAGTATTTCATCATGGTTAGAATCTGCATTGTATGCTATAGTGATTTCATCCTCTATTTTTGGGAATTCTACTTGCTTCCCATCCACTATTATAAAGTAGTGTAATGACTTGTCCTCACATGTGTGTCCCGGTGTCCAATTTCCCCTGCACTTATGACAATTGGTTTTCTTTTTGTTTTCTCTCTTTGATTCACTACTGAATGAGTCTAATTCCTTCTCTACTTTGAAAGTATATAATTTTTTATTATTGCATATGTGCCTTGGAACCCAATTGTCGCCACAATATCTACATTTGTTCACCCATTTCTTATCTAGGTTAGACTTGTATGTAGAGTACCTATTTGTTTTTTCATTTTAATATCTGTTTGATGCTTTTGGACTTGTGAATGATGTCTTATTGAACTTATCTTTTTTTTTTCAATTAGTCTTTTTGCATGTCTAGAATATTCAATAGTTTTAGGATTCTATAGTTTAATTTCTCTACAGATGTAATCCTTTAATCCACAGATATACACTTTTAGTCATTGTTCATCAGTGAATCCACTTTGCCTTGTTTCCAGCAACTCCCACTCGTGTGTATAGTCATTTACATTTCCCTTATGTTTAAGATGCACAAACTTGTTATATAGGTCATCATCCTCTTCATCATGGAACCTTTTTAGTAGGGAAGCTGTGAAGTTTTTCCAATGGAAGGAATGAGCGTTGCATTTTCTGGACCACCATAGGTACCAATCCTAAGCTTCTCCTTCTAAACTGTTGGAGGATGTCATTATTTTTTCTATTTTTCCTAGCGGGGGTTAGATTCAAAAACACCATCCATTTTGTTAATCCAGACAACAACTCCTCTATGGTCCTTGCCATCATATTTTGGTAACTCCTTTTAAACTTTTGGTAATCTCTATTTTGAAATGTATATGTAGTTATTGAAAAAATTGTCTCTAGTATTTGTTGGTGTTCCCGGTCCTTCAAATTTTGTGATCCCGAACTTTGTGATGGTCTTTGAAGGTCTAAGGGTTTTGCGAATAATTTGTCCACTCATTCGATTAATTGATTAATTCCCACAATATGTTCATTAAGCATCCTTGCCATTACCCCTCATTCTTAAATAAATATTCCATCTCTCCTCTGATGTATTTATTAATGTGTCAATTTGGTCTTCTTTTTGTAATAATGTATTGATCTTTTCCAATAGTAGTATTGTACTGAGATGATATTTAACATTTTTTATTTCTCTTTTACGGTTAATTTCTTCATGTGACTCATTTTTTTTCTACTTCCTTCTATTTTTTATTTTATAATATATATATAATTTTTACTTAAAGATGATATTACATTCACCCTTGTGAGGGTTTACTTATAGCATTGACTAGTCATGAGTGAAGAGGTATGCGCCTCTTGATGAATATGTATGTGCCTCTTGTTTATTTATCTAATTAAATTATTATTATTATTATTATTATTATTATTATTATGTTCGTTACATTGTTCCACTCCAACCTGTTGTTTTTGAAGAACCTTTTGAGCAGTGGGGGCTAGATATCATTGGTGAGATCAACCCTCATTCATCTAGACAACATAGCTATATTCTCACCTCCATTGATTATTTCACGTGTTCAATAAAGGCCATACCACTAACTAAAGTTAATTAAGAAGTGGTGATTAATTTTTTGGAAAGTCACATTATTACCAGGTTTGGAATACCCACTACTCTTGTGTTTGATAATGATACTTATTTCTCATCATTGAAATTAACCGAGTTTTCTTTGGAAAAGAGAATCCTTATGAAATATGCAGCTAACTATTACCCCCAAGGAAATGGCCCTACTAAATCCACTAATAAGAATCTAATTTGTATCCTAAAGCGAACTGTAGTCAACCAAAAGAGAAATTACCACAATGATCTACCTAATGCTCTCTAGGTAGACTAGGTAACTCAAAAGAATATATAGGGACCTCCCCATACTTTCTCGTTTATGAGAAGGAATCCATCCTTGCTTCAAAAATCTATCTACCTTCCCTTTATCTCACTCAATAGTCACGTGGGAGGGAATTCCCTACCATCCAAAAACATATAAACACCTTGGTAAAACTAGAAGAAGACTGAGTGAGAGCCAAAATGAAATTTGAGGTCACCAACAGACCATAAAATGATGGTTCGATAAGAAATATGTTGGTGAAAGGGACTTTCAAGTTGGCGATCTAGTTATCAAATGGGACAATCCACATGAAGACAAAGGGAAACACTCTAAGTTTCAACAATTGTGGTTAGGCCCTTTCACCATTAAGGAAAATGTTGGCCTACAAACTTACATATTACAAAACCTCAAAGGGGAGGTGGATCTCCTCCCTATTAATGGTCATATTTTCAAACACTATGTCATCTAGCCTTCTAAAGTAACTCTCTTGTAAATAAATAAGGAGTTAGTTTTCCCATATTTTCATTTTTCGGTTTTTTTTTTAGTGTACACATGCTTGCTTTCCATTTTACATTTCATTTTCATTACCTTTGTCTTTTCTAGTTAGATTTCCCTTTCTCCCTCTCTCAGGATTATTTCTTTAGACTTCCCATAAAACTTGGTGTCATGAATCCGAATATTATTCCTCATATGGAACATTGGCACTAAAAGCCTAAAAACCTTCATTTTTCTTCTAGACACAACTTTATAAGTTTTACATCATTATTGTGCATGAATCCAAGTTAGATTCAATAGAGGAACATGGTTCAGTAGTGGATTAGTCTTACACTCTTAAAATATTGTGAGATTGAGTTGGTTGTCATACCCAAGAGTAGGTTATGTGCTTGTGTGAAATTAATAGAATAAGACCAATTTTAGAGAGGCACCTTTAGTACTCAAGGCATGTTTCTCCGGGAGATATATAATCTATAATCACGTTGAAATATCTCACATTCATAGGTGTCATCCTACATTGATTTAAAAAAAAAAATGGAATTCCCCCCATCCACCTCTCTCTGGAAATCAAGAGAAAATAATCTCAAAAAGGTAAAGGATCGGGGAAGGGAATTCAAACTCATGTGAGAAATGAAAGTATATTTTCCAAGGTTATGGGAACTCGTTGGAAATAGAGCAAGGATTGTGACACTGAGGTGATTTCGTCGGGGCTATGGACACTCGCTAGTAGAAGATAAACACCATATAAATGTGTAATCAACTTGTATTTTTAGCATTCTTGATGCATCATTACCTTGCAACACTTCACTTGCCTCCCCAAGATGGTCCACCTTTAAAAAGGGGTACTATTGTGATCAACCAGCTCTAGGCATGGCCATAATCTCTATCCTACCTTATTCAAATTTGTCTCATTGAATTATATACTTTGAAACTTGTGGGACATGCTCAGTCTCCCTCAAAGGTATGCACAGTAAGTCTTGTTGTTCTTCAAGTCTTGTATTTAGATAATTTTTCATAAATTCATGGCTTCGCCTAGTGTATCACAGATTGTTGTGCCAGGCACCAACTGCTTCCCTTTTTCTTGTTTCAATGCTCAAAGAGTCAATTTCTCCCAGGAAATAGGGAACCTTCTTTTCACATCATAAGAATCTCTCAACTTGTTGTAGAGGCTAAGTCATCCTCATGATCTTCATTTAGGATTTCTCCAACTGTCACTTAATTTTTTTCTAACTTTCAACTCAATGATTCTAGATATAGCAGCGATTTAATATTTTCCTCACTGATACGACTAATATCAACGAGTTAGTGTTTTCTTCACCTAAACTAGAAAGTGACAACACTTAGCATTTTTTTATCTTGATTGTGTTTATCAGTGACCATGAAGTCTTGGCCATCAACACACCAACATTCATCTTGCCATATCCTATGACATACATGATACTTTGGGTTTTAACAGGTTATACTTTATGTGTCGGCATAGATGAGATTTTGTTCGTTGATACGTCAACATCAACCCACTCATCATCACCATTACATGAGACTTCCCACACTTACAAGTTTTAACAAAGGACGGTCCTTACATATCGACAGAGATGCCATTATCTTCACTGACATAGGAGGATATTGACTAGTGTCAATCTTTTCCACTTAAATATTATGTGTCAGTGTGGTTTATTTGATCACCACCAGTCCACCAGTGAGGTTTGAATTATGATCACCGATACATAAAACAATTCTTGGTGCCAAACCACTCATCACCACCGATACATACATTTTCCGTATTTATTTTTGTGCAAAGAAAACACAAAGGGTTGTAAATCCCACGAAGGATTCTAGTTTTCACTGTTACACTAGGAGCACACAAGAGAAGGAATTCCCTGTGATAGGATCACTCAACATTTATCCTACTTATCACCCACATGTCACCTTTTAACGTCGGGTAGGAACCTTTCTATTTGTTCCATGTGTCTTTGTGATGATTTCAGTTTCATTGTTTCGAATATAAGGTTGGTACTTGGAGGGAAAGTTGGCCTTTAACCCATTATCCATGACTATCCTCCACACCCAATTCCACTAAGCCCTCGGAAACCTAACTTCTCCTTTTTTTGCTCATGCCCTAGTTATTTCCCCTCGCGGACTATGTTCCCCCCCTCAAAAACTCCACTCCATAACTCATCAAAACCCTTCGAGATATGGCCAAAATTCCCTAACCTAACTAGTCCCCCCATCATCATGTTGATTAAACTTGACTCCATCATATTGGTCTTCTATTGGCATGAACCTCTGTGAAACCTAAACGTGGGAGAAAAACTCCATGGGACAAGACCAGGTCCAAACCCATGTAATTCCATTAGTCCATACTTAGCCAAAACTCAACTTCAAATCATATGAATGCCCATGAAGTTTCCACCACCAATACACTCGCATGATTAAAAATTCAATTGAGACTTAGTCAAATTTAACATTCAAAAGTCATATCAGCAATGTTCGAATGATCGACATTGATACAGGATTCCATGTATCAACAACTTTCTTCAGTTAACTGCCAACACCATCCTTGCATATTGAAATTATTTTTTTGATAAACTTCAGTGAGGCATCCTTCATATCGACAGTGTTGGAATCTTCAAGGTTGGTACATTGAAACCGATCCCTCTTTTGAACACTTATCAAAACATTAGTGAAGCAGTTTTTCAATGTCACCACTAATTTCCTCTTCAGACACCGACATACCTCCCCATATTGATATAAATGGTCTCTCTGACACCGATACATGTATGTATCGACACCCAAAGCACAAACCCTTTGATTTTTCTAGGGAGGCTTGGAAATCAGCAAAGTGTAAGAATTAATGCCACTCTTTTCCTTGCTTCACTTATTTTCCTTGTGAAATAGTTATCAGTTGATGTTTTTATCTAATGATTAGTATTCTAGTGAAATAATGATGAATAGATTTTGAAAACTCAGATATGTCACCATGCAAGCAATCACAGAGTGCTAGAAAATCCCCTATGGAAGAATCCTTTGCAAGCGGAAGCCACCAGGAGAAAGAGGTAGACCTATCTGGACACATTTATGACAATACTAAAGGGAACCTCGATAAATAAACCTTAATCAAATGGGGTGAGGTCTACAAAATGTTCAAAACTCAATTTTTTCCCCAAGGGGAAGAAGACGTTTCTCACCTCAAGGTATTCAAGAACATTAGAAAATAAAATTTGTATAAGGTGGTCACCCACACAAAAGTGTTCCCATACATAGAGGCTATCTCATGGCTAGTGAGACATGTGGAATTGGAGACTAGGTACATTCTCAATGCCAGGAAACACTTGTAACACCCGATATCATCATTCCAAGCATCAACCATAGATTCCAGCTACCACTTGGATAAGGGGGGATTATCATTAGATGAAAATATTATTAATAAATTCCCACTTAATGCAAAGAATATATTTAAGGTCTAGTACAATCCCAACAAACCATTGAAATCAAGGACCTCAAGCAAGCACCTAACTAAATTATTGAGAATGCCTTACCGATATGTTGTGGTGATGTTATGCAGGTTATATGGGGAACATGATGCTTTGAAATTCTTGATAACTTGGGCACCTCTCATTTATTACATCATGAATGTCAGGTCGACTTCCAACTGGGATGACATCCTATCATCATCCCTAGAAGAATCAATCAAAGCGGTTAAAAAAACCATCCCTGGAAAATTTCCTAGTTTTCATATGGGATCCAGGTGGACATCAGTGGCTTCCCACCTATTCCACTTTCTCAACATACAATTTCCATTTTGGCAGTTTTTCTACAATTTTTTGAGTCCCAAACTTCCTGGTTCATTTTGAGGCCTTAATTGACGCTTTTTTTACGTGGTAGTGCCCAATAGATGTCAAAGTATTGTACTGGGTTGCTTGGAATAAGTACTCCTCGAATATACCTTTTTGACGAGGTATCGAGTGCCCCAAATGAATATCGTATGCAAAGCTACACCCTAGGGAAGTTGATTTATCAACTACCCCCATCAGGGCCCACAAACCTTTTTGTGTTTCATCTTCCGGGGTTAGGGTTTTGGATTTTTATGGTTTTATCATTTATACTTTATGTTAAAAATACCTTTGGAGCCTCATTGTAATAATATTCTTGTGAATGTGCACGATCGTCACATCTCTTCTCAGAGATAAGCTACCACCATTTTAGTGAGTTCATTCCACTTTGTATTTTCTTTTACAGTCTCTGGATATTTCAATATTTAATAAAAATTGAGTAGTATTGTATCTCTGTGTTTTTGTCTTATTTCTTTGTTTCATTTCATTCCCTCACAAATATGAATTAGTGGTATCATATCAGTTTTCTCTTTATCTATTTATCTGTGCATGTACTGAACGAGGTCAAGGTATTAGGCACTAGGACCCAAACTCGTCGAACCTTTGGAAGACCATCCTCACCGACTCCGACAATCTCCCATGGTGGAGGAATAGAGAGACAAGGGAGAAGGAGATCCTATTAAGCGATTTCTCATGGAAGTCCTCATGAAACAGAGGAATGATATGATGTATCAATTTTCCAAAATCCTTCGGTGGTTTTCGACAACAATATATGAATCTTTTTCAAGAGGCCACTTTGGAGGTGTCATTCCCTTCAAGGTACAAGTTAATTTTGATATTCCCATATTTGAAGTTTATATATATGCAAATGTTGTGGAAAATTAGTTAAATCTACTAGAAGGTTATTTCTCCTCCACATTTTTTTTAATAGGGAAAAGATCACCTTTGCACTCCTTAAGGCAGTCCCCCATGTCAAACATTGGTGGGAGACTGGAATATTTGGGGCCAATCCCACTTGAGACTCTTTTATGGATGCCATCAAGGAACAATATTACCCTATTGGAAACTACAATGACTAGTACATGAGATGTACCACACTCTGTTAGGTGAGGGACCAAACAGTCTTGGAGTTCACAAATATCTTCCATAGCTTATGCACCAAGCTAGGTATCAGAGACTTCAAGTGGCATATGGTTCTAAAATACCATGGGGTATTACATAGGTACATCCAAATAGAAATGGAGTTTCTAGACATCTCGTTGTTGGGAGCCATTTATAGATATGTTGTCAAAATCAAGAAAAAAATTAAGCATAGCAATAAGCCATAGTTTGGATCAGTGAATGCATCAAAACAAAATCCAGGAAAGGATAGCCCCAACACACAAAACAAATGACAAAGCAAGGATGGAAAACTAGTCTAAGCCACAAATAAATAAGGGTGATGGGAAGATGAAGAAAGACACTAGGAAGTGGTGAAAATTCTGTAAAATCCCTTGGAACAACACCTATGAATGTCACTCGAAGTAGTCATTGGTGGATGAGATAAAGACTCAAAGTTCGATCCAAGCTCCGACTTTGATTCAAATACATACAAGGAAAAGTAGATCATTGATGCATAACCTAGTGCCATAGTCTCTACCACCAATATCCAGCCAAATGAACTAGAAGAGGCAGAAGAAGGTGAGCACCTTTTTCAGTTATAGATGTCGGTGAAAGGTGCTCCGCTACTTTTCATTATTGAAAGTGAAATAAAAAAGAACCTTATCTTAGAAGAGGTTGTGAAGCATCTGCAGTTGTCAACAAAACCACATCCACAGTTGTGCAACATCGAGTGGATCAACCAAGGACGTGATCATGCGTCAGTAAATAGTGTTTTCTGCCCTATGGCATCAAACCCTTCAAGGACAAGATATTATGTGATCTTTCCCCACTTGAAGTTTGTGATGTTCTTTTAGGACAACCATATATGTGCAAAATTCATGTTGTCTATGAGTTTATACCTTAGTGCCATTGTTACAATGGGGATATAATTGTACAAGATCCCAGAGATAGTTCCACCTATCACAATCTCTTTGGTCTCAGCTAAGAAGTACAGGAAGGTCATCTACCAGACTGGGAAATTTTTCCTCTTCATGATTCAATCTCAAAGTGAAAGGAAGGTCTCGACCACATCCATTCCCTTTACACAGGGATCCTCTACAAAGTAGAATCAAGTGGGAAAATGCGTGGAAGAATAATGGGTCATATTCACCTCACCTATCGGGGTTCCTCTGCACTGTCAAGTTAAGCATTCAATTGAGCTAACTCTTGGAATGTCATTGCTCAATGGGCCAATGTATCGAAGATTAATCCTAGAAAATGAGTAAATCAATCTTTATATTCAATAGTTGCTCCATAAAGGGCACATTCGACCAAGATCCTCAGCCCGTGGGAGCCTAATCGTTCTTGTGCAGAAGAAAGATGGGACCTAACAACTCTATATTGATTACATAGCTATGAAAAAAATCACAGTCAGGAATTGGTACCCTATTCCATGGATTGATAACCTTCTCGAATAGCTCAATGGGGCCAAGTAAATTAGTAAGATTGATCTGAATTCCAACTACCACAAAGTCCCCATAGAACAAACTAATGTATAGAAGATTGATTTCAAGTCTAAAGAAGGTTTTTTCAAGTGGTTGGTCATGCCCTTTGGCTTGACGAATGCCCCAAAACATTTCATGAGGTTGATGGATGAAATATTGCAACCCTTCACCAATTACTTTGTGGTTTTATATCTAGATGACATCCTTGTCTTCAACAAGAGTTGGGAAGAACACTTGCAACACATTCAACAGGTCCTCCACAATCTATGACATCAGAACTTGTATGATAACCTAGAGAAATTCTCCTTCGACATGAACATGGTCCAGTGCCTCGAATACATTATAGATGAGAATGGGGTATGTGTTGATCCATCCAAGATCCAAGTCATTCGTAACTGGTCAAACCTGACAACACTCATCGAGATTTAGATCTTTTTAGGCCTTTCCAACTTCTATCATAGATTCATATTGGGGTTCTCCCATGTCACATGGGATCTCATCCAAGTGACCAAGGGTGGTTTCAAAGCCAAATTTGTGGGGAATGTCACAACATAAAGCTTTTAATGATCTAAAACATCACTTATGCTCATCCTCAGTGCTCACCTTACCCAATTTTCATCAAACATTTGATATTAGGACATATGCTTTTGATTATGTTGTTGGTGTTGTTCTCACTCAACAAGGTCATCCAGTGGCATGTCATAGTAAGACACTCTTAGATGTTTTCTACAAGTACCCCACCTATGTCAAAGAAATGAATTCCATTGTGCAATCCTACCGATAATGGAAGAATTAAATTCTTAGGAAGGATACAATCATCCATATGAATCACAATCCCTTGGAGTTCATGCAGACACAAGCAAAATTGCAGAATGACCACCATCAAAATTATCCCACATACTTGCAACAGTTTCACCTCAACATGAACTATAAGAAAGGGAGCATCAATCACATCGCTGACTGCCTCAGTCGACATCTAGTTGCATCACTAACCATAGGGCTCAACTCTTGTGGGAATGAGACCTCCAGGTGGTCCGAACTCGATGGAAGTGATATTGACTTCGTTACAACCTACCAGATATAGGGAAAAAGCATGACCATTTCCAATTTTCATATTTAGGATGGACTGTTATTCCATCTTGGTCATCTTTATGTTCCTTCAAGAGAGAATGCAAAGATGATTTTGGAAGCCCACTATAGTCGAGTGGCAGGACACTTTAGCATGGAAAATAAATTGGCAGTACTACAAAATTATTTCTATTGGTCAAATATTTGACAAGATGTTAGTAAGTATATCATATCCTGCACTTCATGTTCCATTTCCAATATATCCATTAAAAAAAGAGGATTGTACACCCCGTTGCCTACTCTTGACAGGCCCTAGGAATTCATCTCGATCGACCACATGTCATGTCTCCCCTCCACTAAGCATGGAATTTAATGTGTATTTGTGGTTGTTGATTGATTCTCCAATATAATCATTCTTACCACCTACAAGAAGAATATCATGGCCGAGACCACTGCCAATATACTCTTTGAATATGTATGGGTACACTTTGGACTACCATAGACCATCATATCAGATTGGGACAACATATTCTTGAGAACATTCTGGTCAATCATATGGTCATAGTTGGACACCAAGCTCACCAAATCCACTACCTTCCACCCTCAATATGATGAAAAAACAAAGGTCATCAATAGGATGATCATGCATCTCCTGTGCATGTACAAATCCAAGCATCAACGCACATGGGATGAGATCCTTCCTTATGTCCATCAAAGATACAATAAATCCTTCCATATCTCAACCAGCCATAACCCTTTTTAGGTGGGCCTAGGATTTCAACCATTGGGCCCCATTGATGTAGCACTACCCCTTGCATCCACAAAGGAAGAATATTCCCATGCTCAATTTGAGGTCGAAAAAACTACCAAAATCATTGAATGGATTCATCACATCTTCCAATAGGTCCATGATAGTTTGCATAAATGTAATGCAAAGTACAAGAAGTGCCATGGCCAACATTTGGTTCCCCACAAGTTTAAGGTGGGAGACAAGGTTTGGCTACACTTGCAGAAAGATTGCCTAGAAGGACCCCATCAAACATTGTGAATGCTTTGCTATGGAACTTACACCATCATCAAAGTTATGCGTTGCAATTATTTTGATTTAATTATTCCCCCCTTCTTTGGATTACACCCAACATTCAATGTGGACCTCCTTTGGCCATATTTTCCACCACTACTAGACACCTCAGAGGTGGCAAAGCAGCTAACAAATATAGAGATCAACCTCGACTACATGGAATAGGAAGCCATTGATCGTATCATGGAAAAATAGGTTAAGGGAACCCACTAATATAAGATCCAACTATATTGAGTTGTCAAAGCAAGGCAACTACTGCACCAAGGCAAGTGGCTTACCAAGCATCAAGTTTAACATAAGTTTCCCCATTTGATGGGGGAACTCAACGTAATGCATTCCATTGCTTCCTAAGGGGGGAGGACTAATCTATTTGGACATCACTAGTCCTCCACCTATTCCACTAGATCAACATACAATTTCATTTTGGCAGTTTTTCTATAGTTTTTTGGGTCCCAAACTTCCTAGGACATTTTGATGCCTTAAACGACATTTTTTTGGCATGGCAACACCCAATAGATGTTGTAGGCTTGTATTAGGATATTTGGAAGGTGTACTCCTTGGCTAGAACTTTCTAACAAGGTATCAAGCAACCCAAACACAGATTGTATGTGAAAGTTATGCCCTAGGGAAGTTGACGTATCAACTACCCCCAATGGGGCTCACAAACCTTTTGGAATTTCATCTTTTGGGGTTAGGGGTTTTTAGGGTGTTATCATTTATGATTTATGTTAAAAATGAATTTGGAGCCTCATTGTAATAATATTCTTGTGAATTAACATAGTCGTCACATCTCTTCTTAGAGATAAGATACCACCATTCTAGCAATTTCATTCCACTGTGTATTTTCTTTTACAGTCTCTGGATATTTAAGTCTTTAATATAAATTGAGTGTTATTGTATCTTTCTATTTATGTCTTATTTATGTGTTTCATTTTGTTCCCTTACAATATCCAAATATGGGATGGGAATGGAAACCATCCGACCTTCCAATCCACATTTATTGCAAGGTTCTCTAGGAGAACAAGTACAAAACAAAATATCACAAGATTTTTGAAAACTTCCTAGCACCATTGCTCTAGCTTATCTTTGATTCACCTACGCCATACATGACCGAAAAGGCCTAAGTGATAGTTCGAAATATAGTAGATTGGTACCTTCTAAAATATGGTACCTATTTGATAATATACAGACCCACCAAAGATCCACATTTTCTTCCAATATTCATCCTATATAAGTTGGTATTACAAGAAATTTCCTATCATATTGTGATTCACGGAGTTGGAACAACTCATTACAAGGACAAGAATGCCATTTGGCCTCCTTTTCCACTCTAGGTCGGATCATATTCCTTTGAATATGTTAAGTAGGCCCAGACCAAAGTGAGCATTCTGAAATCATTCCACTTCAAGGAAGAAAGGCTCCAGAGGAATGATTTCTTGAATGTGGTAAAGAAACACTACCTTAGCCACAAGCATAGATGGGGCTACACTAGAGAAAACTAGGAATAACAAGAGATTCACTGTTGCACCAGAACTTGAAGTCATATTCAAGTGAAAGGGAAACCCATTGGGAAGAATACTAGATGAATAAAGAGTCGAAGAGGACAAACAAAGGAAATTTGTTGAAGCAATAGTACTAGTAGCATCGATGACCACAACTTCAACCTCTAAATCAACAACAACATCAGAAGAAGAAAAAGAAAGAAAAATAAAATCCATTGAAGATGAAGAAAACAAAAGGAGAAAATAAGCCAAAGAGGAAAAGCAAACAAAACAAAGAGAAGTTGAGGAAGCAGTAGCGACCAAGAGACAAAGGAAAAAGGAAAAAGTGCAGAAGAAAAAGGAGGACATGGTTGAACAGAAATGAAAAGAAGAGAAAGTTACATCTAAGGCAACAACTAAAGCCAAAGCAACAACTGAGGCCAAAGAAAAAGTAGTGGTAGAAACAAAAGAAGCAATAGAAGTAGAGAAAAAAGTAGTTGACAAATCAACGACAAAAGCAGTAGAGGAGGAACAAAGGAAACATGATGAAGAATCATTGAAAAATGATGCTTCTCCTATAGATATAGACATCACAGTATCATCAATGGAATCCCCTCTCACTGGTGGGAACTTTCCACTTGGTGAACTTGTATTGGGACTCTTCACACCTTGCAAGACATACCAGTGAGAGGGTCTTCCATTGAAGAACAATGGAATTAAAAAATAACAATAATTGCACTGTCATAGGTCGATGTCTCTAAAAAGAGAAAATGAAAAATGGTGCATTTAATGTTAAAAAGCATCAGTGCATTTAATGATAAAAAGTACCAGTGATGTAATGAAAAATGCACCGACGATGATATATAATTAACCAACACCGATCGTAATACTATTTTAACAACAACAATTATAATAATAAAAAAATGGCTTTCTAGTGCATTTAATTAAAAAAGTGCACATGTGTTTTTGTATCATACTTCGGCATTGGTACATTCTAAATTTCATGCATTGGTTGGATTTGTCTTGTAATGCACTAGTGCATGGAATCATAGATTCGACCGATGCATTTTTGTTACTAAAGCATAGATGTGTTATGATATATGAGAGCATCAGTGCCCCAATATGTTTTGGACAACCCTAGTGCTTTCTATGAAATTTAAGCATCGGTTCTTTAATTTTGAGAGCGCATCGGCACATGGTATTATAGATTCGACTAGTGCACTGTTGTTACTAAAGAACTAGTGCATTATTATTTATAAACACATCGATGCCCTGATATTTTAGGATTGCCCTGGTTCTTTGAGTGAAATGTAAGCATCGATGCTTTATTTTTGAGAAGGCACCGATGCGTATACACCATGAAGAGAACCACCTAGAAAAACATCCACTAAAACCTTTGCCCGGCTAGATTTTTTTTAGTTATAATGAAATTCCATTATAATCTCCACAGAAGCATCCACTACCAAAAAATATGTTTTCGCAAAGATTTTATTGACAATTTTTTCCAATTTTGTAACACTAAAAACCTCCACTATAACCTCCACTACAAGGTCTTTTCCTTGTAGTTCTATATGTTGGAAAATACTGAGAGGGGGGGGGGTGAATCAGTATTTGAGCTATCAATCAATTTTTAACTTTTCTTTTACTGAAAAATCTTAGTCTACTTTATAGAGATCAGTTGTTGTATATTCTTATGAAAACAGTAGGCATCCAGA
>ML781967.1:279235-294962 GCA_009831015.1 Picea engelmannii | reverse complement strand
ACTAATCCTCTGTCCTCCTTCGCTGCTGTGCTGACAGTTGTTCCCCACTTATCGGGATTTCGCGGATCGCGATTTCGAAATGCACAAAACCTTTGTGCTCGGAATCTCCGATATCCCGATTTGCGATATGCCGACTCGTTCCTAATTTCCGACACCTGTCCCTCAGATGGACGGTCTCGATGCCTTCGGGATTTCGATACTTTCGATCTCTTGTTACCTTCAACCTCAGGAACTCCGATTTCTCGATGTCCGATATGCCGATGACGCCTTGATCTCCTACACCTGTCCCTCAGATGGACGGTCCCGATCATTGATGCCTCTGCTGACGTCACGCATGGTTTGACACGTGTTAGATCCTGCCACGTGTGACTTTGATTCGTGACTTTCCTGTGCCTAAAGAGTTGAATCTGCCTGACACCTGTCAACCTCTGATTGTGCCACGTGTCCCTGGGTGACGTGGTCCATCGACGTGAGTTGGATCAATGGTCCAGATCACATGTTGATCTAACAGTTCAGATTCAGTCGGGATTTTGGATTTCACGAAATCGGGGTTTTCGTTGCATTGTGTTCTTGCATTATGAAATCCCGATCCCCGAATCTCCGATGTAGCCTCCTGGCTGCCACGCGTCCATACAAATAAACGGTCCAGATCCCTGCTTAATTTAACGGCTGCGATCAAATCGCGAAATCGCGTATCGCGATTTCGGGGTTTTCATTGACGAGTGATTTGGACATTTCAAAGTCCCGAACCCCGATCCGTACAGAGCTGTGATCAACGGTCCTGATCCTTTCTNGATTTGACGGTCCAGATTCAATCGGGATTTCACCTTGGTTTTTCCCGATGGAATATCTCCCTCGCAGCTTCTGTCTGATCTGACGGCCGTCGGGTTTTTCGAGAGAGATCGACGGCTCTCGGTCTCTTTCCTATGCTCCTTGCCCGTAAAAGAGCTCTATGCCTCCTGATCTTATTCTCCTCGAATCCTTAAAGGGTTTTAACCTTATTATCCTACCAGCTCCGCTGTTGCCATCAATGACAACAACCATCAATACACATTTGTTGCTTGTTCAATATTTGCCAACACTATAAAAATTTTGTCCAGAACTATGGTAAAAATTACACTTCCCTCACCATCTTGATCAAAAGGGATGCCTTCATTTGGAATGAGGAGGTTGAACATTATTTTTAGGCTTTAAAATATGCTATGTGTATTACACCAATCCTCACCTTGCATGACTTCAATAAGAATTTTGTTTTTGAGTGTGGTTCCTTGAGGAAAGGGATTGGCCCTATGTTAATGAAAGAGGGACACCCACTCACCTTCACCAATAAGAAATTATGTGATAGAAAATTGGGAAAATCCATCAATGAGAAGGAAATGTCGACTATTATTCATGCAATTTATATGTGGCATCCATACTTCATGGCGCATTATTTCTAGATCAAAACAAAACATCACATATTCAAATATTTCCTAGAATAGAGGTTGTCCTCTCCAAACTAGAAAAAGTGGGTCACAAAATGTTAAGATATGACTATGAGAGTACCTAAAAGAAGGGAAAGGAAACTATGGTAGTTGATTCTCCATCTAATAATTATGGTGAGGAAGGGTCCTTACTTTCCTTATCTTTCTTGGTGCTTGACTAGCTATAGGTGGTATGTCAAAAACACTTAGAAGGTTCCAAGATCAAGGAAATGATCCACCAGCTATAGGACAACCCATAAGCACACCCATGTTACACTTGGAAATATTATGAGATTAACTATAAAGGCCATTTTTTTTTGTCTTGAGATTCCCCATTTAAATCCTAAGTGTTATATGAATTACATTACGTTCCCATAGTGGGTTATTTTGGGTTTCAAAAATCATATGAAAGGATTAAGCATTCATTCTTTTAGGAAGGCATGAAGAAGGACATTCACACCTTTCTGGAAGAATTTGATACTTTCTAATGGCACAAGGGATAAATAGTAAAGACTCCATAAGAATTAAGACCCTTACCCATTCTGGATAGCATGTGGGTTGACAAAATCAGGAAACAGATTAGTGATCATGGTAGTTGTTGATCACCTTTCCAAATATTCTCACTTCCATGCCTTACAACAACCATTCAAGGCCTCCATGATAACACAAGTCTTCATGGACAATATTTTCAAATTGCATGGCATGCCTAAATCCATTGTGATTGATTGTGATCATACATTCACTAGAAATATTTGGCAGGATTCGTTTCAACTTCAAGGTACTTAATTGAATCTCAACACATCATGTCACCCCCAAACAAATGGCTTGAGAAAGAATTCAATGAATATTTGGAATATTATTTATGTTTTTCGGTTTCAGAATGGAAACCCCAATAGGTCTAGTGGTTACCCTTGGTTAAATGGTGGTATCATACCACCTATCATGGTTCTACTAAAATGACCCCCTTTTAGGAAATATATAGACAACCTCCCTCATCAATGATATTGTACTTACCACACATATCTAAGATTTAATATGTGGACAACATCTTGAAACATTTTGTTGACATTCTTCGTACCCTCAAATATAATTTGGTGTTGGATTAGAATTGGATGAAGCAATAGGTTGATCAACATTGCTTTGAATTCCATTTTGAAAAAGGGTCTTAAGTGTTCTTACGTCTCCAACCCTATAAGTATACCTCACTCAAAGGACAAGAGCCACTAGAATTTGTCTCCTCAGTTTTATGGACCCTATACTATACTCAAACATATATTCCCAATGGATTATGAATTGGCTCTACCCAACTATTCTAATCTCTACCTAGTCTTTCATGTGTCCTTGAAAAAAGTGCATAAGTAAATTGCAAAGTTAAAACTAGCCTTCTATAATTGGATTAGGAGGGTTCCATTTTGTTGCTTACTCAAGTCGTTTTGGAAAAAGGTGAGTGTCATCTTCACTAGTGCTCTATCTAGAAAATTTTGATCCACTAGAAGGATACAAATCTTGAAGATGCTACATGGGAACTAATAGAGAAAGGGGAAGGGAAAGTTAAGGTCCCACCCTAACACCTCTAGTTAGTGGAATAGGTTGTTACTTAATGTATTAAGGGCTCTACTTATTAAATAATTCCTCATGAGATAATAAAGTGTGAAATCAATAAATGTAAGTGGCCTCATTAAAGAAGTTCCACTAGTTAGTGGTTGAGGCCTTGAATGGAGGTCCACTAGGTGGTTATGGTTTTGGTCAATTAGAAACTATATATAGTAGCAGAAGAAATATAATTGGTTTTCAAGTGAATATTATTTTATTTGGATCTCTTCTCATGTTGTAAGTTTCCCCATTGAAGAGGCAATTGAACATTGAATTCAATCTTGTATATCACTAAAGGTTTTGTTACAACTATTATTTTCCAATTTTGGTTCTATTTATTTGTTATTCATAGCTATCTTTCATTCTATTTTTTTGTAATATTCTATTCCAGTTTACAAGGACAATTCCCATGACATGAAGTGGTATGGAAGAGTCAACGGGTTCCTTTTCTATTGTTGGGGCTATAGATTTGTTTAGAATTAAACTAGAGCACTAATAATCTTAGTTGTCAATTGCACCTTCAGAGAAAAAGGAGATTTATTGCATTTTTTAACCATGTGAGCCCAACCTTATTCATCGATAAGGGTTCAAGCCTTTTATGCATAAGGTTTTAGAGAAATATAAATCAGTGGTGTTGGGGTGTTTGGTTTTTCCATGATAGGACAATCTTGGATATGACCTTGGCATTTGACACCTCAAACACATGTTTGAGAAATTTATATACCTTACCAATGGTTGATGCAACACATTTTGTCCAACTTAAATATACACAAATTCTTTGAGATAAATTATCCTTAAGGATGACACACTTTTGAGGTATAGGGTTAAAATACCTCATAGGCTCATCAAAAATAAATTTTCCAAAGAATTTGACCTAACATTACCTATTTTGAATTTTAAGAAAGGGAAAATAATTGCAATTGAGCTCAACATTAATCACTTTATATCATGGGAAGTAAGATGTTTTTAGTTTCAAATTTGGGTGCCATACATGCATGAGTCTCTATTTAAGCATGGGTGGTTCATATGATAAGAAGAAGAGAAGTATTAATATGGAAATAAATCCCAAAATAAGGATATGCTATTGTAGAAAGATAACATGTATTAACATCACATAGGTAACAATTGAGGGGTCTCAAGTGCGAGGGGGGTAATTTACAACCCTAAAGTAAAATTAAAGACCAGCTTTGTGTGGGGATTAGGAGTTTCCACTAATAATGAGGTCAAGGCCTTTTAGGGTTATCAAGGAGTGCTACAACTCAAGGCACAAAGGCTAAGAAAGGAAATATTAGTGGGTGACTCTTTGATAATAACCAAGTTTCTTCTATGCCATTCAATTCCTCATAACCCCCATCCCTCTTGTTTGGTCCAAAGAATACTAGAACAGGTGAAGGATTTTGAAACTGTAACATTCTATCAAGTTATCCAAGTTCATAATAAAGAGGAAAATAGTTTATAAAGCATTGGTGTTGGCATGGTAGAAGGAAAATTAATATTAAAAGGTGGGATCCTTATCCTTAATCCCCTACCCTGATAATTTATTCAATTAATAGTTCATAATGAAGTTTTCATTCATATGTTTAGCTAATCTTATCTAATGAGGATGGAATTTAAGACATTTACTCTCCCTCTTCTCCCAATGCTTTAGAATGTTGATGCTTGCAGTGAATAAGGGTATAATGTCTAGTCATTTAATTGCATGTTGTTCTCTTCCTCAAATGGTTTTTCATGAGTAGGTATGTGCATCCATCATGACATCATATATAGGGTTTTTTGAATACCAAAGATCCTCATTTCAACCAATTCCTATACTCTATGCATGACCCGTTTTGGTAAATGACATGATTCCCAGTGCTCAGGGGGTGTGATCCCCCTCCTATCGTAATGAAATTATAAAAGGGTCAAACCCCACGTCAAAGGATGCAAGTAGCTTGAGACTTTCCTTCGAATAATTTTTCCACCACAAGGGAACAATGCACAAGTTGAATCGAGCAAGGGGAAATCGGTTGAAATGGACTCTGAACCATCCCATCCAAAGGTGGATTAGGCCTAGGAGACAGTGAAATGTCTCCAAATGGACTCAATAATTCCAAGGTATGATGTCCAATCAGAATGCATGGGTGAGCACACCCAATACATGAAATACCATGTGCTCATTGGTAAATTTTTGGGATTATGGGCTTCAGAGTGATATCTCATCATATGGGATTATGGGCCTGGTGGAAGCCCAAAGGTCATATCAATCTTCAGCTAGGATCCAAGAGTTTTTTTCACCATGATCTCCGATAACCTAGAAGTTCGGGACCAAGTCTTTGAGAATGGGCCCTATTTTTTCAAATCAGCTAGGTTGTACCTAAGATTCTGGAGTAAATGCTTTATCCCATAGAATGAAGACTTTACCCATGCCCTGGTATGGATCTAACTCTACTTTATTCTTCAATATTTTTAGATAGAATAAATATTGCATGGGATTGGAAATATGTTGGACATCTATGTCAAATTTGTTGAGGCCACCCAGAAAAGACTTTACACTTCCTATGTGTGGGTTTGCATATACATGGACATATCCAAACCTCTACCAGGTTCCATATGTCTTGAACATCAAGATAATTATTGGATCCAAACTATATACTATGAACACATTCCCTTTTGTTGTCAAAAATTCCATGAACATGGGCATATCTTTAGGGATTTATTGCTCAATGTGCCACCCAAAATAGAAATTGCGCCAAGGATGGATTTACTCAAGTGTAGGGGAAACAAAAGCAAGACCCTTATAAGAAGCTAGTCAATACTCAAGCCAACGCACCTTCTACTAGAAATTCTTTTGTAATCTTGAATCAAACCCTAGAGAACCATGATATGGAAGGGGTTTGTCATGATCTCCCCAAAGTGCAAGAGAAATAAATGATCCATTCGATCCATCCCATTATTGAGAAAATTGTCCCAGTCTTGGGTCCCAACCCTATGATGGAAGACCAATGAACTGAAGATGGTGGTGATATTCAAATAGAGTTAGATGAGAAAGAACTAGTGAGGATTGACCTGGTTAGTTTGGAGGAAGCCTGCCACAAAAAGGGATTTCTCTCCCTCCCTCTCGAGCAACTTCAAAAGGTCAAAAAGGTATATCGAGACTCTACAATAGGTGCAACTTCAAGATCAGTTTTGGGATTGCGAATCCAAAAGGGTACCCTTAATGAATCACAGAAGCAATCCAGAGAGAAAAAATGTGTGGCAGAAAATCAACCCAATAGTTAATCTAGGATGTGGACAACTTCATGGTAAACTTATGTTAGATACAATTGATCATTGAGAGTTTCCATTCGATCCCCTTTCAACCTTCCTCATGAATATCATATCTTGGAACATTAGGGGCCTAAATGGAAGGACCAAGCAAAGGATCCTTTGAAATCATATTATTGTGGAAAATGTGGATGTACTATTCCTTCAAGATAACAAATGTGTAGGCATTGAGGTCAAATCCATCATGGTCGAATTCTAGAGACAATGTCAATCCATTAGTACTGACTCCCAGGGTGTAGTAGGAGGCATAGTTATCCTATGGAACCCAACTATAATTATTCTTGAGAAATTATTTGCTACTAAATGGACCATATCATCTCAATACCGAATAATCATCTTTGATAAGGAAGGTTTTATGACCACTATATATGGGGAACACCTCCCCATCAATAAAATCCACTTTCTGGAAAACTTGGAATGTCTCAGAGAAATCAGACAAGGCAGGTGATGGATACTAGGTGGTGACTTCAATATCATTCTCTCCCTTGAAGAAAAGAGAGGAGGTAATCATCGACTGGATGAGGACAGTTAGACTTTCAAAAAAATCATTAACAATCTTCGTCTGGTGAATCTTAAAAACATCAAAAGAAACTTCACCTGGACCAAAAGGAAATTGGGATCTTAATGGGTAGCATGTTGATTAGATCACTTCCTCATTTCAGAACATCTAATGTTAGATGACCTACTCATGGAATCAATAATTCTCTCTATGGCAGGCTCTGATTACTAGCCATTCCAGCTATGTGTTGATTAAGGTTAGTTGACATTGATGTCAACCCTTGAAGAAAGCTCGATAGCACAAAGGTTTGGGTAATGGACCCAAGTTTTTTTTATGTAAATATGACTCCTTATTGTCTTTTCATGGTTGATAATAAGTACAAATGGATGAACTCCAAAGTGGTCCCCTTATGGTGAAAGCCCTCACGGGAAGATACTTTGCGGATTGAGTTATCCTAGAAATATGGTTAGAGAACCCATGCTTATTTGTGGAATAATGAGATGAAGGTCAGTGAATTTTCCAATGAAACTATCCTATATGGATAGTGCTTGTCATTCAATTTCGAGTGGTATGTGGAACATCACATAACTCCTCACGGTTAGAGAGTTATGACCATGAGAAGTTAGAGAACCTAGGTTTAGGTAATGGACCGAAGTTTGTTTGATGGATAATGTATGAGTTTTGATATATTTGCAGGTAATACTATTCTATATGGATATTACATTTCATGTCATTTCTGGTGGTATGTGGAACGTCACGTAACTCCTCACAGTTTGAAAGTTACGGCCTTACAAAGTTGGAGGACCCTCATATGTCATCTAGAAGCCCCAAAAGGTGAAAGTAGTCAAAGTGGTTTAAGAGATTTTAGAAGGTAAATAATAAAGTGAAGTAATGAGTGTACTATAATTCAAAGTGAATACAAAATAAATTATTTAAATAAAAAAATTAATGGACAAATTAGAAGTGGGTTAACCCTAAAATAAGGAAAGTGAGCAAAGTTACCTAGAAGATGTTTTTAAGGAAGCTACTTGGAAATTATAAATAAGAGGCAAGGCTCTCTCATTTTACATCACACTTGAGAATATTGAATATCTATAGGTGAATGAGGTAACCAAAGGATATCTAAGCCGAATTTCAGAGGGAAGGTGAAGAAAAGAAGGTCAGAATTCAAGGGAGGATAAATTATTTTGATGATAATTTCTAAGGTATGTTATTTACAGGTCATCTCACCATTTTCGAAATAATTTTTTTTTCTAGAATGATTCAGAACATGAAAATGATAGGCCATTGAGGAAACATATCCAATTATCTGTGGCAAAAATTCATCTTGTGGGTCGTTTTATTTTTGGAGTTACACTCCGTGAAAAATAGGGTTTGTGGCTAGTCCTGAAACTAGTATAAAACATGTGTTTTGGGTAAAAACATCATAACTTCTTCATAGGAGATCCAAATTCAGTATGAACAAATGTGTTGGTTAGATTAAATTTTGTAGTATTATTTGTAACATTTTCAGATCCATTCAACAAATATTTCATGCGGGGCACCCTCTACAAGGTCGCTCTCTAGAATAAGCCAGAATTCAGCAAGGTATGTCATTTTTGCTATAACTCCTTTTATGAGAGGTTCCAAGTAGTGACACCTAGAGGAATTGCATAAAACAAACTGAATAACATTGTGTACTATTTTTCATATCTTTATTCATTACAGGTACATAATTATGATTATTTCAAGTTAGGGTTGTTGACTAATCCCAAACTAGTCATGTGAGACTAAAGAAAAGTTTGATGAAAATGTTAGTGTCTTGTTGTGAAAGTTAAGGAAGGTTTTCAGGTATGTGATCATATACACCAGGTATATTACAGAATTACAAATCATATTTGGATGATGAAATTGATGAGGGCTTTTGGTTAAGGTACATGTTCAGTACATGGTTGAGACAAGTAGTTGATGATTTGGCACATACATGAGGTGTATAGTTGATGATGCTAGTACATATTGATGAGTCATAGTTGATGAGTAGTTGAAACATGATTGGTACATACTTCATACATGGTTGGATGCACTTGTTTATGGTACATGTTTATTACAGGTTGTTTGGTACAGGTTGGTGCATGGTTGATGCACTTGTTTATGGTACAGATTGATTACAGGTTGAGGTACAGATTGATCCATGGTTGATGAATGGTTCAGATTTATTGGTACATATTGACATCGGTATATCTCACAGTGGTAGTGTGATAGTGGTTCCATCATTCTACTTCTACTTCATAGCGGTTGGACGGGGAAAGGATAGGTGGTTGTAGCCACCTTCCGATTGTAGTCGGAGAACATAGGGTGTTGTAGCCTCCTTCTGTTTGTAGCCAAAGAATAGGGAATTTGGAGCTTCCTTCAGGTTGTAGCCTGAGAAACAAGGGGGTTGGAGCCTCCTTCCAGTTGTAGTTGGAAAATAAAGGAAGCTAGTGCTTCCAAAGAATGTAATTCTTCAAGACATATGAGAAAAAGAATTATGTGGTTTTCTCCCGCTTTGGGTTTCCACGTAAAACACTGGTGTATTGTGTATGTGTATGATTGTCCATTTGTTCATTTCTTATTTACTCTGCAATTATTGGATTATAATGTTACATTGATATAACACTTGGATTATATGGTTAAAAAGGATTAGATTGCTCTATTACTGATTCACCCCCCCTCTCAGTAATCCAACAATTGGTATCAGAGTAGGTTGCTTTAGAAATCAGTTTAACCACTAAAAGGTAGATCATGGAGAGAGACAACTTGTATAAAAATGGAATACCACAGTTCAATGGACAGAAGTATGCATTTTGAATAATAAGGATGAAAACATATATACAAGCACAGGGATTTGAAATTTGGTAATCAATTGTAGATGGATACATAGCACCAGCAGTTCCATCAATAAATGACAAAGTAGTGAAGCTCAGTCAGAATAATTCCAAATCCAAAAATGCACTTCTGAATGGTCTTGGTGAAACGATATTCACCAAAGTTGCACATTGTAAATTCGCTAAAGAGATTTGGGACAAAATTCAAAATATTTATGAAGGAGATTCAAAAGTCAAAGCAACAAATATTCAAACTTACAGAGGTCAGTTCAAATAACTTAAGATGAAGGAAGATGAGAATATTGCAACTTACTTTTTACGAGTTGATGAAACATTAAATGCAATCATAGGATTGGGAGAAGAAGTCAAAGAATCTATAATTGTTCAAAAAGCACTAAGATCTCTTCCTATGAGATTTAACCCTAAGATATCAACACTAGAAGAAAGACCATATCTAAACTCAATAAGCAAGGGCGAATTACATGGAATCTTCACAGCATATGAAATGAGAACTAAGCGAGAAAATTTAGATATAAAAGAAGCAACCTTCAAAGCATCCAAAAAGTCAAAGCAAAAGGGAAGCCAAAAATAAGAACATAGCAATAGCAGTGACGTCTCGGAAGATGATGAAGAAGTGGACAACTTTGTCAAAAGAATGAACAAGGAAACCGACAGTAGGTATAGAGGTAAGATTCCTTTAATTTGTTTTAATTATGATGGTATTAGTCATTTTGCTAACAAATGTCCTTATAAGAAAAAGAGAAATGATGAAGGTTACTCAAAAGGAAAACAAACATATAAAGGCAAAAGAACCACAAAGAAAGTTTACAAGAAAAGCTTATGCACCAAAGAAGACATCTCATCATGAGATGAAGATGAAGTCAATGAAAGTGAGACAGCAAGAGTTATATTCAATCAAGTAGAAGACTCTGATAAAGAAGACTCTGAAGAAGAATATGAAGAAGCCGAAGAAGAATATGAAGAAGTCGAAGAAGAAATTGAAGAGGCAAAAGTTGACTACCGAGAGGAATTAATGTGTGCCATAGAAGTTATCAGAAGAGAAAAGAATTAAATCAAGAAACTACAAGTAGAACTAGACAAGAAAGAAGACACTCTAGAACTAGAATAAATGATCACAAATTTGAAGGTTCAAATAGAAGAAGATAAAAGAATTGAAGAATCACTCAAAGAACAACTAGAATAAAAAGAGAAGATCATTGGAAATTTGGAAGTAGAGATTGTCACATTAAGAACAGATATTCAAAAGAAAAATGTACAGAGCAACTCAAAAGTTTTGGATGACATTATCAACAGTAAAAAATCTCATCATGACAAGTTTGGACTTGGATAAAATCAAATAGAAAAAGGATCAAGCTCCAAAACAACAGAGCAAGAAACATATCCAAAAATCTATGCAGAAAAAATCAAGGGGGGTAGCAGGATCTACAATGAATATTACAAGGACACTCCTCCACCGAGAAGATTCAGATTTCATAATCAACAACCGACAGATACGCCTCAGGAAGAAGAAGAATTTATAAGAGTACCTCCTTTCAGAATATCTTCAACTCCCAGGTATCAAACTATCTTTTTTGGTTTAAGTTATGCATGGAATAATTTTGGACATAAAGTTGTGAATTGTAGAACTAACAATAGGAACACAAACAACTTTGAAAGTCATACACAAAGGGGTTATCCAAGAAGGCCTAGTGAAACATAGAGAAAAAGATACAAAAGGTTTGACTCTTTGAGCACTTAAGTGGAATATTACAAATGTAAAAATTTTGGACACATGGCCAAAGATTGCAGAATGACAATCCCTCCTAGAGAACTGCAACAAAATAACAACAGCCATAGATAGTAACCTCAGAAAAGTACATGGATAAAAAAGCAGGATCAATATAGCAATGAAGAATGCACACTCTCTCTACAAGCTAAGCATAAGAAACGTGGTTGGTATGTTGACAGTGGTTGTTCAAAACACATGATAGGTGATAGAGATAAGTTTCTTACATTACAAAAGGAAAGAGATGGATTAGTCTCCTTCGGAAATGATGATTTAGCTAAAATCAGTGGAAAAGGCGCAGTCATAATTGGGAACAAGAATACCAAGGAAGAAAATGTTCTACTAGTAGAAGATATGAAACATAATATTCTAAGTGTGAGACAAATGTGTGACCAAGTTCATAAAGTTACTTTCGATTCACAAAAGTGAGAGATAAGAAAAGAAGGTTCATGAAAATTGATTGCTACAGCTGTGAGAACTTCAAGCAACATATATGTATTAAGTGATTGGAAATGAAAAGTGTTTTCTAGGAAAGGAATATGAAAGTTGGCTATGACACAGAAGAATGGGTCACATACATTTTAATGACCTTGTCAAAGTCAACAGAAGAGAAGTAGTCAGATAAATGCCCCAGATCACGAAACCAACCAACACTTTATGCAAGCATTGTCAACAAGGAAAGAAAACAAATACCAAGTTCAAATCAAAGGAATATTCAATGACAAGACCACTGGAAATTGTGCATACTAATCTAGTTGGACCAACTACAATAAAGGGTTTAAAAGGTGAGAAATATTTT
Source organism: Picea engelmannii (assembly GCA_009831015.1). Taxonomy (NCBI): domain Eukaryota; kingdom Viridiplantae; phylum Streptophyta; class Pinopsida; order Pinales; family Pinaceae; genus Picea; species Picea engelmannii. Next base: position 282,676 of record ML781967.1, on the reverse strand, counting down.
ATGTTATTAGTTGATGATTATACAAGAATGACTGCAGTTTTCTTTCTCAACAATAAGTCAAAATCTTTTGAAAACTTCAAGATCTACAAGGAAATGGTTGAAAATGAAATGGATTCAAAAATAAAATACTTGAGATCTGACAATGGAGGAGAGTTCATTTCAAAGGAATTTATGGACTACTACAGCAGTCATGGAATAAAAAGGCAATTCTTCATTGCTAAGATACCTCAACGGAATAGAGTTGTTGAAAGAAAGAACAAGACAGTACAGGAAATGGCTCAAACAATGATAACGGATTCCAAATTGGCAGATATATTTTGGAAACAGGAAGTGCATACAACAATTCACATTCAAAATAGAGTAATGCTCAAAAACAACATTGACAAAACTCCCTACAAGATATGGAAAGGAAGACCAGCAAATGTGAAGCACTTCAGAGTTTTTGGAAGCAAATGCTACATCAAAAGAGAAGATGGAAAAATGGGAAAGTTTGACTCTTGTGTGGACAAAGGAGCACTTGTCGGTTACTCAAGTACAAGGAAAGAATACAAGTGTTACAATCTGAGATTAAACAAAGTTGTAGAAAGCATCAATGTAACAATTGATGAACAAAGTTGTAGAAAGCATCAATGTAACAATTGATGAAATAGGCAGACCGGAATCAAAGGAAGAAGGAAATGAATCAATGGAACAACTTTTCGAAGAAGAAGCAGAAGATGAAAAGGAAGTAGAATAGGAAGATGAAGAGAATATGACAAAAGTAGAAGAGCAAGTTCAGCAAGTGCCTCCAAAGACACCTAGCAGACGAGTACAAAAGAATTGTCCTTAAGATCAGATTATCAGAAACAAAGACGCATGAGTTGAGACTAGAAGAAGAATATGTTCACCAGAACAAACACACCTAGCACTCACATCTACGATTCAACAAACCTATTTTGAAGAGACCAGCAAGGATGAATTTTGAAACAGGGTCATGGATGAAGAATTGGATCAAATAGAGAAAAATGACACTTTGGAATTGGTTCCAAAACCAAAGGATAAGAATGTGATCAGCACAAAGTGGGTATATAGGAATAAATTGAATGAAGATGGGCAAGTTACAAGGAACAAAGATAGATTGGTATGTAAAGGATATGCACAGATTGAAGGAACCAACTTTGAAGAGACATTTTCCCCAGTTGCCAGAATGGAAGCAATTCGATTGCTTTTAGCTTATGCATGCTCCAAAAATATTAAAGTGTATTAGGTGGACGTAAAATCATCTTTTCTGAATGGGGAACTTGAAGAAGAAGTCTACATTGAACAAAAAGAAGGATTTGAGTTGTCAGAGAATGTAGAATATGTGTGCAAATTAAAGAAAGCCTTGTATGGTCTAAAACAGGCTCCTAGAGCATGGTACTCTAGACTGGATAAATATCTACAACAAGCAGGGTTCAGAAAAGGAAGTGCAGACAACAACCTCTACATTAAGGTAAGTCAAGGTAATATTTTATTAATTGAATTTTATGTTGATGATATTATTTTTGGTAGTGATGATGACAGGTTAAGCCAGAAATTTGTAAAGGATATGCAGAATGAATTTGAAATTTCATTACTTGGAGAACTATCCTTCTTTATGGGACTTCATATATGTCAAAGAAACAAATGAATTTTTATTTCTCAAACCAAGTATATCAGAGAAATGCTAAAGAAGTTCGGAATGGAAGATTGCAAACTAGTTATCACTCCCATGCAAACCAGTTGCAAGTTAAGCAAAGATGATGATTCAAAGTCTACATATCAGAGGCAATACATGTCAATTATTGGAAGCCTACTATATGTGACAGCATCCAAACTAGATGTAATGCAGGCAATTGGACAGGTGGCATGATTTCAGGCAACACCAAAGGAATCACATGTATTAGCAGTGAAGATAATTTTCAGATATCTCAAAGGAACAAAAGAGTTTGGATTATGGTATCCAAAAGGAAAGGATCTATCTCTGATTGCCTACATAGATGCATATTGGGTAGGTTGTATTGATGACCGACAAAGCACCAGTGGAGCAGTGGTCTACTTGGGTGAGTGTTTAGTATCATGGATAAGTAAGAAACAATCATCGATATATCTATCTACAACCGAGGAAAAGTATATTGCAGTAGCAACATGTTGTACATAGGTTCTTTGGGTGAAACAAACTTTGACAGATATACAAATTGAGTATGATGAGCCCATTCCAATCTATTTTGATAATACAAGTGCCATCAGTATCTCAAAGAACCCGGTGATGCACTCTAAGACGAAGCACATTCCAATCAAGTATCGGTTTCTATAGGAATAGATTGCATTAAAGAACATTAGAGTTGAGTATGTGGACACAAAAGAACAAGTGACAGGCATATTTACAAAACCACTTCCATGGGAAGCCTTTGAGTATCTTTGTCAGAGACTCGGAGTTATTTCTACTCCAAAATGAATACTTTTGAATGCTTATCTTATATGTCTTAGATGTACATGAGGAAGTACCATAAAGAGGACAGTTCAGTCAGGGGAAGCAGCCCCGGATGGAAAGATACCTTTGCCATTGATGACAAAGTGGGAGAGATTCATTAGATGCAGAGGACAGAGGCATGGTTCCAGGGGGAGCAATGGTCACAGAGATGCAGAGGACAGAGGCATGTTTATGGGGGGATCATGAGTGATATGAATTCAATATTTCATGACATAATTTTAGATTTGCATTAGAGTGTTTCCATCAATGCCAAAGGGGGAGATTGTTGATTAAGGTTGGTTGTCATTGATGTCAACCCTTGAAAAAAGATCGGTAGCACAAAGGTTTGGGTAATGGACCCAATTTTGTTTAATGTAAAGATGACTCATTATTTTCTTATCATGGTTGATAGTAAGTGAAAATGGATGAACTCCAAAGTGGCCCCCTTATGGTGAAAGCCTTCACGGGAAGACGCTTTGTGGATTGAGTTATCCTAGAAGTATGGTTAGAGAACCCATGATTATTTGTGAAATAATGAGATGAATGTCAATGAACTTTTCAGTGAAAATATCCTATATGGATAGTTCTTTTCATTCCATTTATGGTGGTATGTGGAACGTCACATAACTCCTCACGGTTAGAGAGTTATGGCCATGAGAAGTTGGAGAACCTGGGTTTGGGTAATGGACCCAAGATTGTTTGATGGATAATGGTATGGTTTTGATATATTTGCATGTAATACTATTCTATATGGATATTACATGTCATGCCATTTCTGGTGGTATGTGGAATGCTACATAACTCCTCACGGTTTGAGAGTTATGGCCTTACGAAGTTGGAGGACCCTCATATGTCATTTAGAAGCCCCAAAAGGTCAAAGTAGTCAAAGTGGTTTAAGAGTTTTAGAAGGTAAATAATAAAGTGAAGTAATGAGATGGAATGTAAGGTAGCTAGAGAGGTAGTGGCAGGAG
>ML781967.1:224409-253619 GCA_009831015.1 Picea engelmannii | reverse complement strand
GAGGTCTTGAATTGGTAGAAGAAGAAGAAGAAGAAGAAGATGGAGGAGAGGGTGGTGGAGAAGCACCATTCCCTCCATTTCCATTTGGAGTTTTATCATCACTGTCTCCCTTATGCTTTGAAGGGTTGGAGCCTTCACCTTGCCACCCTGCATTCCTTTCCATCAAGATCTTCATCATCTCTCTCATTTCCATGTCAACTTTTATGAGATCTTCATCTTCTGCAGGAACATGTTCATGACTTTCTTCATGATCCATACTTGGTGAATGCCTCCTTGAAACTTGCGGTGATGGTATATGCTTCCTCCTTGAAGGGTGAGAACTTGGCTCCACAAGTTGACCTTGTCCTCTTGTGAGTTTCAAACTTGTGAGCATCAGAAAACAAAACACTTGCAAATAATCAAGTCTTCAAAAACCTATGCTCTGATACCAACTTGATCTAAAAATGAAGAAGACTTGTATTCTTGAAAATATTTGCAAGTAAAATTTATGTGTTAAAAGCAAATGGATCAACTTTACAACACATATTTAATAGGATTTACTCATTCAAGATGCATATAAACAACAACATAATCAATGAACAAAAAACACATAACACAACAAATGATAAAGGAGTTCACCCCTCTCTTGGGCTACATCTCCTGGTCCAGCTTCCAATGGATCATTTGTATTATTTGCTCAAAGTGCTAAAAAATGTGCTTTACAATGCTTAAAATGCCAAATAGACTGCTCCAATGGCTTCAGAACGTCCAAAAACCCCTAGCTGGGCTTTTTTGGCACCTTGTTTGGCCAAAAATTGAAGAAGTTAGGCTTCCTGGAAGTCCCCCCTTCAAGCTTGTGTCTCTGCATCTACAAATTGCACCTTTGTTGGCTCAACCTAGCCCACACACAATTTAAAGCGTAAAAACTTGGCACCGGACGCAACCGCACAAACGGTGCAAACTGTAGGACGGCTACGGGCGCACCTAGCCCCTAACCGCTAAGGCCATGGTCGCGTGACCCATGTGTCCATGCGCAAAAATGCAAATGGGGCTCCGACCCAAGGCAAATAGATAATGGACAAGTGGCGGTCATTGGTTACACAACCATTTGAACCAAATATACAATCGTGAGCGCGCACCCACAACATAGCCAAAGGTTATTTGCTATGGCACATACGACCGGGGCTTGGGCTCTGTTTTGAATACATATCCGCGCGCATTTGTTAAACCAACGGTCACATATATATAACGATGAAACCACGGGCTGGGGCTAAGCCCCGGCCCGGACCCCCGCGCCAACATAACACATTCAAACTCAAATACATTGTAACTCGTATATATAATAAGGTTCATATGGTGGCGCGCCGGTTGGGGGCCCTTCCCAAGTCTCTTCCCCTGCCCGGGAGGTCGCGGGGTCGAGTCCTGCCGGTTGCAAAGCTTTTAAACCAAACAATAAGTGACACGTGGCAGCCATGGATTGGGCCACGTGCCAACATACCATTAGCCACCAAGATGACACGTGTCCAATGCTCATTCATCCAAATTTTCCAACTGTGCCACTCAACTCTGCCACGTGTCGTACGGAATGCCATGTCAGCAGCCGTACAGACTGTACAGTCAACATCCCATTTTTTTTTCCCTGTTTGTCATTTAGAACAGAATGCGATATCTTTCGCTCCTGACGTCCGTTTGAACCCAATGTGATTTCATACATATATATCGCTCCTGAAGATCAAGAAAGATTTCTTTTACCCATTTCTAAATTGTACATATTCATTTAAACTTTTTCATTAATTTATTTATTTATTTATTTATTTTTAATTAATGTTTTCATTTTTCTCTCATCCACCAAAATCAAAATCTAATGTAATATGTCATAACACTTCCCCATTGATCCTCACATTTCCTTCATCATAATTCTCATAAAAAAATTAACAACTAAGACACACCTCCCTATTTTACGGAAATCCTTCTTATTTTCATGGAATCTCTACCTCTCCTCCTCAACACCAACACCTTTAAAACTATATGAATATTTTTAAATGCCTCGAGACTTAGCCATAAGGGAATTAAAGCTTAGCCTTATTACATTATGATTTAATATGTCATCGGAGTATGTAATCGGGATAAAGGTCATATTTTAGCTTTATTATTTAAATCCCAAGCCCAAGCCCAAGCCCATGTTGTCGGAACCAACCATTGGATATCCTCAACTGAGTTACCCCCTCCTCGTGCATTTTCCAACTAAGAAATATGACGAGTATTCAAAGAAAAATGAAGATTAATAAATTAAATTAATTACGCCGAAAGGCATACACCTATTGATAATGGGCATAATTAATGATCTTTTAACCTTATTTAACCTTAAACTCTAATCTGATGGCTATGCATTGAAGATGTTGGCATATTCTTAGTCATCCTCCAAAATCAATGGATCAGATTTATTGTTGATAACTTTCTTGCATTTATCAAGGCGTCCGTTAACATGTTTACTTTTTAACATTTACCTAATCACATTAAAAAATTACTGTAAAGATATGTAATTGTCATGTTCCATTTATCAATCTAATGCAGTCAAACGTTTCATATTACCATAGATGGATTACCACAAACATTTTATATTAGAGACACACATTCTCAGTATATTGGAGGCACCCGTTCTTAACCGCTACCTTTCAACGTTCTCAACTGCAAATTAACAACTATGCTAGTACTATACCTATAAGAGGCATGTGTCGTCGGAAAATCTACAAGACTCAACACTCCATGCATGTTTTGATCACGAGACCCGATGACCATGCAATATCCTTTAGAAGATTATTTTAATATTTATTGTGGAAGGGCATGCAATACTACTATAAGGGGGATTATTTTAATGTTTATCAACCCATCGAACGGATATGCATGACATACCAACCATTCCGACGACGACTGGGCATGTATTATTTTAGTATTTTGGTTCAAAGACAATTTTAATATATATATTGGAAAAAGTGCACCCATGGGCAAAATATATTATTTAAATATTATGGGATCCCATTTCATGGAGTGTAAGCTGGAGTGGGAAGCCTACGTTGTCATCAGAGAGGTCACTAAAGCCTACCACCTCTTTTACCATGAGACCCAACGACCAACCTTCCATATCATGCATTATAATAATATTTTTGGGAGACTATTTTATTATTATTCTTGAAGAACGTGCACCATTGGAAAATATATTATTTTAATGTTTTACCATGCAATTTGGAGGGGGGTTATCTTAATATATTTTCTTTTGTCGTAGAAGTTCACAAAAGTTACCATAGGGGAGCAGAAGCTTAACTAAGAAGTAAGCTTAGTTCACTCGAGTGGGCATGCACCAACCTTCCGACGACGGCGAAGACTTGGGGAATATTATATGGGGAAATTCATATTGTTGAAGACTTTTGGGGATTCCATTCCCATTAAGACGACCTTGAACTATGGTTCATTTTGGCGGAGGGGGTTATTTTTTTTTTTTGTTTTTTAATTTATTATTTATTATTTTTTGATTTTTATTAATCGTTGATTACAGACATGTGAGAGAGGGGTTATTTTATTAAATTTTAATTTTTTTAGTAATTTTTATTTTCACATAGATTTGAGAAAATTTTATTACTTTTTATACTTTATTAATTTTTATTTTCACGTTAGTGGGGTAATTAGATTATTTTTAATTTTATTTTTCATTAAATTTTACATAGGGTTAGGGTTAGGGTTAAGGTTAAGAGTGATTTTATTAATTTTGTTTATTACTTGTAATTAATATAGGTTAATGTAATTAATTTTTTTATTTCTTTTTTTATTTTATTTTATTTTTTTAATTTTTAGGAGGAAAATTAGCTAAAATTATATTACAAGTCATGGGTCCTATGTATACCTTAGGTTTTTATGAAAATTAGCTATAGGTGCTAAAACTATTTAAACCACTAAGTGTTGGACTCTCTTATGCATGTGGCATTTAAATTTGCAAGTTAAGGATTAATAGCCAAGATTCACCCATAGGAATGATCAAGGGTTGGTGAACGTTGTTTTTCAAACATGCATAACTTAGGTTGCATGTGTCAGAATTGAGCCCATGATACCTCATTGGAAAGGTATTGCACTAAATAATGTAGTGGTAGACGTATTCAGGATATAACATTAATAGATAAAGTCAGAAAATGTAGAAAATAGTAGGCCACGAATTTGGGGGAAAAAATGATTGTGCAGACTTCAAGCAACCATATTTGGGGCTACAGGAAATGGAATCAATCCCGAGATAGCTTGTCAAAAAAATGGAAGAGAGAAGAACTGGATGACATAGAAAAAGTTGGGAGATTAAGAGTGAAAATTCCCCAAAAATGAAAAACACAGAAGATGACCATAGTTAATTGAAGAACAAGTTGGGAAAGGGTCAAACAACTACAACTGAAGCTGCAAGATTCAAAATCGAACCAACAAGAGCACAATAAAGGGATGATAAGGAGAAGGGAGAAAGATGATTTTAATTAGTAGACAAACACCAAAAATTCCCATAAACATCTCGAGGAACAAAAGAAGATACCAATGGGAGAAGTTAACAATACTTTTAGATGAATATCATATGTAAACCGCTTGAGGGTGAGAATAACCACCCAAGAGACTCTTCATCTTCTGTTTGTAGATATCGCATGTTCATTTTCGAAGATGATAAAGAAAATTTGAAATAAAAAATGATGAAACAAGGAGAAAATGAAGTGAACAATCACTAGAGTTGAAGAGTCTCTCTTGTCTTATAAAAGAGGACTTGTTGAATGTCCAAGGGGAATTTTTCTCGTTGTAAATGAAAGAAGGTAGTATTAATGTTGAAGAAATAAAGAGTAAGAGGAATTGTGGAAATTTTTTATTTTGGTAGATGTGCATGAGACTATTCTTTGTGCATTTGTATCCTGTGTGAGTAGCATAGAATTATGTTGTATGAACTATTTCTTCAATTTATTCTATATGCTCATGTTGTCATATGTTTCCTTATGAGTATATAAATAATGTTATGAATGCAATGTACAACTAATTGCTTATGTATATGTAACATTGTTTTTATCACTTATCATTAACATACATGAATTATTTATGGTTCTGATGATATTATCTTTCACTATACTCATTCTTTTAGTTTTTCTTATGGGATGGGTTAGAAGTAGTTAGATTAGATTAGTTTGTTTTAAGTTAGATTATACTTAGAATTAATTAGAACTCTTTTGGGAACAATTCATTGTCTTTCCCCTTTTTCTTCTTTTGATTTTGAGTGGCAAATAGGCCCACATACTAGTTGAAAATGCTACACCAAATGAGAGTAGGTCTAATTAGGACTTGTCATTAGACATTCTCTCTTACCTGCTTGACTAGACATTTGGACCTGTTAACAAGTATCCAATCACATTGTTATCTAGAACGGAGTTTTATACAACACTTTCATTTTTACACAATACTCCAACAACCAAAGCTTAATTAAGGCCCCGACATCAAAAAAGAAAGGAACACTTTACTAGCAAGGAAATAGATTGCTCCAACATATGTAAAGACAAAAAAATCATTCCATATAGTCATGTTTTCATAGAATTAATACAGGTTGTTGGGAATATTGTGGTCATTGATTTCAAATATAGGGGGAGACTACAGACGTCCAAGATAAAGATTGCAAGATGGAGATTGTTGGAAATATTGGTTTTGGATTTTTTATGCTCAGTTTGGATACCCTATATTTGAAGGCATGTTTACTATAAATACGCTTAAATGGTAGCATAGGATATATGGTTGGAAATATTATTTTGAGACCTTTCCAATGGTATATGGCACTCCATATAACTCTTTAGGAATGAGGAGATATAAAAAAAAACTGTCAGACAACCTAGCCAAAAAGTTCAGGACAGCCCTAAAAGTGAGCACAACAACACTATAAATACATAATATATCTGCACATTTGAAGATAATCCAAGCAAAAAGATCAAGTTTAAGGTGCAAAAGAGGATTTGGAGACTCTTTTCGAGGTTTAAAGGTGTGCAAGAGGAGTTTTTGGAATTTTAAGGGTGTGTTATGAAGGTCTAAGGTCAATGATGCTACAAAGCGAATTTTTTTGAGGTTGTGATGCTATAATATGGAATTATATTATGGGAATGATGTTATTAGGTTCTCTAGGGCATGAAGGCTAAATATGACTAGGGTTTGAAGCTATATCAGGGGTATGAAGCAAGGAGAGGCATTGGAAGATGAAAGTTAAGCGTATGATGATGCTATGAAATACATGAAGTATGAAGCATGCAGGTGAAGTTAGAAGTACTCTATGCAAGAATATATTATATTGGTTCCTATACAGGTCTTACTGAGTTGGTGCTTAGCTGAGGATATTGATGTCTCCTTTAGGTTGGTGCCTACATAGTATCTTGTTGAGTTGGTGCTCATATAAGGAGATTGGTGTCTCCCGTAAGTTGGTTCCTACACAATATCTTGTTGAGTTGGTGCTCAGCTGAGGAGATTGGTGTCTCCAATAGGTTGGTGCCTACAAACATTTATAAAGATATTTTTTTGTGGTTTTCTCCCGTGAGGGCTTCCAAGTTAAAATTTGTGTACCATGATTTGAGTTTACATGCATTTATTTTTTTAAAGTTGATGAATGCTCAATTAAAGTAGACATTATCTTATATTGATTCACCCACCCCCCCCCATATTAGTATAAGCATAGTTTCAACACGTGTACATGAAATGGAAAGAAACAATTTAAATATCATTAATGAGGAATGTGGAACATGTATTCTCATGGAATTTATTCCCAACATTTCTTAAAATATTCTTATACTTTGTATCTTTTTTCCCAATATATAAGAAACCATTTATATATTTTTCACTACCTACACATGGTTGTACAATGAAATAAAGAGTATTGGCCATGGGCTCTCTTAAACACATGAATCTCTGAGGGGAATGGAAAATGCTCAGGCTATTACCCTTTTTTCCCAAGTTGATTTTCCAAAGAAATACCAAGAATACAATGACGTAAACAATCAATGCATATATACGAGACAACAAAGGAACCTAAGGAAACAAGAAATTGATTTCAATAACCTAATTACTCCATATGCAACACATACAAAATTCCCATGAACTAGTGAGGGGAATTTATTCTAAATACAAGAAGTTGGAATTAGCAACCTAGCTAGAAAGATGCAACAAATATATCATTATAACCTTTTATCTCACTAATCTCAATAAATGGATGGTCTAAGGATCATAGGTGTTATTCTTCTGAAAGCAATCAACAAGAAGTAGTCTCAAGCAAGAATAACCATAATATAGTAAGAGATTCTCATATAAAATTGTTAAAATGAAACTGAGAACTAAATTTCCATCCCACAGAGATCACATGGAAATAAAATCAAACACATAACTGACACACATATTTTTCCCTGGAAATCCAACTTTGAATGGTTACTCAATGTTTATTTTCGTCAATTGTGGGGTTACAATGCAAATTCACGACTCTCTAGGATTTCTAGTAATTTACATAGCCAATGTCTTCTCGTGCATCCTCTCATCTCTACCCCCAAAGGACCCTTTGTGAGTTGATTTCCAATAATTCACATGTAGTGATGGGGTAAAGTGAATTCCAATCATCCTTGTCCTTTCATTTCCCATTCAATAATGTCTTTTCTCCCATTTTTTAATTTTCTCATTCATTTTTTTCTTCTTTTCCTTTATTTAATTTCTTGATTCTTGCATTTTCTTTTCTCTTTTTTTCTTTCAACCCTCATTAATTGTCGACTATTTCTGCATACTAAGATTTTATAAACCATTCATGTTTGTTTTTTTATTTATTTTGAATCACACCTCTCCATTTGGGAGGATTTTGGTATCCAAAAGCTTCTAGGAAACCAATATCTAGATCAATGTGCCCCCTTTCTGGTTCTCTGGAAAAAGGCCATCAAATCTAGCTCTTGGCTAGAGCTCTAGCTCTGGATTATGGCTCTAGTTATAACTACAAATCCATCTTTGGTCTCTAGCTCTCACTTGTTCCAACAATATATAACTCTACTCATTTTTTTTCTCTTCTCTGAAGTTTTCAAATATAATTCACTCCCATTTGCGGCGTGCAAGTCCCTTTCATTCTCAAACTTGGATACGTTCTATATTGGTAACCAACAGATGCCAGGTTGAATTCTAGTATTTCATTTTTCACCATTGAATTTATACAACACTCATTCAAAAGTGATATCCTAGCAAACAACATTCCATCATGCAACAAAGAAACAGAAGGAAATGTAGGTTGGATTTTTTTGCTGAGATCAATTGCTTCCCACATGGAAACTATTGTTTGGCATGTGATTACATAACACTCTATCTCTGTAGAAATATCAATTGGATGAAATCATTTATGCGTAATCGCAACACCATATTCTACCTAAAAGAATTGACAAATATTATAAATGTCTTGTTGTAAGTGAAATCAATGTCCATAGTGTTGAGGATGAGGGAATGCCTCAATATTTGGATAGTGCAAGGAATGGCTAGAATAAAAATTGGATAAACTATTGCAGCCAATTTTTTAACCTATGCAAATGTACTCTCGAGAATTAATTAAATAGGAACCCACTACCACAATGTTGTAGATGCAATAAAGTACAAAAATACAATCAAATTATACCAAACTTAATCACTCATGTACACATACCATGAATTATCCATCATTTTGTTTTATTTGATATTATCATGTAGTTTCAAGCAAATCCCAATGTCATTGATCTCCATGCACCAATATTTGAAACATATCCAAGAAGGGAATATTATAATGTAATATTGAAGGCAATAATTAGATTGGGGTTTCCCTTGATGTTAGCATCAACCCACTATCCACTTCATTGGTGAATCTAACATCCTATGTTGTTGTAAATCCCTAGACAATGCCTACTCCTTGGGATGGAAATGCAAGGAGATATTCATCCCCTTTATTCTTCACTATCAATACACTTATATTGGTTGTATAGTTTCTAGGTAGAAGCTATAGATGAATCCTCCAACATTTGTCTTCACAATGTCCACTTAACTTGCAGTGCTAGCAAAAATTCTTGGTGCTGCACGGATTACTTTACATTCTTCTTTTCAACATATGAATTTGAGTTTTTTGTTGTATTGGGGAAGTATTTTTTCCATTCTTCCTCTAAAATCATTCCAACTTGTGGCATATGGATTGCTTCTCCCACCAAGATGCCTACATATGGTATTTATTCACACAGAAGGAACAAACCTCAAAATACCAACACCTAGCAGTGTTATGGCCTTTCTTATTACAATGGTGACAAACAAGGGATGTCTTTCCTAAAGCATACATCCTCCTCCTTCTCCTACTCTTCTTCTTATTCTTCCTCTTCTTCTTCTTCTAATTGGTTTTCTTGCTACTTCTTCTAAGTGCTAGCATAGACTATGTCTCTAAAATTTCTTAGTAGCTACCCTTTTGCAATATTCCATAAGAAGGATGGAGTGGTAGTGTGATACCATATTTGTTTTCTTATCTTTATTTTAATGAGTAGGACAAATATAAAATATATTTTTCCTTCACAAATGTGATCTTGGTGGTCATGGCCTTCTCCTCTATGCCCTCAAAACACAAGCCTTCATGTGTGACCCTCAATTCAACTACAATGGGACTTGTGATGTATTGACTTCTCTTTCTTATCCCTTGACCATTGTAGCCCATTTGTCTTAATAAATTGGAACCGATGCCTCTAATATGATTTTCAAAATCACCAATGTGCTCTTGAGAAAGTGTTAGAAAATTTTCTATCATATGACAAGGGTCAAGGTCACAACATAACAGAAACAAAGAGATAACAAAATCAATCCAAAAGTAGAAAAAATGAGCATTATTGTAACTACCAGGTAGTCATGAAATACTCACCTAAAGTAACCAAGGTTGAATAAGTTCCCCGTTGTAGGGTCTCTAGCCGAGTCTCTTTCTCCAAGATACACTTTGTGGACCTGCACACAAGAAACAACAAGATTGTGAGTAAAGTAGTAACAATACATCAAACTCTAACGAACATGGATCATAATAGTTGGTTTCCTACCAAATACTTGTGATAAATTTATTAAAATTTTCCAAATACAAAAATTGGAAGAGGGAAAGAAAAGAGTTATCTTATTGATGAACAACAAACATGGAATACATTCACCTGATCCTTCATTGTCAACACCACCTGAAACCTTCGTCTGGGTTCCTCCTTCCAGTCCATTGAAGGTAGTTTTGTTAGAAAAGTAGGTGTGCTCGTTTAACCATAGACAATATAGCAACATTGTCACCCAACCATAGGTCGAATCCACCCCCGAGCACCTTAACCTTGACAGAGAATAATTCTGGAAGAAAACCCTATGCCTAATAGCCAATAAAGGTAGCGTATCACTCTTCAGAGTTAGCATACCAAGTAGAAAGTCCAAACCATAACCAAGAGAGAGTCCAAGATTGAAACCAAAAATACAAGTTGCAGTAGCTGCAGCTGCAGCTACTCTCAATACTTGCACACAACTAAATTTCTGTAGTTGCGAGCTATGTGTGCCAAATGATCTCTGGCATCCTATATTTATACTTCTCCTCCTTAGTTGTTTGGGTCGACTTCTCATTATGGAGGCTAAAAACTCAATATTAAATATTTCCTTTAGCCGACTTGTCTTCTAGGGTTATGTCCAATGCTTTAGGGTTTCTTCTTACTTCCTGGAATATTCTATTCTTGTCAGGTTTTCATGTGGAGGTTAATACCTCCCGAATATACCAAAAATATCAACACTCCCTCCTAGCTAGGGAGGTATTGAAAGAAATGGTATTGAGCACAAACATACCATTCAACCGGTAGCACCATCATAGCCATATAGTTTATCTCATGATTATATCATGAGCACCATCATCACTATCAGTATCATCGGATAGCATCAACTTCATCATCTCTCAAAGCCATACTCCATCTGAGTAATCAGGTATGATGTTAAATAAGTCACTCACTCCACAGAGTGATACAAGAACCATTCTTCTAATCCGGACATATGTCCTAGAAGAATAACTATTCCAATAGATGTTGGAAGCCACACCATGGGATACAAGGAATATTCTTCTAATCCAAACATATGTCTAGAAGAATAAATGTCCTGGACCATTTTCCTTCTGGAGAATGTCTATCCATCAACACACTGACTATCCATCTAGATGATAATAATTTTCAACACTATTGATAGATTGCATGGCAATCAGAACAATGTCATTCAAGATAACACAATTGTGTCTATCCATAGTAGTACACGATTAATATCTAGTGGTACACAACCACACCAAGTAGCACACGACTACTTAATCAGTGACACATAGTCATTGTTATAGCAAGATTTGCTTCACCCTATGTAATCTTGCACATAGGGCCTTTTTCCATTTCCCTATGTAGACTTTTCATCCCTTTTTGCAAATCCCAGAGATAAAAAATACATTTTTTCCACAAGTACGCACCTTGCCTACTATATAGCATGCGTATATGCAAGTTGCACCACTACAACCCACATACATTGGTATTTGTGCCCAAAAATGAAAAATGGTGTCAGGTTTCCATGCCAAAATAGGAGATCTATGATCCTTAGCCTTCCATATACTGGAAACGTTTCGACTCGGCCCTTTAGTTCCATTTGAACTCTATAAATGGGCCAATTTCGATCTATGAAAAAAAGAGAAAGAATTCAACTTTGAGAGCAAAGTTACTCTGGAGGAATTATTCAGTTCACATTGAGTCTACATCCCTTCGTCCTTTAAGTATGAACACAGTGTTCATCCCCCAAGCTCTTCCCTTATTGATTGAGAACTTCATGGTCTCTCTTCTATGAGCTTTCCTTTGGTGGAGGATTGAAGTGGTGGAGGCCCAGCTGGAAGGAACTTAGTTTCTTGGTTCTAAACCATGTCGACATGAAAGTCTGTAACTTTTTCACTTATGTTGACCATATATTAATAGAAATAGTATTTTCCCGTCCAATTGATATCTTGAAAATATTTGGATTATTATTCCATGGGTGTATTTGTTATGTATATTAATGGATTATGCTAATGAATGTGCTAACATCATATATTATCATTGTATTCTTCCTTTGCTTGGTTGTTGAGGACTAGTTGCAGGTATATTGTTTTGGGTCAAGTGCTCAACGGTGGACTTCATCTAACGTTTGGATGAGGTAGGCCTCTTATCTTGTCTTTCTAGCATATTTGTTTATATAGAATAATTGAGAATAGAGTTGATTTCTGCAGTCATTTCCATTTGTTGTGGTTTACCCTAGCCATAGAGAGATTTTCCTCGTAACAGAATTGGTGACCATACTGAGGATAAAAACTTCTTTCTTAGGGTTTGGAGTGTTTTTCTCCTTAGATTGCTCCCATTCCTATTGCATTTCTTGTCGTATCATTGCTTGACAACATTTGTTCACTCAGGGTCTGAGTCTTTCATCCTTCTCCTTTTCCTAGTTGTGTTTTTGAAACATATACACAGGTTTTTTCTTGATAGTCCCGTATATATGTGTGTTGTCCCTCTGCAAGCTGCATACATACGTGTTGTTTCCCTAAATAGTCGCATACATCAGCCTCTTTTTATTTTTTGTTGGGTTTGGTGGTTGTTGGGTAGGTTCTTTTGATTGTTGAGTCTTCTTGGGTCTCTGTAGTGACTGTTAAGTGTTTGTGGGATGACATGAAGCCTGCCTTTGGTTGAATTTTTGGGCAGAGTCTTTCTCATCATCTTTTCATTTTGATTGTCCTTGTACATTGGGCTGGGTGTTTTGCTCCTTGGTATCATACTTGAGTTGTCTCTTTCTATACAAAGTAGAATCTTTATATATCAAATTGTTGTTCAGTCCATGCATTTTCATTTTTCTTATATTGAAAATAAAAAAATATTAGGCATTTTTCATTGCTTGGCATTTTTATATTTTGAGGCTTTATCATTTATCTTAGTGCATGTAAATAAATATTGCACTTTTACTTCAGAATTGTAGAGTTGAAATTGAAAATTGCATTTTTTTTAAGAAGCATATCATCCATTGAAAATTGAAGTTAGGACTTTGCATTGTATTCATATATACTTTACTTGTTGATTCATAACATCATGAGTTTCGCTACCATACCTTTTTGAGTAAGCACGACCACTAAAATTAATGCTATAATTTAAAATTGATTAGTCACGATTTTATTTTCTAGGGTGCACAAACTAGCTTAGGATTTAGTGCCTTGGAATAGGATTTTGTGAGTAAACTTATCCAAGGCTATTAAATCAACATATATGTCTAAAAAAGGGAGTGGAAAAATCCATTGTATAATCGGTAATATCGGGAGGCTCCGCTCATACCGGAGTTAAGCATGAGGTAGTGCGAGGTTGGTTGAAGGGATATCCCCCCGATACCTTCTTAGCATCAGAGATATTTTTGGGGATCTATTCGTATCTGGGGATTCTGTTAGTGCCCTTAACTCCGTGAGAGGCAGTGCTTTCAAGGTTTCGGGCTTTTCTACCTTGCCCATATGGTGGACCTGACGTACGATTGCTTTCCTGTGCATCGGTTATACATTGGTTTCTTAGTTGCTTGACTTAGGTGCCACATAGGTTACTTACAGGGGTTATTCTACAGGTACCCTGAGTTAGGTAAGGGTCGGACAACACACAACCTTTATGGATGATTACCTCTCTGGGGGGATCTGACCGACAGGTTGTTAATCCCATGAGGGACCTTATAACGGATTATGTTACCTTTGATCTTTAGCAGGGAGTCTCAGGCCCCTCTTGGGTAAGACATACCTTCTTTAGGGAGGGAGGCCTCTTTCAGCCGCTTTACCTCGTTTGTGTGCATATTGGTCGTTTGATTTTTGGTGTGCTCTTTGATTACTAGTTGGACTTGGGATTTATTTTTTGTATCTTGAGTCTTAATTCATCATGGAGTCGGACCAGCCTCCCCACCGGTCCCGTCACTTGTTACAATTACCACAGGATTTTGAGTCTTTGCCTTCTAAAAGGCATAGAGTTATTAGATGTGGTACACACACCTCCACTTTTCAGACTTGTGATTCTACAAGGATGAGTAATGAATCGAGTCTTCAAAACATTGGGAGCCCTTCGACTCCCACACCTACTATATTTAATGACACCCCTTCGACTCCTGCAACCACAATCGTTGTAGTGTCGGAGGCACCTATCATTACTACTTCTCATCCTATATTTAATGCTCAATCTCTTGCCCCGAACCCATTTGGGTCTCTTGGTCACTCACCGGGTTATAATGTTCAGTCCATCCCTATGGCCTCTAGTCCTTTTTCCTATGGTATGCCGAATTTTACTTCACAATTTTCAAACTCCATTCCAGATGTTGGCCCTAATGTTATCATCAGACTTGGGGGCACTACACCTTCTTATACTCTATTCTCATTTGGTGGTTCTCAAATCCCTCAAATGACTCCTAATATGGGAGGCATTCCTTCTTTTAACCCTAGGTCTAATCCTCTCGCTTCTGGATGGAGAAACCAACCTGTCAGACAAGATTTTTCTCAAGTTATTTCCTACACACTTACTTCCTTAGTGTTGATTCCGACCAACACATTTGGCATGAAGAATCCACCTCTATCCTCTGGATTCACACCCGGAGGAGGTCAGTTTCACACCTTGGGAAACCCCCAACCCAGATCCACTCCAATTGGGGGAAAATTTTATAACCCCCATTAGAAAATTCCTACTGGAATGACGCCCAACCAACCTCTTATGAATCAACTCGAAGGAGGGTATTAAAATCCTGGACAGGGCCATGGTGCTTACCAGAACCCTGAATGGGTTGCAGTTTCTCAAACACAATCTTTCCAAAGATCTTGGGGCCAGATGTCGCAACCCCGTCTCCATTTTCTTGCCACACTTAATCTTCCAAACTTGTCTAAGTTGATGAAAAACCATGTGTGTCATGATCCTACATGGCCCCCTATCCCCACCAAGCTTCCTTCAGACATTTTGAAATTCGAAGGTAAGAATGGAGAGGATCCTGGTGATCACGTTACTAACTTTCACCTATGGTGCTCCTCGAATTCCCATAATGACGATTCCACTTAGTTAATATTATTTCAATGCACCCTCATTGGGGTCGCTACAAAATGGTATATCGAACTACCTAGGGGGTCATATGGGACTTTCAGTTAGATGGTGTTAGTCATCCTTAACCACTTCCAATTGTTGGTTCATTACGATGTTGGCCTAGAAATTTTCTCGACTTTATGCTAGGACACAACCGCTCATATCTCGGATCATATCCAGAAGTGGCATAGACAGAAGAGGTTTATTAAGACCTCCATACCCCCGACCTTTATTTTAGAATGATTCCTTAAGTCTTTTCAACCTCCTATGTCGAAGGATGTTGCTACATCCAGAGTTACAACTGAGGAAGAAGTGATCTTCAAAGCCTAGTAGTTAGATATTATATACGCTTAGTCTGGGATGTTATACCACATTCTTCTGGACGCACTGAGGTCAACCTATGACCCTAGAAAAAATCTCAGACCTCATGTCGATGGCATTCTAGGTTCCGCCAATGTAAAATCCGCAGAGTCGGTGACAAGCCATTTGAATGAGTTGTCTCTAAATCAGTCTGCAGGAGGGCCAGCTTCATCTGTGTCTTCCAATATCACTCAGTTGGCGAATGTACATTCCATGTAGTCATCGACCAACCCAAATGGTAACCAGAAACCAGGCGGGAATAAGAAGAAAGGACGTAATAATAATCGTAAGGGTGGGAAAAATAATAATAAACCAAAGACAATGGTAATAATGAGAAGATGAATAATAATGTTGGAGAGGGCAAGAAAGAAAGGTGTAAGGTGAAATTTCCCTTTAATCTTTGTACAAACGATCACCTTACTCATTTATGCCCAAACTTGTGGAAGTTGTGAGGCTCTTATCTCTACCACCTGCCATGCTGACGAATCCTTTCCCACATAACCAGCACATGGCCTAGATCTCCTCAATTGTCGGAAATGCAGACGGTGGGAGTCAAAACCCGTCATCACAAGATGGTGACCGTTTGTGTATCAATATGGTCGATGCTAAGGTTCATGTAGCCACTCAGTCTCACGATTATAGTTCTTCATAGACTATACCTCATCTAGAATCTCCTCCTCCTCCTTTGGATATGACTTTACAGATCGAAAAACCAAAGCCACCGCCTCGTATTCTGAAAGGAGTAATCAAGCACTCTACCCACAATCCAAATTCTAGAGCCGCCGAGAATTACTCTATTGTTGACGACCTGGGTCAAACCCCTTTTGTGATGTCATCTCTAGAGGTACTCTATATGTGTCCTTCATAGTGGAATTCCTTTCTATCTGTGTTAGGAGCTCTAGATCCTAGTGGCTCAAAAGTTATCAAGTTTGACATCACAAATGTGAAGCCTCACTTGCCTTACCATGCGGCACTCCAAATCCACGTGGGGTACTCAAAGTATACCATCAAAAGTGTGGTTGTTGATTAAGGCGTCTCTACATGTGTGATGTCCTTGATCTGTTGGAAATATCTCGGCTCTCCGACTCTCTCTCAATTGCCAACCATGTTGATTTCTTTTTACAGTCATTCCTTTTACCCTCATGATATTCTTCATGTCTTTCTGGTCCAGTTAGGTGGGAAGACGGTAGAGGTGGATGTTGAGGTAGTTGATGTGCCTCTTTATTATAACCTTTTACTAGGACGCAATTGGACATATGCTATGACTTTCATCATATTGTCCGTCTTCCACACTCTTTTTTTTCCACTCGATGAGAAGATCGTGACGATCGACCAGTTATCCTTTGCGTATACTAGTCCCAATGCATCTGTTGGACCATCGATCCTTTTGGTCAACAATTCTCAGCTGACAACTGAGAATATTGATGTCAAAATGTATTCATCCCTTATGGATACTTTTGACTTCATGGCATCGTTTCACCATGTTTACGCCATGTCTAGTAGGCTCATGTCGTCAGAGAGGTTTGATCCTTTTGCACTTCCTATTTTAATGATCCTTGGACCCTACCTTACTCAACTTCGTCTTGTGAAGGTCAGTCACATGATGGAATGGCCATACCACTATCAACAATAGAGATTGTGTATAAAGTTGTTCTTGAGTCTTCTGTTGATCCCGATCCTATTACCTCGCCGATGGACGAGGATGGTCCTATGTTTAAGCCCATGTGGGCCACTTCATTGTCTTGTTCACATGACTTCCTTGATGGTACTTTTCCCTCGGATGAAGTTATCATCGAATCCATGAATGGTTCTGACAAACCTTGGGACGATATGCATCATCACTTTTATTTTCTCCCAAATCTTGCTAGAATCGAACAAGATGACTTTCGATCTACTTTGAGCGAGATAGTTGGTCATGCCATAGTTCCACTTGAAGGAAATATGGCGAGTATCTCCCCTACCGTCACAATTGATATCTCTCATACCCCTGGCAAGATTGAAAATGTAAATATCGGTGCAGATTGTTCGCCAAAAGAAATCTTGATCTACACCGAACTCTTCAAGGAATTCTGAGATGTATTTGCTTGGTCATATGAAGATATGCCAGGAATATACACTCGTATTATCGAACATGATATTAAAACTTATATGGATGCTAATCCTATTCGAAAACATCTTAGAGCTGTCAATCCCCAGAAGGCCCCTGCTATTAAGGCAGAGGTAGAGAAACTACTTAATGTTGGCTTTATCTACCTGGTTCCCTTGGCTGAATGGGTATCTAATCTCGTTCCTGTGAATAAGAAGCAAGGAACCATCTGTGTATGCATGGAATTTCATAACCTGAACAAATCCTTTCCTAAAGACAACTTTCCGAAACCTTTCATCGATTAGATTCTCGACGAGTGTGTGGAAAGCAAAGTGTTTTCTTTTATGGACAGATTTCAAGGTATAACCAAATTCAAATTAAACCTAAGGATCAAGACAAGACGACATTTATTTTTCCTTGGGGTACTTTCGCATATCGGAAAATGCCTTTCATCCTTAAAAACATCGGAGCAACCTTCCAACGTGCTATGACCTTTGCATTCCACGATCTTAAGCATATAGTCAAAGCTTACCTTGACGATCTTGCTGCTCACTCTCGTAAGAGATTGGATCACTCTAAGCACCTTCATCTAGTTTTTGAAATATCTCGTTAATACAGAATCTGGTTGAACCCTCATAACTGCATCTTTTGCAGTAGGTCTGGTCATCTTTTGGGATTTATAGTTTCTAAGACCAAGATCATGGTACATATGTTAAAGGTTGAGGAAATACTTTGATTGCCTCCCCCGCACACTATTAGACAACTTAAAGGTTTATAGGGGAAAGATAACTTTTTACATGGGTTTATAGTAAACTATGCCAATATTGCTAAGGGTTTCATGTGTCTTTTGAAGAAGGACACCACTTTTATCTGGGATGAGTGAGCCTAGGAGTCCTTCGATGCTTTGAAGAAATATTTGGTATCGACGCCTCTTCTAAAGTATCATAACTACAGTAGGGATTACTTAATTTATATCCCCGCTTCCGAGGAGACGATTGGTATGGTTTTGGTTCATGAGGATGATGAGTTCTGCGAGCACATCATATACTATCTTAGTCAAAACTTAGTCGGTCCAAAGCTTAATTATTCTCACGTTGAAAAGATAGGTTTGGATGTCGTTCATGCAGTCCAATGTTTACGCCATTATATATTTCTTTGAAAGACTAATGTGGTTGTCGATGTCAATCCATTTCAATACGTCCTTACCAGGCGTATCATCGGGGGAAAATATAATAAATGGATTGTCATTTTACAAGAATTTGATCTCAATTTCACTTCTGTGAAATACAAGAAATCACTAGTCTTTGTGGAGTTAATATCCGAATTTCCACGATTAGATGAGGATGTTATTCATGTTGATTTGTTTTCGAACAAACACATTTTCCTTGTCTCGTCGTTCGACCCCTAGTATGGAGACATTGTCAGTGACACTTTATATCATCTAGGAGTAGAAAATATCTTGCATCATTTTTTAACTCACGAGGAAGCCAAGTCAGTTCTAAATGATTGCCACAGTGGGGCTTGTGGTGGTCATCTATCCGGGCTTGTGACAACCTAGAAAATATTGTGAGCCAATTATTTTTGGCCATCTATCTTTAAATATTGTGTTGAAGCAGTTAAGAAGTGTCACCCCTGCCAGTTGTTCACTCAGAAAATGTGCTCGCATCCAACCCCTCTTCACCCAGTCGTTACCGTCGGTCCCTTCACCAAGTGGGGGGTGGAATTCGTGGATTACAACCCAACTTCAGTTGGGGGAATCAACACATTATCATGGTCATTGACTACTTTACTAAGTGGTTTGAGGCCATGCCTATAGTTAAATCTGACGGGAATACTACCACCTTCTTCATATTCAATCAAATTATCGCCTAGTTCAGTATCCCGAGTGACATTTTCACTGATCATGGAAGTCACTTTCAAAATGAAATGATGGAATAAATAGCATCCAAGCTAGGGTTTAAGTATGGTCATTCTTCCCCTTACTACCCCTAGGAAAATGGACATGTATAGGCCATCAACAAGTCTCTCAAGACCATTTTGCAGAAAACTGTCAGCTAGAGTAAATCCGACTGGCATATTATGCTATATCCCGCACTTTGGGCATACCGAACCTCGGTCAATACTGCCACCGGATTTTCCCCTTTAAATTTAGTACATGGTGTGGAGTTGATATTACCTATTGAATGTGAGATCCCTTCTCTTAAGTTGGCAGCCACGCTCCTACCTGACACTTCCGATCTCGAGCGATGCCTTGTACACCTAGAGAGTCTTGACGAGCAACGTCGAGACACCTCTACGTCTATCAAAGTGAACAAAAGATGTGTCGAGATCTAGTACGATAATTATGTTTTTCCTCGGTTGTACGTTGAGGGTGACTTGGTCCTCTTATATGATCAAGCCAAAGAACTGCTGGGGGCAGGCAAGTTTAAACCCATGTGGCACGGTCCATATATCGTGCGACGTGTCTTAGAAAAAGGAGCCTATGAGTTAGAAGATTATGAAGGGAATATTTTGGCCAAGACTAGGAATGGGCTCTACCTGAAAAGATATTATGCTTGAGCCCCAAGTTTAGGCGTAACTCTTTATATACTAATGTAATTTAGTGTATATATATTTTCCCTTTCTTTTTGTCTTTAGCTTGCTTATCAAGTTTTCCCTTGGTTGGAATATGTCAACGAAATCTTCGGTCTACTTAGGATTCGTTGACGGATCCATACATGGAACTTGGCTTCCATTGCTTGGTTGGTTTACTCACTCGAGGGTCTACTGGTGTCTTCAGGTGGCGTATGCCTAGGGACATCCACGAATAATGTCGTCGAATATAGCGTCGTTGTATAACTTTTGCACGATGCTATATCACATGGTATTCGCTCTTTAGAGGTTCATATGGATTCCCAGTTAGTAGTATGTCAGTTGAACGACAGTTACCACGTGCATGATCCTACTTTACTTCGACAATTCCTATGGGTACATCTTTTATAACGACAGTTTGATTTTATTACTTATTATCACATACCTAGGCGTTTTAATTATGTATCTGGTGCTTATGCTAATTTTGTTTTAGATTGGCATTTGTCACATAACTAAAGCAAAGAAAACCATCTCATCAATATACACATTGTAATACAAGTAAAGCCGAAGATCCCTATTTTATATATATTTCAAAAAATATGGTGTTTATAGTACAAAATTGGGGCTAACACCCTCAATACACATATGTAGCCAATAATACAAGATCCACGAAATCTACGCCTGTGGCATTGAATGTGTGTTGTGATAAAAAACTACAGTGTTTGTGAGATGCCAAAAGAGTCACACCCAAGCTCTAGGCACACCAACCACTTGTCATTGCATGGCCTTCGATAGATCATCTACCTGAACCATCAGAATCCTATGAGTCAAACGAGACAAGTTTCCTTGCACATTTTGAAGGACTCTCTCTGCTTCTCCTCCCCCTGCCTCATCTCCCTGGTTCCTCTGACGATGTCATGGAATCCCATCCAACCGTCGTGCTCCTATGTTTTTGTCACACAAGTGTCTAGTGAGTACTTAAGCATCATCCAAAAATATATTTTTTTACTATACAAAAATACAAAAAAATGAAATATTTAAAAACATTAACATACATATGTCCCCATAGGCAGTCCATGGTGTGAATGGCATGTTAGGGTTCCCTCTGGAGTCGATCTCTGCATAGGGGTAGTCATTCATATCAATGACATGTTGCATCCACCAGTAGAAGAAATCCTCGTTGTAGGGTGTGGGCACCCTACCTCCCCCTGCCATCTCATTACCTCGGTCCACCGTGCCATGGCTAGATCATGAGGTCCTCTTAGAATGATCTCGACTCTAGGTCCCAAACCTGGAACCCACTCGAATAAAAAGTTGCATAAGATAGAGGCAAACTCGAAGTTCCTCTTGCCACCCTGTTTGCACTATGTCAACGAGCTCTTCATATTAGCTAGTAGTGAGGTACACCAATCATATACTGTGGGTCTCAAGCACTCTACAACATAAAACATGAGCAGCCTCAATGCCTAGTGCAACGAAGTCGATCTTGTGATCCTGGTCAACACAAGGAAAACAATCTTCAGGTTTCTAATTTCGTCGCTCGACGCTCCCGCAATCACCAGTTGAAGATCAGAGGTATTTTGGTCCAATTTTCACCATTTGGGTAGAAAGTCAAAATGACATAGTATTTTTTGGTTTTGTTACTATTTATAACAGGTTTTACCCACTTTCTATAGTCTTGAGTCATTTTTTCGCCTAATGGACTAATACGGCAGTGGATTGAGTTGCTTTTTGTAGTTTTCACCACGGATTCTTGCGGATTTCAATGTTATGTTGACCATTCATAACCACAGGCAGGTATTTTCACTACCCAACATATAGGATAGGTATCCATTCCACCATGCATTGTTGCATTGTCCTAGAATTGTTACTCATATGCCTTAGGTACAAACCCATTTGTTGTGACACAAAACCTTCTAGTTGCTATAAGACGTGTCGTTATCAAGTGGTAGAGACTTACCAAACATGGGTGCCCTAGTTAGATCCTTTGCTTCATTTGGTGCCCATGAATAGATTTTTTCCATAGGACCTGGAGTCCTTTATAGCTAATACATGACTTTATGTTGATCCTCATTTCTCACTCATAAACATGTTTCCCTATAACTAGAGGACTCCCAACCGAGTTTAATTTAATCTATTTTCCAACTCATTTTCAAAAAGCGAAAAGATTTTCAAGTGAACTTGTCTCTTTCACACTCGTAAATTAGATTTGAAAGAATGTCTATTTGGTACAATTTTATCCCTTCTTCAAACCAAGTAGACTAAGTTCATGAAAAATGACATTTTTTGGCATTAAGTTGTGATTGCATCTCATGCCCTTGCTTGTAGCCTATAGCCGGTTCTCGCTTTGCGTTATAAACCATTTGCCTCAGCAGTTTTTGCATCCTCAACCAAGTAGATCCTCATTTATATCCTTTGCAATTTGACACCCTATACTCAGGAGGGAACATTTCCCCGAGTGCCCATCTCCCGCATGCATCTCCTTGCATTGAGCATAGGTACGTTCCACTGCTGGAACTAGTTTTGCTTACTTGTGACACTTGTTTCCTCCTCTGTATCATAGCATTCATTTGCCTATGAAAAAACAAAAAAATATGGGCGGGAAAGGAATATTATCTTATAATGGCAACAGTTGTGTCGCCTTTGAACATAGCACAAAATTATTGAGTCCATTTGTCATCATAATTGTGGGTTTATCATAGCCTTAGGAGGCTGAGATCGTTACTGAGATCGTTACAAAGAGTTTTCTTTACTGACTGGTTACTCTTCCAGTCCCTATGGAGAATTTCATTGATGCCTCCTGCATCTTATGGTTTCATCACTGAGTCTATGTTGTCGGAGTCTTCCATATGTCTCATGCTCTTGTTCAAAGCAATTCTATCAACCCCTGTCGACCATTCCTTAGAAATATTGACTTTGCATGTCATCCATACCCTCAGTTTGTCTCAAAATCACATGATATTATAGTCCTATCACACACCTTGGTCCTAATTTTATCATTAGTAGGTAACCTTGAACCCAACAATCGACATTTCATCATTGGTCGTTGACTAGGTGGTTTCCCTTGTGTTTGACAACAAAACATATATTCACACATTGGGATTCATGCAATGTCTTGGATGCCATTAGCCTTATTGGTGGTTTCCTTTCCTTTGTCAATAGTTTTCATCATTGGTTTCTATTTAGAGGGTCTTTTTCATGTACCACTTGCACTTGGCACACGCGAAAGACGCATAGGGTCGTTGGTTCGTGAATATGTTCTTTGTCTGATTTCCTCCAAATCATGAAGCTCATGTTTTGTACCTCATAATGAATGATGAGAGATGTCTTAATGCTCTCCTTTCAGTGGGTCTCCTTCCATTGACTTAAGCTCATCTATTTTGGAAATGAGATCTAGAGTCTTATGAGTACCTTGAGGCTTGCAGTCATTAGTGGTAGGTTCTCTCGCCACTGACAGTTGGGAATACATCAATGTCTCATGATCAGTGGATTCTTCAAGTGTTTGACCTTGACTCTTTTATTCACACTTGTAATAATGTACTTGGTGCCTTGATACTTACTTTCATTATCGGTAGGTTGTCTCGCGTTTTTTAACAATATACCTCAATGATCAGTAATCAAACGATGTCTCATTTTGTTCAACCTCAACTTCATTATTCACATGATGTATACTTACACCTTTGGTGGATTGTGTAGAAGACTTGAAGACATCAGTATGTGGTCGCATCTTTCCTGAGCTGATGCTTCATTTTCATTGGACCAGTACCTATATGACTTCAGTGATCATGGGAGATCAGATTGTACTACATTGTATACAGTTATCTTCAAATTGATTTTGAGATTGGTTCTACCGGGCCTTGTTCATGACTATGACAACCTTTGGCATGTAACCACATTTGTATTTTCCTATTCATGTCCACGGATAGTTGTTTGGTATATTTTCACATGGATCTGTAGTGTAATTCAAATTGGTAGCCATGTATGCAAAGTCAGTGTAGAATGTAATGAGAAACTAGTTCTTCTTGTTGGTTCCCCATCACTCCACTTATGGGTTTTTATAATGTATTTTGGCCATCACAGATACTCCTCTGACCTCACAAATTAGGGGCATCTGTTATAGCAAGATTTTCCTCACCCTATGCAATCTTGCACAGAGGGCCTTTTCCATTTCCCGATGCATACTTTTCATCCCTTTTTGCAAATCCCAGAGCTAAAAAATACATGTTTTCCCAATGTACACACCTTGCCTACTATACAACATGCATATACGTAGGTTGCACCACTACAACCTGCATACATAAGTATTTGTGTCCAAAAATGAAAAATGGTGTCAGGTTTCCATGTCACAACAGGAGATCTATGATCCTTGGCCTTCCATATATTGGAAATGTTCTGACTCGGCCCTTCAGTTCCATTTGAAGGCTATAAATGGGCCAATTCCGAGCTATGGAGAAAAGGAGAAAGAATTCAACTTTGAGAGCAAAGTTACTTTGGAGGAATTATTCACTTCACATTGAGTCTGCATCCCTTTGTTCTTTAAGTCTGAACACAGTGTTCAGCCCCCAATCTCTTCCCTTATTGATTGAGAACTTCATTATCTCTCTTTTATGAGCTTGCCTTTGGTGGAGGATTGAAGTGGTGGAGGCCCAGCTAGAAGGAACTTAGTTTCTCGGTTTTGAACTGTGCCGACATGGAAGTTTGTAACATTTTCACGTATGTTGATCATATATTAATAGAAATACTATTTTCCCATCTATAACATACCCAACCACCCAGAGGTTGGGCTACACCACTTAAATAGGATGCAACACACACAACCACTCACAAGCTAGGCACACAGGCTAGGCACGCTACAGTCCCAAGACTCAGTTCTCTGATCTCTAACTCGAAGGCAAAGGGTTTCTCAATAATGTTAGGAGCATGCACACCACATGCATAAGACAAGATCCATGCCACAACATAAAAGAGATAAACAACGTGCCATGCACAAAAAATAACCAGCAGACAGGCACATTAGAATACATATCTCAGAGATAATTAAATACACAGTGGAATACATTAAACAGAAAACACAGAGAGAACTTATCTTTGAAAGTAAACTTTCACCAACTGGTTGCAGACCAAGAACGTGCCTCCCAACCATCGACATTGTTGTTCATTTACTCTCAATAGCAGGTCACCCCTGATCCAGGGCTATGAATCCACAAGGACGGGTCCTAGGCCAAGCATAAATACACAATAGTTGGCTAAGTAGCTCTCCAATTTTCCAACCTCACAACAATCCTAATTTCCAACTCTCTTTCCCCCTCAGCTTGCACGACCCCAAGAAATGAACACCTTTCTCTGCCATGCAGTCCCTAAGGCTGTTCCATTTCTCTCGAGGGCTCCAGTGCTACTGGTCAGGAAATTCCAAGGACTCTCATCTGTGGACAGTTCCATCTGAACTTCTATCAAGCTCATGCACACAAGTATCCATTCCCTCTTGGAATGATCAATAAATCATTACAGTCATTCAATGATGGCTCTCCTCTTCCTGTCATTCCTTTCCATGCTCATCCCAAGAGCACATGAACTCGCAGTAGTGAGTGAAGAGGAAGAAGAACAAGTGAACCAGTGAGAAGAGGATGAACCAAGGGAAGAACGACCCCAAAACAACCCCCAAGGGATGTTTAAATAATTACATAAAGAAAAGAGCCACATGGCCTCCCTCCCAAGAAGCTCATGTAACCCCCTCTTCTCCATAAAATCAATTATGGGTAAATAAAATAATAATAACAAGACTTATCCCCTCAATCCCCCTCTCTCGTGGAATCATAGCCCCCTATCTCTTTTATCCTTGTCAGTCTTGCAGCCAGCGATGTATTTTATTAATATATAGGAAGTGTTACATTTCCTAGGCACTCTGACCCCTTTTTAACTTTACTAGCTCACCAGCCTAGGTCATATTTACATAATACATTATAGTTTATAAGGGTTAGAACTGGGATGTTACATCCCCCTCCCCTTATTTTGGCACTGTCCTCAGTGCACAACACCATTCCAATGTTATTAACATTACAATTCCAAGCCCTCTGGCCTTAATTCACACAGGCAATCTAGCCCAATCTTATATACATAGGCACTCTAGCCTAAAACATGTATGCATAGGCATTCTAACCCAAAACATGTATGATGATATTAAGAATTTATATTTCTAGCAGCAGTTCCAACCAACAAACTCTCCTTCCCTCTCAGACCTGCACAACCCAAAGAAATGAACCCCTTTCTCTGCCATGTATTCCCTCAGGTTGTTCCACTTCTCCCCAGCTTCAGTGCACTCGGTCGGGAAGTTTTAGAGTTATGGGTTCCAGAACTCCAGTTGTAGCAAGTCCATTGGACTTTATTCCTTGCATGCCTTTGTCATTTAGTTGCTCCAACATCACCTTCTTTTCTCTCATAGTCTGGTACTTTTCTAGATCTTTGGCATTCATCGTTTTTCTATAATATTTCAAATTAGCGAGCATGTCAGTTCAAAAGTTGTGCATAAAATTATCATTCTTTCTCATATTGTAAGAGTAATTTTTCATAATCCAATACAATACTTATCTATGTGGTTCATGGATCTGCATCCATATGGCTGTCTCATTAACTTGGCTCACTATTTTCTCTGATATACCCATTGTGTGCATGACCCCAATCAAGAACTATCAAAGTCTCCTCTTCCTTGTGGTCACTCACCTTCCAGGCCCAGGCTCAGGCATCCCCTTCTCTATTATGCAGTCCCTCAGGCAATCCATCTTGCCTGACCAAGGTTCTCTTGCATAAGAATATTTCTAGGGACACAAGGTTCTCATGTCACACAATAGCCTTTTCCATGCTTTCCAGCTTGCATATCCAACATATCATCTGTATTATACACATACAATCATCATGAGATATCATTATAACCATTTCAAACATAAATGTCAAATCTGTTTTATACAGGAAAATAAATTTTCCAAGCATGATCTTTCTGCTCATAATGGTTGGATCTGCAGTTGTAGATATCAGTCTTCCTTATGGGCTTACATCCATGCCATATCCAAGACCATTCTACCTGCAATTTCTTCAATTTACATTCGTCCAAAAGAATTTGTCAGTAATTATCAAATCATAATTCCCAAAATTGTTTTATATAGGAAAAATAAAACTTCTAGACATGAGCTTCTGCTCATAAAAAATTGACTCTTGTAGCAATAGGCATTGGTCTTTTTTATGGGCTTACAACATTGCCATATCCAAGACCCCTTTCCTCCTGCAATTTCAACATTCCTCAGCCAAATAAATTGTCATTATCTCATGTACAAGACATATATTCTCATGGCAATGATTCAAAAAAAAATCACAAAGTGCTCTCAGAATTGTTTACAACTACAATTCAGTTACTTCTATTAATCCAACTATCAATTGGAATGAACTCATCATTACATACACATGTATTATTAGTCACACAAACTTTTCATAATGCCACAGTTAATAAGATAATAATCAATGTGCCAATACCCATGGTCACATCTGCATAATGCATCCATGCATTGACTACATAATACCACATAACTATGTCAGGTATTCCACCATGATGAGTTGGAAGGTCTGGCCAATGATTCAACACATCATCCACACACTTCCTACTGCTTGCCCAACTATTTGGTTACCTTCCTTTTCCACCCAAACACAACACCAAGAATATAATCCTTAAGTGTTCTTCAGTGTTGGCAAAGAGGTTGCAATCCAAACATCAGATATATAGTAGATACCATCAAGCACTCACATAGTGCTATAGCCCTTCCATATCCAACCATATTATGGTCTCACACATGACTAGCTCTATGGGTATTCATTGTTATATAAGGAGTATTTTCTCCTTAATTAACCTGGTTACAATCCCATAACCAATCATAACATAATATGCAACTGAGATTTTATCTAAGTGCATTCTAGCATCAACAACACTTACACACTCTAGGCCTTCGGCCATTACATATCAATTTAAATACTGAAAATTAACTGAGGGAATCCTTACGTCAATCCTCTTCAACATGTATGCATCAACAAAAACTAAATGCATACCTGTCTGGTTGTTACCAACCTACTTGTTGTTGTCTGACCAACTGATATTTGTAGAAGTTCACAGACTTCCCCCTTCATCATTTTGATCACCATTCCTGCCATCCTCATGGGTCTTCACCTTGATGGAAATTATAAGCAACAACAACATCGACATATTTAACCTTGTTGAATCATTTTTCTTGAATACATAATCCATCCTTTAGTCATACTCAAACATTATTTCATAATAATAGACTATTCTAAGTTCACCAACATGTTATATGAATATCCAAGCATGTACATATGCAAAATTACACATCCATATGCACCAAGCATTTACTGTCAGCATGCCTACTAATGCATATGCAATTTAACTTCATTATATGTTTCATGCACTCTAGTGCACTTCTGTTTCAATTCACTTATTTATTTATCTATTTTTGTTGTAGTTGGTTGTCCTTGAATTTCTTTAGATCCTTGATTCCTTGTGTGCTCCCATTCTTCTCATCTGCACTATGGTTCCCTAGGTCTGAACACTTTTCCATCCACATTCCACCTAGCCATTATTTCCCACTTAGTACCATTCCCCAATGGAAATCCATTTTCATTCAGTGCCACTTTTGAAGTGAGAGAGCATTCAAATTCCTTTTGAAGTGAGAGAGCATTCCAATTCCTTTGCATTCCACTATGAACTCTGATTTAAGATTTTCGACAGTAGATAATTCATATCTAACAAATCCTTCCCTGGAACTCCTATGCTTGACACATAGAGATTATTCACACACCACCTCTTAAGCTCTTTGTTTCCTTCCACGTCAAGCTTGCAATTGTCTACACATCTCTACCTTCAAGGCTATGGATCCTTACTTTTCCTTTCTATGCCCATTAATGACATTATTCACCTGCTAGCTTCATGTCCCATGTGAGGATTCTTTCTTTTGTAGTACCTCATCCAACTTTTGTAATCAAAGTCATGCCTCCATGACCCTAACATCTGATCCTAT
>ML781967.1:198626-210740 GCA_009831015.1 Picea engelmannii | reverse complement strand
AGAAGTGTGCAATTCCAACATGACCTTATATTTGAGTTGGGAATTATTACATAAGTATAAGCGATCATGATACCATAGAAAATCATTCTTCCATACAAAATTATCTATTGAACTAGGGTCCTCATGTAGTTGTTCAATGATCTTGCTTCTTCCACCCAATCAAATTGTGGAATAGAAATAGCACATAATGAACCTTTTGTTTCTTCTTATTTTCTTGAAAGGGCATCTACCACAACATTGTGTTTTCCTTTTTTGTAGATAATTTCAAAGTCATAACCCAAAATCTGTGTAACCTATTTTTGTTTCTCTTCTGAAGATAAGCATTGCTCCAAGAAGTATTTCAAACTATCATGATCTGTTTTTACTTTGAAGTGTCTTCCTATTAGGTAAGGGAGTCATTTTTGAACTGCATGTAGTATGGCCAATTTACTTTTCATAAATGGGTTTGAATAAGTTATTTCCTTTAATTTGATTATTTTCAAAGGCAAGAGGCCTTCCTTCTTACATTAAAACTGCACCAATTCCATGGCTTGAGGCATCACACTCCACAATAAATGTTTTTATAATGTCAAGTGTGGCTAGGATGGGAGTTATACACATAGCCTCCTTAAGTTTTTCAAAAGCTTTGGTTGCTTCTTCGGTCCAAGAAATTTGTTAGGACCCAATCATAACCCCTATTCATGGGTCATTATTTACTAGGATATGTTTTCTATGTAATAAAGGTGAACATTAGTTAATAAGGCCTATTAAATAAAGGAGAATAAGTCAATGTAAGAATACTTAATAGAAGCTTTCGCTTCTAGAAAGATATTCCTCTAGAAGTTTCCTTAGAAGATAGAATTAGTATGAATAATAGTAGGAGGTATTGGATATTTTGTCTCGGAGATTATTGTAATAGAGATTTTCTCTACTAGAGGTTTCCCTCTCAAAGAGGCAAGTGAACATTGCTTTCTTTAATAAAGGTGTTATTTCTGGTATTATTTTGGTATATTTCTATTTTTCATATTATATTACATCTAGAATACTGCAAGTGGTATCAGAGCTCTTTCCTGAGAATAACTTGTGGGGTAAAAAATAATTTCAATATAGAGACGTATTATGGCGTCTTTAAGCTATAGAGATCTATTGCTCTGCGCATAAATCTATGGTCGGGGACTCATACACGCAGGAACTACAAGTGGTTTTTAAGTGCAAATTATTGGCCACCCTTGTAACCCATGTTGGTACCCCTTCGAGTGGTAGTGCATCAAACAACACATGTATACATATCAACCTAGATATCTTAAAGCCCTCTGTAGATAAACTGATTAGTCACCTAATTGTTATAGTGTCACCAAGAACAACACTTGGGAATATACTCTCTAGTACCTGGGTACCTGGGTAGTACGGCTAAGGGTACAGTCTAGCCTCCTTAGTTGGTGCCCTAAGATATTGGGTCTAGTACTATTGTTTGACCCCACACGTATATAAGAGAGTTATAGCACAAGGAAAACCCTTGACTGTAGATACTCTGCAAACCCTAACCCTTAGGAAGGAAAAAAAAGATCTATTGCAGCGAAACTTGGCCTCTTGCCTAATTTTTTCACTGCAAAAACACTGCCTAATCTTTTCGCTGTAGAAACACTCCCTACCAACATTTTTTATTATTGAGAATTTGGGAAATTCAATGCTACATAAGTATTCAAGTCGGAGTATAACTCTGCAGGAGTAAAATAAATAA
Organism: Picea engelmannii; assembly: GCA_009831015.1. Lineage (NCBI taxonomy): Eukaryota > Viridiplantae > Streptophyta > Pinopsida > Pinales > Pinaceae > Picea > Picea engelmannii. Next base: position 209,020 of record ML781967.1, on the reverse strand, counting down.
AAAATAAAGATTTTAGGGCTCGGACACACCCTTATTTGCTACTTATTCCATTGGATTCCTCTCTTCATTCTAATCGCAGTGGTACCCTTCATTTTGAAGAATTTTTTCCCGTGGATCCAACCCTTTCTGGGACACCCTTATTTGAGACCTATCCCATTGGATTCCTCTCTTTGTCATGATCACCCTGGTACCTATCATTTTGTGTGGCCCATATTTTTGACCCGACATCTCATCTTCTACCCAAGACTCCACCATGCCTACCACCCGCTCTCATAACCAAGATGACTCAGAGACTAAGGTGTCTAGCCTAGAACAACAACTTTCCTCCATACGCATAGAATTCCAAGCCTCCATACACACAGAAGTCCATGTCACCTTCGAAAATAAATTAAAGGAGTTGACACAACTCATCAAGGGTAATAATGTTGAGCCCAATCCCTAAGACCCTCAACCCTCCCATTATGAGCATACTCATTCGTCTCTCTCCCCTTGGGGTTCTCCACACTCTTTGAATAAGGTACCCAAAGTTGACATGCATAAATTTGATGGATCCAACCTAGTAGGGTGGGTTTCTCAAATGGAACAATACTTCTCCCTTCATGATCTTCAATATGAAGAGACCAAAATCCATGTAGGGGTTATGTACTTAGATCAAGAACGTTGGCAGTGGTGGAAATGGCATAAGAAATGTTATCCAGGACTACCCACTTGGAACATGTTCACTAAAGTAGTTTGTGCCCGTTTTTATAGGGAATCACATTTTTTGGGAAGGATCACTAAGTTGCGCCAAACTGGACTAGTAACATATTTCATCATGGCATTCGAACATTTGGCTATCCGAACTAACGGCTTATCTAATGAATTTTATCTTGAATGTTTTCTCCATGGCTTAAAGGATGTGATATGGGCTCATGTGAGTATGCATCATCCTACTACCTAGTTCTAGGCATGCTAATTAGCACTAGAAGAAGAGACCATACTTCAAGCCCCACCCATGCAGGTTTCTTTACCCACTTGTCCTTGCCCAGGGGCTTACCCAGCTCCGACACAAACCTTGAACTTCCAAAAGGTATGTCCACAGAAATGGCAGAATGTTTCAAGCAAGGACTTTGATACTACTATGATGAAAAGTATTCACTGAGACATAAATGTAGGGAACAAAATTTCTTCCATATTGATGCATCAACTTCCACTTCCTATGAATACATACCATCAAATGAGGCTCCTAACCCAGAGGACGCACAACCAAGTGTCCACCCCGAAAATTTAGTTGCCACCCCTGTGGAACCAAAGGAGCCTATTGTATCTCTTCATACCCTCTCAGGTATTTCAGCCCCACATATATTGAAGATAAAGAGATACATCAAACATAGGCCAGTTGTGGTGTTGATTGATAATGGTAGCAGCCATAATTTTATTCACCGCAAGCTCAATGAGGAGATCCATTGTTTTGTCCGCCTAGTTTCTAATTTTCAAATACTCATCGCTAATGGTGGTACGATGAAGTGTGGGGGAAACTATAAGAATGCCAAACTCTAAATGGGGGATTATCATCTGGAAACCCACATGTTATTTATTTCCATGGGTGGTTGTGATATTGTATTGGGTGTGGAATGGCTTCGCACCTTCGGACCAATTAGTATTACCATGGTTTATCAAGATTTATATATGAGATTCACCCAAGAGGCTCACACCTATACCCTTCGAGGCCTACAAGCAAGCTCCCCTGAAATCATTATCTCTCATATGATGGAAAATTTGTTGAAGAAAATACACCATGGTATGATTGCTCAATTTCATGCCATCCAGGTCACCGATCAGGCCTCTCCTATAGTTCCTCCTAGCCTGCAACTAATCGTGGACAAGTACCCCATGATATTTGAGGTTACAACAGACTTATCTCCCTCGAGGGGTGAGCATGATCATAGAATCCATGTCCTTCTTGGAAGTCAACCCCCGAATATACGTCCCTACAAGTATCCATTTTCTCAAAAAAATGAAATAGAAAAGATAGTACATAAATTACAGGAGGCATGGGTAATTCTCCCTAGTACTAACCCATATTCTTCCCTTGTGGTGATGATCTTAAAGAAAGAAGGTGCTTGGCGCATGTGTCAATATTTGTGTTCCCTCAATAAATTGACCATCAAAGATAAGTTTCTCATTCTTTTCATTGATGATATGTTGGATGATCTCCAGGGTGCCTGTTTCTTCACAAAATTAGACCTTCACTCAAGCTATCACCAAATTCGGATGAAGGAGGCAGATATTTCGAATATTTCTTTCAAAACTCATGAAGGACATTATAAATTCTTGGTCATGGCTTTTGGCTTTTATAATGCCCCATCCACCTTCTAAAGTATCATGAATAAAATATTGAAACCTTACCTTTGGAAGTTTGTCTTGGTTTTCTTTGATGACATCCTCATTTACAACCCCACTTGGGATGACCACCTTCTCCATGTGGACAAAGCCCTCCACTTGCTACAGGACAACCAAGTTTTTTTCAAAAATACCAAATGTTCCTTTGGGGCCAACGAAGTGGAACACTTGGGACACATTCTGGGTTGAGAAGGGGTAAGAGTGGACCCAAAAAAGATACAAGCTATGTAGGATTGGCCATGACCCATGACCTTAAAGCGCCTACAGGGTTTCCTCAGTCTCATAAGATACTACAGGAAATTTTTACACCATTATGGAAAAATTGATAATCCCTTGACCGACATTCTTAAGAATAATCCATTTCATTGGACATTTGTAGTCGAGAAATCCTTCATAGATTTAAAGCGGGCCATGTGCACTACTACAGTCTTAGCAACTCCTGACTTAAAAAAAACCTTTGTGGTAGAATCAGATGCTTCTGGCACTAGTATTGGCACAATGCTCAAATAAGATGGTCAACCTCTAGCCTTTACTAGCCAGGCGTTGAGTGGCCAAAATTTGGGTAGATCTATGTATGAAAAATAAATGATGGTTATTCTCCATGTGGTGCACACATGGAGGCCATATATTTTGGGACACCATTTTTAAATCAAAACATATCACTATAGTCTGAAGTATTTTTTAGAGCAGTGGTTATCCTCCCTAGAACAAAACAAGTGGATGACCAAAATGTTGGGTTAAGATTATGAAATCATATATAAAAAAAGAAAATACAATATAGTGACAGATGAATTTTCAATATGACATGAGGAAGATGGCTCCCTCTTTTCCTTATCCTTACCAGTTCCATATTGGATTGAAGAAGTCTGACGAGAGTGGCTAACACACCTGACTATGTCCAAGATAATTCATCAACTTCAGGAGGACCCTACTCCTCCCATAAGATACACTTGGAAAGACAATATTCTCAGGTATAAGGATCACCTGGTTCTATCACCATCATCATCCCTCAAGCTAAGTCTCTTAAATGAGTTGCACTCATATGCTATTATGGGTCACTTTGGCTTCCAAAAGACTTGTTCCCATGCCCATCATTTTTTTCTGGGAAGCCATGAAGAAGGGAATCCTTCATTTTGTCACTAAATGTGAGGTGTGACAACACAATAAAGGTGAAACCATCAAGTCTCCAAGAGCTCTACAACCCTACCCATTCTAGCTTCTATGTGGATGAACATCTCCATGGACTTTATAGTGGGCCTCCCCAAATTTGGGAACAAGTCAGTCATCATAGTGGTGGTTGATCACCTCTCCAAGTATGCTCATTTTTGTGCATTACCCCACCCTTTCACATCGGCGCTAGTAGCGCACGTTTCCTTGATCATATTTTCAATTTACATGGCATGCCCACCTCTATTGTGTTTGATCGTGAGTCGAATTTCACCAACACATTTTGGCAAGAGTTCTTTAAATTTCATAGCACCCAACTGAACATGAGCACCACCTATCACCCGCAGTCCAACGACCAAACAGAAGTGGTCAAAAAATGTTTGGAAACCTACTTGAGATGTTTTTCTTCTGACAAAAAACACCAGTGAGTGCAATGGCTTCCCTTGGTAGAATGGTGGTACAATAATTCATATCATATGGCCACTAAAACGACCCCATATGAAGTAGTGTATGACCAACGAACACCTACAGTCACTACCTATCTTCCAGGCACATAAAAAGTACAATATATTGATAAAATGTTGTAAGTTCAAACAACCACCCTCATGGATCAAAAGGATAACCTCCACATGGACCAAAATTGCATGAAGCAACAGACATACCAACATCATTCAGAAAGGGATTTTCAGGAAGTTGATCAGGTATTTCTCAAACTTCAACCTTACAAACAAACATCTCTCAAATCCCAAGGGCATCACAAGTTGGTATCCAAGTTTTATGGCCCCTATTAGATCATCAAGCATATTGGTTCAATGGCCTACAAATTGTCCCTTCCAATTACTTATGAAATCCATCCATTGTTCCATGCTTCTTGTTTGAAGAAAGTGGTGGGACATAATTGTAGGGTCCAAACCATCCTTCCTGAATTAGATGAACAAGGCTCCCTTTGGCTCCAACCAGAAGCAGTCCTCAATGCACATGAACATCAGTTTCATGGCAGAATTATCAAGGAAGTGCTAATAAAGTGGAAGGACACATCACTAGAGGATGTGACTTGGAAACATCGACCATACTCCAACAATTTTCGCATCTTTAGTCTTGAGGAAAAGGTTTCTTTTGAAGGGGGAGGGCATGTTAGGATCCAATACTAACTCCTCTTCGTGGGTCATTAGTTAGTAGGATATGTTTTCTATGTAATAAAGGCCAACATTAGTTAATAAGGCCTATTAAATAAAGGAGAATAAGTCAATGTAAGAAGACCTAATAGAAGCTTTTGCTTCTAGAAAGATCTTCCTCTAGAAGTTTCCTTAGAAGATAGAATTAGTATAAATAAGAGTAGGAGGTATTGGATATTTTTTCTTGGAGATTATTGTAATAGAGCTCTTCTTTGTTGGAGGCTTCCCCCTCGAAGAGGCAAGTGAACATTGTTTTCTTTAATAAGGGTTTTATTTCTGGTATTGTTCTAGCCATATTCTTGGTGTTCCATTACTACTTGCTAGATATTTCCATTCTTCATATTATATTACATCTAGAATACTGCAAAAATGCTTCCTTCTTTAATAATGTTGTTAGAGGTGTTGATATTTGACCATAGTTCTTGAAAAACTTGTGGTAATAGCCCGTCAATCATAAGAATCCTATAAGTTTCTTCAAGGTCTTTGGAATTGGCCATTCCCTCATAGCCTTAATTTTGTTAGGGTCCACTTTTACACCTTTATGAGATGCAATATGACACAAATATTCCACTTCTTGAACCTCAAAGGCACACTTGGAAGGATTTGCATAAATTTTTTTCTCTTCCAATAGTTGTAACACTCTGTCAACATGTTGTACATGCTCTTCCCAAGATTTTTTGTAGATTAGTATGTCATCAAAAAATATTAACAAAATTTTTCTAAGGAAGGGCTTGAAAATAGAATTCATCAAGATTTGAAATGTTGAAGGTACATTAGTGAGTCCAAACGGCATAACCAAAACTCTTAATGACCTTCATGTGTTCTAAGAACTATTTTAGGAATGTCTTCCTACCTCATTCTGATTTGGTGATATCCCGAACGAAGATCCAGTTTAGTAAATAATTTTTCTCCGTGTAATTTGTATAGTAATTCATCAATGAAGGGGATAGGAAACTTATCTGTGATGGTCATTTTTTTGAGTTTTCTATAATCTGGACACATACGCCATGAACCATCATTTTTTGTAACCAACACCACTGGAGAAGAGAAAGAACTTTGGCTAGGTTGAATGATTCTAGCCTCTAACATGTCTTGGATCATGTGCTCAATCTCACTCTTTTGTGCATATGGATACATGTAAGGCCTAATGTTAGGTGGTACTCTCCCTAGTTGCAAATGAATAACATGGTCATGATCTCGAGCAGGTGGAAGACCCTTAGGAATTTCACCAAATACCTTGGAATGATTGTTGATAACTATTTGGAGGTCTAATAGAGAAAACGATATAGATGTTTGAACATCAAGTGAGCACAATTGTGCAACTACACCCAGGTGTCCCTTTTTGAGCAATTTGTCATGCTATTAGAGCTTATCACTTTAGAGGCATTCCTTTTCATACCTCTATGCTCAATTTCCTTTCCATTTGAGGAAAATCTCATGAAAAGATCTTGAAAATTAAGGGTAATTGTTCCCAAATATTGCAACCATTGGACCCCTAATACAATATCAACACCCCCCATTTGGATGGAAATCATGGGGCTATCCAAAAAATACTCCCCCATGTTGCGCTTAATACTATGGCATTTCCATAAACAATTTGTGGTACCTTCGTTTGAAATCATTACTTGAAACTTTGGTGCAGGATATACAAAGAAATTGAGATCTTTTGCTAATTTGTAATTGATGAAATTATGAGTACTACCAGAATCAATCAATATTGTTACATTTTTCTTTTTGATGTATCCTTGTATATTGAGGGTTTATGGAGTATTTATGCCAACAAATGCATGAAAATATATTGTTGTAGTAATCTCTTCTAGATCTGGATCTTGTGGCAGTTCCAATTCTCGATCTTCTTCATCTTCACAGTCTATGTAGAATAATTTCTTCTCACTTCATTTATGTCCCTTACTATACTTACTGTCACAATTGAAACGTAGTCATTTTTCTCTTCTTTCATCCATTTTTTGAGGTATCAACCTTGTTGGTTGAGGTACGCTACCTTCTTCCTTTTCATAGTCAATGTAGAATAATTTCTTCTCACCACATTTATGCCCCTAACTGTTCTTGTTGTCACAATTGGAACATAGTCCTTTTTCTCCTCTTTCATCCATTTGTTGAACTGTCAACATTGTTGGTTGAGGTACACTTGTCTTATGACCCCTAAAATGATATATGCTTGTTGTGAATGCTCTAAAGGTAGACTTGTGTGTAGCCTTATTTTTGTCTTGAATATGACGAGAATTTTTCATAGCTTCCATAATATTTGTAGGATGTCTTAAGAAAAGATCATGTTTGATGTCTTGTTTTAATCCACCCATGTAAGCTTACAACAATTTTTGATAACTTGTGTCATCCACCCTTGTGGCCAATACCTGAAATTCTAAATTATAATATTCACTATCACTTAAGTGCTTGATTCTTGTCAATTTATTGAAGTAGTCATGTTCCCACACCTCCCCATATTGTGCTTCTAAGTCTCTTGTAAATAAACCCCAAGTATAATGATAAAGAGGGGGATGCATTTTCACTATAAATTGATACCATTGATATGGTTTTATCTCAAAGTTCAAAGTTGTTATGTGAATCCTTTTTTTATCATCCATAATATTATGTAGTTCAAAATATTTCTCCATTTGGTTTACCCAAGTACAGACCTTTGCTCCGTCAAACTTCTTTAATTCAATCTTGGGAAAGTTGAATTTAGGACCCCCACCATAATTAACTCCACTATTAGAGTTTATTCCACTTGAAACTTTCTTATTATCAGCACGTTGTTAAATATGAATGCTACCTTTATTTTCATGGTTTCATGACATTTTTATATCTTGCTGATTTTTTTCCTTTACGGGACATCAAACTTGTATAGAATGCCACAAGTCCAATATTTACTACTAGATTCTGAAAAATTTACCGAACAAATTGTAGACTATCCTCTTTCTAATGAAATAGGTGTCACTGATTTTGAATCCTCTTTGAAGAAGATATGACTATTTTACCTAAAACACTTGTTTGAGACTAGTACTAGGACTGGTTAAAAACCATGTATTCCAAAGGGTGTAACTTCAACTTATAATGACCCAAAAGATGAATTTTTATCACGTATACCTTGAAATGTTTACTAAATAACATCCAAGTTTCATTGTCTAAATCGTCTTGGAAAAAAAAAAAAAAAAGTTATAGAGAAAATGCTAAGATGACTTTCTTAGAGATGAAAACCCCTAGGATTAATTCTCGGATTCCAAATGTTATGATCCAATGCCTTAAAAACGATAAAAAGTCAATGTATTATAGTCCATTTCGAGGGGGAAACCTCCTTTTACAATAAATCTAATTCAGAATACAATATGAGATGAGATAAGATGATCCTAAGACTAGGTCTCCTTGGTGTGTGTGTGTGTGTGTGTAGGAGATAAAGGGTACAATTATAATGAAAGGGTGCGATGAAGGGGTTTAGAGCCTAAATACAAATATAACACAAGAAATTCAATAATTTAATAACTAAGGCTTAATAAGGGTTTTTATACATAACATGGGACTTTATCTAGGGCTTAACATGCAATGAGTGATAGTTTAGATGACCAAACCACTCATGCCAAAGTTTTCTCAAGTCATCTCTATGAGAAACAAAAACTAATGGAAAAGATGATGACCCAAAGTTTTCAAACTTGTACAACTTGGTCATATCATTAGCAATTCCAGTTGCTAGAACATGTTGAGGATATTTTAGATCCTTGATTACAACTTGGTGAGGTGAAAACTAGATCCTTGATTATAACCGATATTCCAATTGGTGGGCTCAAATAATATTGTGTGTACCAAACATAGTTTTGAGCTTTTCCCAAGCATCATCGGGGTCATTAATTCCTTAAAGGTGAAACCTTAAATCAAGAGAGTTGGAAAGTTTGATCCGTCCACATGCTTCATCATTCTTATTTTCCCATTTTACTTTATTTTCATCATCAATGGGTTTTAGTTCTTTCCCCATGGTGATCTAGTACAATCCTTTGCTTCTTAATACATCATCCATATGGGATTTCCATGAGAAGTAGTTGGTACTAGTAAAAAAAATATAGTTGGGATATTCCACATTAAAATATGTAGAAAAATATGAAACTGATGGTCTGGATGGAAAGATCTTAAAAAAATAGTTTGTTTCAAAAAAAAATGGCACAGAAAATGAACTTTGAATGTGAAAGTTATTCCCTTTGAAAAAAGACATAAACGGTAACCAAAGAGCTACATGGAAAGTAGAAGTCGGTCCACGTGGTGATGATTCTCCTGATTGTACTTATAAGCTCACTTTTAAATAAGTTACTTATGAAGTGACCCACTTTTATAGAATAAGCGAGAATCACTTTTACAATGAAGTTACTTTGTAAATGAAAGTTGCATGCAAAATAACTTAAAATAAAATATTAAAGTTATTTAATAGTGATTCACTTTTATAACTTAAGTGAAATGCACTTTACAATGAATGTGTGAACGTTTTCAAAAAAAAATAACAAAAGAGAGAGTTGAACTCAAGACCTCTTATTAAGTAAAGTAACTTTTAACCAAGTGAGCTAGTGCAAAACATATTATATTGTTTAGAAGGAGGATTGGGGGTGTTGTTGTTGTTGTTATGGAAGACGACCTTGGAGAGCATGCTCATAAATAAATAAAAATCACACAAGAAAAAAATTTCACTTCTCGATGACGAAAAAGGTTAGATCTCGGTTAACTTACCTGGAAAATGAAATTTGTCCCTCTATTTCTAATTTACCAAGATCACACAGAGCACATGACAAAGAGCATACATAGACAAGAAATCCCTTTCTGATCTGTTTCTAGTTTGTTGAGATCACACAGAATGTGGGGTAAATAGAATATGCAGATCAAAAAGAATAGCAACCCTGAAATAAAAAATAGAAAACCGAAATAAAACTCTGCAAAAATTTAAAAGGGTGTGTTTGGGCATTATACCTATGGATTTGACTGAAATGGTTGTATCTTGGGAAAATGAAAACCTTTTCGAGTGAAATGAAAGGTGTTCTTGACTAAAATGAGTGCTCTGGACGTAATGGAACAATCCTCTTAGCCCAAAAATGTATGAAAATTGAAGAAACTAGAGATGAGGCAAAACAACTTCACAATATTAATCTACAATGGGAGAAAGTCTTCAAATGCACTCTGATACCATGTTCTACAACACAAGTAATCCAACAGAGGAAAAACACCTTTAGTAACCACTCACACAATCAGATAAAATATCAACACACTAATTTTTTGACGTGGTAAAACCCTTATGGGGAAACATCCATGGCCCCAGCCAACGTGGCCACTTGGAGCAATGTATTAATGCAAAAGAAAAACATTACAAAGATATTTAAAAGAGAGTTTGTCATAAACGATCATCAACAAATGACCATCCATTCTCTTTAAATATATATAATGGACCAATTGGGTGGTAAGTCACAAATCAATGCAGTTTTTAAGGTTGAGGAGAATATGAACCGTCTGATCACTCTATGTCGGGAACATAACATGACCGTCATATTTCCTAACTACAAATGCATACTAATGCCTAGAGAAACACACTAAGAAACACACTTTTACCTAAGTACACATTAGACCAATTTGATCTTAACTAACTCCTAAGTGTCTAAATATCTTATCAAGAATTGAAGT
>ML781967.1:171933-193182 GCA_009831015.1 Picea engelmannii | reverse complement strand
TGTGATCAACGGTCTCCAGTTCCTTTGGATCCAGTTTTCAGTGGATCTGGCAGAGGGCCAAAGGCCCATGAATTGACCAATGAGCCCGCGTTCAGAGAGGGAGAGGGCAATTTTCATCGGTTGATCAGGAGGAAGGTCGATTTTGGGGATATCCTTCAGCTTCTTGACAAAGCTTGGGACTTCTACTGTGGTCGTATGCTTAGTGCAAGCCTCTACCAGTCGGCGAAAGGATGAGGCAGGGGAAGGAGGGGGCGGCGGCTCCCCTCCCTGACCAGCCATGACGGCTTAACCCTAACGCACCAGGATTCGCGATTTTAGTCACGAGATCGCCAAAACGCCTACAACTGTTTTTGAGTTCTAGATAATGAAAGAATTTACCAAGTAAGAAAGAACATAAATGAAAGCTTGTGCACAACAATTTACAACATTGACATGGACAAAAGAAAGGGAGCACTCTAGGCTTGGCACACGCACAATGGAGACTAGAAAATAGAGAAATGTAGATCACTTCTATTAACCAATAGCTTGTTACAATATTCAATTTCAGAGTTTCATGTGTGTAGTTTGAATCCCATTACAGTCCACCTTTGGTGCATTTATACCAAATGAAATATAATAGACTAAGCTTAAATCCCTCTCAAAGAGTGGTGAAACATCAAACTAATTTCTATTTTAGATAAGTCATTCATGAATTGAGATATTTTTTCCTTAATTTGATGGACAATTTGAATTTGTGTTCTTGTTGCTAGATTTTTTCTTCTAGATACCCAAGTTGACCAAGGCATTGATTGAGGGTTTCTGAGATGATTTTCTCTAATCCAGGAGGAAATGCATCATGATATGAAGACAATAATCACATCCCACATTCCCATTTCCTCTAAATTTACCTACAACCATCTCGATGAATGAAAAATTATAAGAACTTAATTTTTCCTGTAATTACTATTAAAATCCGAAATTTAACTATTTTAACACGTTGATTTTTAATAATTAAAAATAAAATAAGAATTTACCTAGTTATTCCTTGGAATTTCTTTATTAGGATAGGATATATGGAGAATGTGCCAAAAAGAGAGATATAAGGGAAAAAATATAATAGGTTTAGAATATTTTTAACTGGAAAAACATAGTACTAACATTTTCCCCGGACTATATCTTTTGCATGACCCGATGCAAATCAAAATTCTAAAAAAAAATTGTTGGTCCTCTTTCCTAGATGGCTCTTTTTTCTCTTAGTAAAACATCCACATTGGAAGTGGAAGTCTTACTAACTCTCCTCTGTCATTTAGTTGCAGATTTTCCTCTAGTTTTTCTATTGGAGACTTCCCAGGCTTCCTCAATTTATACCTCTTTGAAGGTTGTCCTATTTCTTGAGTTTTCCCTTGAATGAATTATTAATTTTCCTCCTTTATCATCTTCAGTTCCTCGTTTAATTTCTCATTTTAATTCCTTATATTGGCACTAGTTTCCCTTAAGAGTTCATTCACATATTTTATGTGTCTTTCTAAAACCATCATTTCCTTAAGTTCATTTTTAACTTTCCGACCTACCTTTTTTTCTTCTTCAATTTTTAATTTGCAATAAAAGTAGAGAGTGGAACCTAGTCCTCTCATAATCCTAAAGATTCAATAGGCATGTTTTCTTTCATTTCATCCTGGTCTGGAGAAATCTCCCTGTCAATATCTTTGGATCAAATTTTCCTGTTGAAGAGGATAATTTTACTGATAGGGATAGTCCTCTTGCTTCCTTCTCTTTGCTCTCTAAATAATCATAAAACTCTTGTTGAGTTCCATCAATTTTATGGGTTGGTATTTTTGTTCTACAATACCTTGTCCTATGTCTTTTGGCAATATTCACAAACCCTTTGTCTTGCTACTCATTTTTTCAAGATTGTTGGTCATTGCTCTTGTCATCTTTGGATGAAATGAAGATTCTCAAAATTCATTTCTCTTTAATTTTCTCTTTCTTTGTGTCTTATTATCCATTATTTGCCTTGGAATTTCATGGACCTCTTGAAGTTCATTGTATCACCTAATACATTTTCTACAATATTCCTTGGAGCATCTTCTTAGTTCTCAAATTCATTTGCAGTGAAAAAATCTGACCACACCATTCTATGTTTCATCAATTCATGTTTAAATATCATATTTTTCAACCCATGATGATATAGAGACCTATCCATGTTTTTGGTTTTCTTATGTATAGCTCTGGGCATCTTTGTCAGATATATAACAAGTAGTAGGGAAGATTTAATGGCTTTTCAACCTTCAAATGTAATATCATTCTGATGTGATATAGAAAAATAAAACTAAATCTACCCTCACAAGTGATATATTTTTGAATTACTTGAAGGAAATATCCTTCGAGGGGTATTTGAGCCATAACCTTGGGACCCATGTTTCCCAATTCAGATTGTTTTTTCCTATTTCTCAACAAAAATGGTGTCCATACTGTCAGCGCCATTCGTTTTCTTTTAAACAAATTTTCACCAAATTGAGGAAGCCCTGTAATCTATGATAGAAAATGTTCAGAAATATGCAAGGTCAAGTTGCTTACCTGAGCTTGTTCACCATTGAATGACTGAGAAAATTCCCTCGTGACCTCTACATTGTGTCCATCAAATTTCTCCAAGAATTCCATCCATCCTTCTCTCCTAATAATCATGATGCTCTCTGGATGATTACCCTCGAGCTCGACCCCAGTTGGTTCGAATCTTATTGTCATTGTATTTGAAAACCTTCCTCTCTGTATCCTCATCATTTAAACTGTGTTCTTCAATTAACATAGTTACCAACTTAATGAGAACTGTGACCTCAAAACGAGAACTCTGGCCCAAAAAACCCATATTTTTGCATAAAAACATCAAAATCAACCCCCAAATCAAAAAGTGGCGCTACCAGTAGCACCATTTTTTTTAAACGGGGTTAAAATTACAACATTTTCAAACATGGCCTTCAAAACTTAGATAGTACCTCAGAAAAACCTTAAAATCAACACCTAAAAATAAAAAAAATGTTTTTGATTTTTTTATTTTTTTTCAAAACGTTAAATTTTGAGATCATTTGAAATCGTATTTTTATCACTTGGTACCATTAAAACCAAAACCTCAAAATCAACCATCAAATTGAAAAGTACTGCTACGGATAGCACCCATTTTAAAATTGGGGTATGAAAATGACACATTACTATAAACAAAATCATAAAAGAAACCCGTAAATGTGTACTTTTTAAATGTTATTATCACTCAAAGCACAAGGTAATACATAATGCCATGAAAATATCACAATATACTTTAAAAATTCAACGTCACTTTTTAATATTTTTTTACTTTTAATAATAAAACAGTAAATACAAGTTACATTGAATGAAACATAAATAATTTCTTAAAAGTATTGTTATATTGACCATATTCAAAACATATGAACTAAGAAATTTTATGAGCTAACAAAATTGTGAAAAACTAAGAAAAAATAGAGAGAAATGAAAAAAAAAAAACATTTCCCGGAAAAACAATAATTTAAAAAACAAAAATACTTTTTTTTTTTGATAAAAATAAGAGCCAAAAATCATCAAAATTCAATAAAATTAAAACAAAACAAAACAAAACATCTAAAATAAAACAAAATTAATAAAAACATTAAATTTACCTAGACTACAAATTTATTTATAAAAAAAATAAATTATAATATGTTACTAATGTAAGAATGTTATAATATAGTTATATTATATTTTTTTTTTACATCATCATAGTTATTATTATAACTATGTTATTATAATAACATAGTTATTATTATATCTATGTTATAATAATGACATAGTTATTATTATAACATAGTTAAAATAATAACTATGTTATAATATAACATAGTTATATTATCATAGTTAATGTTATATATAACTATGTTATAATATAACATAATATAGTCATATTATAACTATGTTATATATAACATAGCTATTAGTTATTATTATAACTATGTTATATATAACATAGTTATTAGTTATTATTATAACTATGTTATAATATAACATTGGTTTATGTTTTTTTAGATTTTTTGATGTTTTTTTGGTGTAAATTTTATTTTTTTATGTTTTTAATATACATTTTAATTTTCTTTTGTAGTTTTAAGGTTTTTCAATTTATTTTTGTTAATTTTTATTTAAATTTTGTATTTTAAGTTTTTTAATTTGGGTTTTTTTTTAATATGTTTTTAAATTTTGGGGTTTTTTTCAACTTTTTAAAGTTTTTTTGGGTTATAATTTTCTTTTTTATCTTTTTTTTAATTTTCTCTCTATATATATAATTTTATGGTTTTCTTTTCCTCTTTAGTTTTTTAAGTTTTTCTTCAATGGTTTTTCTCATATAAATTTGTTTTTTAAATTTCAATTCTTTTGTTTTCTTATTTATTTTAGTTTTTAATTGATAAAAAAAAATGAATTATATTTTTTTTTCTAAATATTTAAAAATATTGTTATTTAACAATACTTATTTTCTATTTATTGAAGTAAGGTAAAAAAAGTGTGTTAAAAATGATATTTTCCACTATATTTAAAATGTATGGAACCATAACTTAATTAAGGATATGAAAAATCTTAATTTCAAAAAAATAAATGGTGTACAACATTTTTAACATTGGATGAAGCATGGAAATATGATTAAAAACAAGATTGAATAAAAATAAAAATAAAATAGAAAAGTTTGAAAATAGATGAAAAAACATTGTTGAGAAAAAAAAAATGAAAATTTTGAAAATAAATGAAAAAACGAGCATTTAAAAAAAACAAAGTGGAAACCTTATGTATCAGAAAATTTAAAATATCAAAAAACCACTTAAAACTAGAGGAGGGTGCTACTGGTAGCACCATTTTTAAAAATGAGATAAAAAACTTGACCCTCCAAAAAACGAGAACTCTGCAGAGTTCTCGTTAAGTTGGTAACTATGTTAACTCACATTTATGTTTCTAATTTGCACTTCGAGCTTTAGATCTCTGTCCTCCAATACATATTCTTCAAATTCAGAGTTCAAATATCTTGTCAATAAAACCCTAAATGCAACCTTCAACAATGAAAAATCATGCTTACTTATACACTGGAAGAATGACTAATATCCACAATTCAAATTATATGACAACAGAGGATATTGTTCTCTCAATTTCTCTGTGACAACAAAACCCTAAATATCCTCTCATTTTTTGTGACAACAAAACCCTATATCTCTTTACCTTTAGCAATTGAAAAACCCTATATCTCTTTACCTTTAGCAATTGAAACACTAACACGCATGCTTGCTCGATTATGTATGTGCTAGAGAAATATCTGATATCATTTTTCCACAATTTGTTTTACATATCAACAGAGGAATATTTTTGAAATTTCTTCTAATAGTAAAAACCCCAATGCTCTTGTCTTTATAAATTCAAATCTTTACCACTTGGTGCTTGCTCGATTCGAATTATATTGAAGAGATAGTTTCTATTCATGCCCAAAAACTTAGAATTTGAAAATCAACAAAGGAGAGAGTTACTTTGTTTCACAAGATGCCTCTAGATTTTGTAAAGTCGTGTTGGGTAATATGGGGAAAATATGAATGGTTTTAGAATTATATATGGTGGTAATGTGAAGTGTGGATGGGGTGGCAAATGGTAGGGAAACAAATGAAGGTTAAAAGAAATTAGTATTTGTTTTATTTGGGTAGTGTTTAGATAGTGTTTGAAAGGATAGAAATGAAGTATGGTAAGGGAATGATGATAGATTAAAATGTGGTAGAAATGGTATTTAAATATAGTGGTATGGATAGAATAAGTAAGATAGGATAGGAATGATATATAGTGGTATGGTAGGATATGAATGATATAATGGTATGGAAGAATAGGAATGATAGGATATGGAAGGCATAGGTAAACTTTATTTCATTTATAATCTCAAATAAACTAATTAAAATAAAAAAAATATGGATTATATCATTCTTTGAATTTTTGAAGTTGATGTAGTCTTTGAGCTAGTGTAGTCTGGAAACTGGTACTTGATGCAATCTTTTTTGTTGTAATATTTTTTCTCTTTTTCCTTGCTTAAATCCTTGATTTTTAAATTTGAGAAGAAAGTTGCCTCCTCATGGAAAATTTATATTAGATGCTTGATTTGTGAGATAGTAAGTATAATTTTTTTTTTGTTTGTGAAATCTTATACTAACTACTGAAATTATTTTTTGTAGACGAAGAAGACTATATTGCTAAGAAAAAATTTGAAAGAAAATTTATGTCACTCAATGAGTTGATCTCACAATTAATGGTTTTTATTACAAACATCAAAGTTGTTACACGATCTTATCAGATATTACAATTATTGCACTATAAGGATTGTGAAATTTCTGCCAACTAGTTTCTTGGTTTTGAGGTAGAAATTCGAGTCTAGTAATTCCAAAAATTTGGTTTTCACCACCAAACTTGTTTTCACATCCTGTATTCATTGAATCCTTATGAAAATGAACTGTTGAGCCCTCCATATGTACAAAATAAATCAAGAACATCTTTTATTGAGAATTTGTGTCAGCCAATTGCTTGGTTTTCCAACAAAAATTCAAGCTTTGATTGCGCCAAAAAAATTTGGTTTTCACAACTAAACTATTTATTTTATATACTTTTAATTTTTCTTATATATATATATATATATATATATATATATATATATATATATAATTTTTTTTTTCTTTTGGAAAGTAGAATTTAAGATGGAAGAGGGGTAGGAGTATCACTTCCTTTCCCCATAACTTGCATCTCTTCTTGCAGAGAAAGTTGAGAGATAATTCATCTCAAATTATTGGTTTGTTGTAGAGCATCAACCTGTTCCCATTGATCACAAATGAAACTCCACTTTTATCAATTATCTTCACCCTTACAAAACCATTACCAAACACTTCTTGAATTTCATAATGCCCAAGCCAGTGAGTGGTAAATTTTCTGTGAAAATATTTGAATTTGGAGTCAAAGAGAAAATCTCAATCACCAACTTTGAATAGATTTTTCTTAATAAACTTGCAGTTCCATATTGTCCTTTGTTGCTAGATCAAAGTAGTTTGTTGTAAATAATCTTGTTGGATCTTGTCTAGCTCATTTAGTTGCATTATTCTTTGTTTTTGAGCCTCAGCTAATTCCATTCCAAGTTCAGCTGCAATTCTAAAAGTTTGGATTTGAAATTCAATAAGAAGTAGGACTTCCTTACCATACACTAGTTCCTAAGGGGTAAAACTAATGGTATTCTTCCAGGATATCCAGTAAGCCCACAAAGATTATGAAATCCTATCTACCCAGTCTTTTCGGTGGAGTTGGAATCTCTTTGTCATGATTGCTTGAAAAACTTTGTTTGTAGATTATAACTGACCATTAGCTTGAGGATGATAGGGGGTGGACTTACAATGTATGATCTTGTATTTTCAACAATTTCCTTCACAAGTTTTGAGGTAAACTATGCTCCTTAGTAAGTAACAATTTATCTTGGAACTCTGAATCTAACAAAAATGTCTTCAAATAAGAAATTGACTATTGATTGTTCAATTGCTCGTGATAAGGATTTTTTCTCCACCCACTTTGTTACATAGTATGTGCAAACCAATATATATATTTTTCCTTTGGACATGGGATTCATAGGACCTATGAAATCCAGAGCCCATTTCACAAAAGGCTCCACAAGAACTTGAGGCTACAAGGGCATATCATCTATTGTTGTTGGCCAACCCATTCATTAGCAACTATCACAACTTCTCACATACTTCTTGTCATCTCTTAATAGAGTTGGCCAATAGTATTTGAGATGAAGTGTTTTGTAAGTAATTTGTTTATCTACAAAATTCTCACCACAAGGTTCATTGTGACACTCACCTTCTCTAACACACATACATATTTGATAATCTACTCATGTGTAGAAATGATCTCCTTTAATCCATGAAAATTTAGCACTTAATTTGATTATTTTTGTTTTCTCTTTTTATGAGAAGTGTGATGGTAAATTCCCTATAGCTAAATAATTAACTATATCAGAAAACCATGGAGATTTGGTGGATATAGAAAATAGATGCTTATCTGGGAAAAATTCTGTTACCGAAACACTATCATCGGGATTATTAATGTCTAAAAGGATTTTTTCCACCTGATTGTCCTTTCTAGGTCAATCTATGACAATAATATTGAATTCCTAATGCAAGATAATTTACCTCCAAAGAAAATTTATTTGAAGAGACCTAATGGGTCTTTGATGTTGTAAGATTGGTTGTTTTCATTGATGTCAACCCTAGTCATTGGTTTTGGACCCCACAGTTGATGAAGGTATTTGGACATGAAGGAAAATATGCATGCAGATACAACACCCATGGATGGATAATATATGTCATTTCATTTATGGTGGTAGGTGGCACGTCATGTGGATCCTCATGGTTGAGGAGAAATAATTTTTTGAAGATGACAATGTGAATTGAAGAGGAAGTATAGGTCGGCCCTAAAGATAATTAAAGAAAATAATTACAAAATGAGAAAGTTATAGATCATCCCTAATGTTAAAAGGAAGTGTCATGAAGAGTATAAATACACATCAAAGAAGATATCATAATTATCCAAGCAATTGTGATGGAGCTAGCATAAGTGGCTCTACACTTCTTCTAGGAGTATGTGTAGAGTTCAGCGTGGAGAAACTCTGAGGTGGCAAAGTCTGAAAGGCCCGAAATTTTTGAAATTGCAGAAACCCTAGTTTTCTGAGGGTGTATGTGGGTTGATAAAAGGACATGTAGTGTACATACGCATGATGATAAGAAGACAAGTAGCATACATGAACGGGATGATAAGAGGACAGGTAGTGTACCTAAGAAAAGGCTTGAAGAAGTTCTAAGGAAGGCACATCTTGGTGATCTCTGGTTTAGGTTTCTGTATAATGGTTATATTTTGTTGATGGTGATAGTTTGATGTAAAGGTTTATATCTGGAATGCCTTTGAAGTTTCAATGTATCCTTTCTTTCTAAAGGATCTATCTTGGACTTCTTCTCTTTAGGTACATGAAAATACATTGGGCACCCAAATATCCTGAAGTGTTCAATCTTAGGCTTCACTCATGTGAAGGCTTCTTCGGGAGTTTATGTTTTTCAAAGTCTAGTGAAGACTCTTGTTCTAAACATATATTGTGTCATGCATGCTTATGCCCATAGAATCATAGAAATATTTTTATCATGTATTATTGCATTGGTTTCCCCAATGATGGTTCTATTCTTCCTCTTTCTCAAATAGTTTTGACTCCCTTTGGCTCAAGTGACTCCCTCTAAAGGATAAACATCTTCCTTTGTTTTTAACATGTTTGGAACAAGAAAACAAGAAGAACTAAAACAATAATATCTCCTAAAGGAGAATAATGAGTACATCTCTAGAATCAAAACAATTTAAGGAATGTTGTCACATATACAACATCTACTTGTAATGTAGAAAACTTTAGAAATATAGATTAGAGGAATGACAATTACAACAATAACACCTAGATTCTTCACTTCCAGTGTGTTGTTCCTCTAAATGTAATGAGATCCCTTTGGATCCATGACTTCAGCAAAAGGTTCCATCCTCCTACAATTACCCTAATGATAATGATACAAATAATATGTATACAAGTGCATACCTGAGGGTGTTGATATGATTTCTCCAATGGCACCTGGCTGATCTCTGTGCTCTTAACATATTCATGAAGAGGGTAGTCATAGTTTCACCTTTTTGTATCACCCATAATAATCCTTCCTCTGAAGTATTGTCTTCCAGGAACTTGATGTTGTTTGGTCCATCAAGCTTATCTTCCATCATAGTTTTGTTCATCATAATTTTAGATTCTTCACAAACCCTTGTCAACTTGGGCTAGAAAACCTAACGGCTAGGCTAGGCTAGCACTTTTAGGTTTTTTTGGACTTATGACTGCCAAAAATAAGCCTTTGAAAGATAGGAGAACACTGGTCAGCTGAAGATCTCCTTCAATGAGTTGCAAAAACCCTAATTCTGAAATTTCTGTGAAACCCTAGGGCCAAAATTTTAAAATGCTTGGAATTTCACTTTGAGGGATTTTGGAGATGCGTTGGAGGAGACCATACTCTTCTATGCCAAAAATATCCCCAGCATCCAAGTATTAAGGGCTGGATCACCAATGAAAGGAGGGTCGTATGGATTTTTCTGGAAACCCTAGGAGGGTTGTACGGTTCTACAGAAGTGAGAGGAGACTTGGTAGATGCTTGTGCAATGGGTTCTTTCAAGACCTAAGCTATGATTCCATGTTTATTTTTCATAATATAGGTTAAGAATGAAGTTCATTCCATTTTTATCATTTCACTTAACCATAAACTATAATGTTGCAGCAACCAAGATCACAAGAAGAAACACTATGCACAAGAACACAAGAAGTATCTTAGGAAACCCTTCTCAACAAGGGATGAAAACCCATCCAAATCCTTTGCTATATTCTTCAAGAGAAAGACCTTCACCACCTATAATACCTAGCACATGAGAGGGTGATCAAACCCTAGAAGACTAGCGCCCAAGAGAGGTGCGCACTTTTCCCAAGAAGGTGTACTTGCTGAAATTTCCAAACAGACATGAAAGATATGATTCCTCAAAGGAGAATTTACCTTTACTTATACTAACCTAAACCTTTCAAAAAAAGTGTCTATTGGCACAACAAGGCCGACCTCACTAGCTTATAATATAATTAATATTAACTAGATTAATTATCTTTTACATTTATTATTAATCAAATTAAGATGGGGCCGACATGTACCCTTTACGTTACAATTAGGGTTACAGGCAAGTCTGACTCTTGAAAAATATAACAAGGTATATGAAAAATGCACTAGTGCTCATCCACGAGGGGCACATCCAGGGATGTCCATATATCTAGCTCACTGCATTACACAGAAGAACCAGATCTTCGTGAGTTCACATGTGCTTGTCCACAGGCACGTCCACTCTATAGATCTTCTTTCCCACTCCCTCGCACAGGAGAATCATCTGGAGTTTCTCGTCAACTCTATAGGTTTGTAAGCTGGAGAATGTCTCACATAGATGCAATCATCAAAAATATATGCATATGAAATGGGCATAATATTTTTTCATTGAATACGTAGTGAATATACAGAGGTGATTCCCTCACTAGAAGGCGAGATTAAGAGAAACTGCGCAGTGTGGAAATCTGAGTCACGCTGAAATTGAATTCACTCTGTGACTAGCAAGAATTTGAAGACAAGAAGGATATGAATGATAATATCAGTGTTAAAGAGGCAATGGTGATCTCATAACAAAATTGAGGGGATGAGGTTCCAATTGCTTTCATTTTGCAGGTTATTAAAGTCCAAGTCATGATTTCCAATATCAGATCACTATGGTCAAAGTATAAGCGTCCAACCAATGATTATGGCAAGTTTTTATTTGATTCCTTTTACAAGTGAATAGAAGGAGTCCAAAAGTGAAATGGGAGAAGCCATGATAAAAGTCCAGGTGTAAGGGAGAACTCAAATTTGGTTTCAGGAAGTCAAGTTCTTAGAAACTTGTTTGAGATTGAACTCTAGTCGTAGGATCATCCAAACAAAGGGTGCAAATTCATTTGTGTTTTAATGGAAGAGAATTTTAATTGGAGTCATCAGATTACAACAAAGGAACGATGGAGATCCAGTTGGAAGACCAAGTTGCAATCAAAGTGTGGATAATGTAGAGATAAACCCATAAATTGATCTAAGTGTGGTCAAAGTATGAAATAGAAAGTGTATGTGCACTTTATGTTGGTAGAGCACTGACATAGCAGATACCAAAGAGATGAACTTCGTAGGAAAAGAATATTTTCCTACATCAAGTGGTATCAGATACTGTGTATGTTTAATAAATTTTCCTATGTGTAAGGTGTGAGAGAAGGTTTGGATGTTAAATACAATTCCAGTGTGATTCAGAGGTTAATATGTTGATTATGCAACAAATAGTGTTGTGTGGTTTCTTTTAGATCTGATTATAATTCCATTTTCATTTTCAATGTTTCCCTCTCTGCATTCTATGAACAACAAGAATATTGAATGAAATTGATGTAAGTAACCAAATCAGGTGTCATTGTGGGTTAGTTGTGCTCCAATTCTTACAGGTCTAGATCGGCTCCAGACTTCTCGTTCTAACAATGAATATTTTATCGCATCAAGAAATTGAATGTGAAAATCATATATATCACTTGAAATTGCCTTTATGAACATAAGTTATAGATCGATAGGTAAACTTAAATCATTGATCACCTTAGTATCAACGATCCCAATCGATTGTGAATTTAGGAAAGTTAAATTAGATGGAAATATTCAGAGCCTAAACAAATCAAGGATTCCTTGTTAAAGGGAATTACAATTAGCCTGGTGAGTAAATAAATTTGTATAGTTTTGGAATTGAGTTGGAAACATCGGTGCTTGCATATTTTATAGTGGTTTGTGAGAAGAACTACAGTGGATATTTTCCATAAATATTGCAGACAGAGGAAGGTGGTTCCAGTAGGGAGATTGGAAAAAATTATAATAGAGAAATTAGAATAGACATTGATTAGGGATATAAATGATCTTTGGATTGAAGGATAGAACCATATCTATAATGATATTTGGATAAAAGAAAGAACATAAACGCTCTTCAAGGTTAAAGTGTCTAGGGATTGAGAAGCTAGATGGTTGGTTGTACAGAAAAGAAAATTTACAGCCAATAGAGAATTAGAGAATTTTCTCTTGGAGGTAAAATCAGAGTAGGAGTTGGAATCTCCCATGTTGATTTCAGGGATGATAACAAATTGTTATAGAGAACCAATATGCTCTTAAGGGGGAATTTAAGTTGAAAAGGAATCAAGAGCAAGTGTTCTCTTGAAAGGAATTGATTCAAAAGAAAAGGATAAACAGAAGGAAAGCTAAAGATAAGATCTTGGCACAGATCTTATAAGGATTGATATGATGTTTTTGTTTATTCTAATTCTAGTCATAAATAATTTGTGTTTGCAGGTAGCAGTCAGAAAAGGAAGACTGATAGCATCCATTATAAAAACTGAAGTTATGACAAAGGAAGAGGGAGCAAGTAGATCTCTCAAGTAAAGAAGTTGCGAAAGAACCCAACAACAAAGAAAATTACTGAGAGGAGTTCTCAAGCAAAGAGTTGAACATGAGCAGTTGAAGTGCAAAAGCGATCAACATTGGAATCTGAGGAACATGCGTGCTCAAGGGAGGTTCTACTATAGAGAACCAAGAGGAGATACCAAGAAGATGACTTGGTAAGGTGACAAGCAATAGAATTGTTACATATATGGGAAAGGATTATTGCAACTCACGAGTGGACAAGGAGATTCCATAGAAGGAGTTAAGGATGAATATTGATGGTCATCTTAAGGGTTCGGAGAGAAGTCACAATTAGGTGGAAAGAAATGCTAAGTAAGTTGGCATAACGAAGATGGGTGATGAGGAATTTGACAAGGAAATGGTTGAGTTGAAAGTACATCTTATTATACTAATGGAGTTACTACAAAATTACGAGGAAGACCAGAGATATGGTTGGAAAATGAAGAATAAGGTGATATGGAATTCATTGAAAATGAAGCTAAGGAAAAGAATGTCTTCCAGGTTGAAGGAAGAACTCAAAGAAACTGAGTATGAGATGAATGTTTTCCCATGTGAATCTCAACAAGGAGTAGCCCTTGGTGAAGATGAAGATAGGAATGTTGAAGAAAAATGTATTGAAGGTTTTATGAACTATTGGGAAAGTTCATATCAACATGGAGATATGGTGAGTGAGGCATCAAATGAAGATCCTTGTATTTTTTAATCTGACACTTTATGTATGGTTGCATATTTGGCAGGTGATGAGCAACAATTGGATGATGTGATTATGAATTGTTGGTTTATCTATACTCTTTTTACCATTCTTGGGCTGACCTAGGTTTAGGTCTGCTACGGTTTCCAACAAAACCCCTCTAAAACTATCGTCCCTCCTAGTAAAGTAGAAGGCAACACGGCGCACATAGTGCACTGCATAGTCTCACCCGAGATAATTATTATCGGTGGCTGTAACACTCAGGTGCTTGTATCCTGGGAATGAGTGGGGATTTGGGATTCAACTCTGTTATCTTCATTTGTTTAATCTAACATTCAACTTATCTTGATTAATCTATAATTCTTACTCATGCATGTAAATTAACAGATCTAAGTAGGTCATTCATACATTTTTCTAACATCTAATCATTAATCACAAAGGAGATACACAACACTCATTCACATAACATGTGATATACCATGGTTCACCCCTCTTGGGCTACGTCCACAAAGATTTGGCTGCTCTCCTCTTTTATTCTTCTGTTTCCAAAACTAAAGTGCCTCGCGCATTACAACTCTCCATCAAAACAGGTCGAGATCTACAATGAGGCGGACTAGATCACACCAAGCTCCTCAGCCTGTGATCTAACCCTCAAGATCTACCTTGTTTTCTCTCCTCAACTCAACAAATTACAAAGTAGATTGGAAACAACATAGTAACAATGACCAACAACGTGACCTCTGACTCCCAACAACCCCTTACCTAGACCCCCTAGGTTCCTATTTATACATGTTTTAGCTTATCAACCATTACATCTTCTTACCAAAATCCTAACCCTAACATGGTTAGGTCTTCTTGCATGCATGCCTCACATGATTTCCTCCTATGCATGCATGTTTACCTTGCACATGTTGCTTTTCTTGCCAGTTGTTTTTTCCTTCTTTGTGCTTTTATTCTCCAAAATTAGTCTTTATTCCAAAATGGGTCTACGCCCAACAAGACCCCAACACTAATATGTGGCACATCCCAAACCACCTAGGCACTGCACGCTCCCTTGAAAGCCTTTGATAGATTGTGGAACTTGTCTTCCAGTCCCCTTCCTCATGTCTGGACATGTCTACCCTTTTCTGTAAGCGCTTCTAAGTTCTGCATTGTGAATTCCTCTTGAACCATGGTTATGCATTCCACTTGTGTCTGTGACATGTTCTTCTTCTTTGCCTGTAGTTGCATGATTATTTATGTTGCTTTCTCTTGGAGGGGTTCCATATGCGCATGTCTCTTTTGTTTGTGCACCTACACCGTCTTTAGTTCGGCCTATAATCTCTTCATCTCTTGCGTTCCTTTTAAACACTCAGTGATTCCCATCATATTATGCCTCTACTTGAGGTCCTAGATTTCATCATTTATCTTCTCTTTCTCCTAGTCCCACTATTGGACCTACTCATCTTCCTCCAGTGTTGTCCAAAGCTGCATTGTTCTATCAAAAAGTTATGTTGTTGTGTTAACTTATTTCTCCAACTCTACTAGTTGGAATGCAGCTTCTGCTTTCCTATGCTTCCTAACCTCTAGTGGAGTCATCAGAGTCAGATTTTCCTTCAGTTCCTTAATATGTTTCCTATAGTGGTCGATGGTTTGGGAAATCTGATTGAGTTTTTCCTCTGTACTTGGGCTCTAGGCCTACACATTGTCTGGAAGGTGGTTGTAGACTATTGTCACCTCTTATTCAATTTTATCTGCATGCTCTTTCTCTTCTTTGGTCTCAAACTTTACTTGTTCGAGCACGAGCTATAATTCTTACTTGTCAATTTTCATTTCCTATAGTTTTGTTGCATATGTCCTCGTGTGTGACTACACCTCCTGTGCAACGCTAAATTGCAGTCTGTACAAATCCTTTGTTGGTATCTTAGCTAATACCATATCCACCTATGCTACATATTTCAGTAGTGCATGTGTTGCAGTTTCATTCATCTACAACATGTCATTGGTTACCCTAAATGTTGGACTCGCCTGCGCAGTTGTGTGAACCGTGTGTTCAGTTTGTGGTGTAGTCCTTGTTGTCGTTGTTGTTTATCCCTCGGGAATGGATGATTTTCCCCTTTCATACCTCTACGTAGTCTTGATTTGCTCGAGGACTTGCCTTATGCCAACTAGGTCATCTTGTATCTGACCCCTTTGATGCTTTGCTTCTTCAAAGTCTTCTGCGATGCGGTCTTGCACATTCTCAGCCACAAGATCAACATCATCCTATGTTATTGTGTACTCAGGAGGCTCTTTGTGCACCTTTTCCTTCTTGCACATTCCTCCTAACTGTGAAATTGGTCACTTAGGTGGCCCTAGTTCTTGAGGGGTAGATGTTGAGGGGGTTCCCTTTGTTCCCATAGCCCCCGATCCTTGGTCTTTTTGTTGCGAGGGAGTGTCCTTATTTCCTCCCTGCGCATCCTTCTTTCTTGCGCCCCCTTTATTTTGTTGCATCAAATTCTGTGTAAGTTTCGGCTTTTTGGGCACAACTTTGTCTCCTGCAGGTGTTGTGGTTTGTCCTACATCCACCTTCGTGCCCTTAGGTACTTCCTGATCTAAGACTAGGATCTTCCAGTCATCGAGCCAATCTCTCATGGTCATCTCTATGTCTTCCTCTGTGATGTAGTATCTCATTTGGAGCCACTCCTTTCCTGGATCCCTACACGATCAGACCCACACATAATGCTTGGACACCTTGAAGTTGGCAACGTCCTTGAACTACGTGACTACCTATGGGGTTATTCGCCAAGTGTTGGTGATACTCTCATGTATCTCTATGAAGTACCTGTAAAAGGTACCCGTGTTTGTGCTTCTATGCTTGGGGTCTGATTTTCTCCCTAGTGACGTGTATTGTGTTGCACGGCACCGACCTATTTGGTTGTAGAAGTATGAATATGGGGGCTCCTTCCACCCCATCAGCACGATTAGCATGAGTAGCCACAAGTAGTAGAACTTTGTGCTGAGGTATTGCGTGTCTTTGTAGTCCTCCATGAATAAGTTTAGCAGGTAAGGGTCCCAGCTGAGTGACGTGCCATTTGCACACTGCACTGCAACTACGATGACCCGGACATGGACTTCTTCCTTGCGACAATTTCACAACATTTTGCAGGCCATGAGTTTAGTGGCCATCCTTGTCACGGCATCGCTAATTATCTTGATGATTATATCGTGTGACCCCTTCTTTGTGCCATATGTTCTTTTCATTTCTTCCACCGGTGCCTTCTCCTTGGTTTTTTCATCCAGGTACTACGTGGGGTTGTCACCCATTGATGACAGTCCTATGATTGTTGTGATTAGCTCCACGTCTATGGAGATGGGTTGTTCCATCCAGAGAAATCCTCCATGGAGGACCACTATCAACTGCTTGATGCAGTTATTCACCTATTTCCCCCTTCCAAAGTGGGGAATCTCTAGCAGGTTGAGGATCCCAGTGTTTTCTAGGCCAACTTCCCATGCCTTTTGTTGCAGGACGGGGTCACCAAAGGGTCTTATCCATATGCTTTCCAAATAGACCTACTCCGCAAATTCAGGGAATTTTCCCTTGTCGTCCACATCGTAGTCTGAGTACCTCAGTTTCTCCATGCCACCTAGTAGTGTTGGCGTGGTTTGCACTCCTTTTGGAATGCGCGGGAGAAAAATTGTTGCATCTGGATGCTTGCATGGAGACTGTGCCTTAAGATGTTTTCCCTTCCGCCTTGTCTGTTGACTAGAGGATGTCACCTCCATTTGTCTTCTTTCTATGTTAGGGTCTGGATGACTAGTGATATCCTCTACCAGACCCTCATGTTCCTACGTAGTTTCTGCTCTGGTGTTGTCGGGTACTATCACCTCTGTTTGCACAGTATCTTGGCCATTTACCTGCAGAACCCCTTCGATCGTCGCAGTTTCAGATGGGTTTCATGTGTTGTGTGTGGGATGTCCCTACACGCTGCTGGTTAGGTCGACTTCCATGGCCAACATGGTTGGACCCTACCTTTCCTCCACCATTGGCATAGGGTCTATGGGAGTTTCAACCGATGAGAGAATTGCATCGACAAATTCCTCGGGTTGTCTGATTTCCTGTTCAGGCTCTACTACCTCTCGTGGTACCCTACTACTTCGTGTTTTCCTCCCTGCTTGGCTCAATGCACCCATATTATGTGGTTCCATCATGGGTAGTGGTTGGTTTTCGCTAACTAAATCTTCATTGGTTCACCCTGTGTCAACTCACTTAAGCTATGCATGCTATATCTCTCTGCAATTTCACAATTTCACAATGGGTCTTATGTTTCTCGTGTTCCCCTTTATATAGGCAAGTCGTGAAACTTCTCATAGAAGTTTCCCCAATGTTGATTAATGTAATGGCACTTTATCCATACTTTTACATTGAATTTCATAATTGCTGCAAGTTGGAGCCTTTATTGTAACTGCCATTTTTCAAATTTCCGCCTTTTTCCCCATAATTACTGCCAGTTGGTGCCTATTCATCGTAACCGCCATTTTTCAAATTTCCATCATTTCTAACTATTGGTCCTTTTTCTAGCACGTTGATTTTTCCACGTGCGTGGTATGTCATTTAGTCATTGTGCGTGGACATTTTATTTTCATCGCGCTAAGTCCATTTTTGTTGCGCACGGTCTTTTGATGTCTAGCGCAGTAACTCCATTGTTGTTGCACACAATCTTGTTTTTTTTTTTTTTACACTATATACATCTCTTTACGGCGTGGTAACTTCCTAAGTACTAGGAGGTCGACTGACCCTATACAATTTCAATCAAATCCCATTGATCATTCCTATGAGTTTTGTACCTCCTAAATCTTTCAACTGTACAACTCCCCCATCCGTGACAGTCTTCGCGTCATATGGTCCCAACCAATGCATTCTGAATTTTCCTGGGTGCTGAAGAAATTTACTGTCATACACCAAGACTAGGTCTCCCTCCTTGAAACTCGTCCTTTTAATATGTTTTTTATGCCAATATTTGTCCCTTGCTTTTTGTACTTCTTGGTGAAATCCTGCTAGAATCCTATCTTCTTCCATCACCATCAGCTGACTTAGTGATTCAGGGGATCAAATTTTGCTCAAAAATCAAAGTGCTTGGAATTACTTCAAAACGGACACGTGCGTAGGCATCATCCTCACGAACCCAATGCAACTTGAATAGGCTCAAGCAGACGTTGTATGAGAAATATATCATGTTCTGTTCATTTTTCCAAACAGGGAAAATTTTGTTGAATGTACAGTCCATACAGTGTTGACGTGGCAGCTGACTGTACAGATCGTATGACCATACAGTGCTGACGTGGCAGGGTATGGACCCACACGTGGCAGGTGACGTGGTAGAGTTTTGAGTTGGCATGGGATGGCGTGGAAAGGTTGTACAGGCTTGGTGGCATACAAGTGGACAAATCCGATTGTGATAAGTGTCATTTTATTGGGCAAATGTTATGGTGCCACACAGCCCAGTCGTGGGATGCCACGTGGCACCCCTCTAGTCTGTTTGGAAAGTGATAAAAATTTTGGGACTCCATAGGAGTCAAACCCGCGACCTCCAGGCGGGCGTAACGATTTGGTAGGGCCAGGAAACCAGCCTACCCTCATGGAGTAAAGGGTCGGGGTCTAGCCCTAACCCCCTATTCTTTACACATTGCATACAACCATACCTTGCAACCAATGCGTGTGGATTTTTACAATGAATTTTTAGCCCCAATCCATTGTTAAGCCCTAATGCATACACCATATGCCCATTCCATATAACTAGTGGTGCAAAAAACGCATAGCCCTTGGTCCATCGCACCACACATGACCCTATCTATTAACCAATGCATGGGGGTTTCAAAATTTTAAGCCCCGGGTCATACCATACAACATACGACCACTCACTATACATTGGAGTGGTGCTTACCATTTCAGTGATGTTTAGCCCCGATTTATATTACATTGCATACGACTTAGCCCCAGTCCATAACCATACGACTTGGCATATAACCATTGGCGGGAAAAGGGGTTAGGACTTAGTGTTTATCCCCTGGTCACATATCACTCTACCATATGACCACATAACTTCGATGGAGAAGATAGTCAATGGGCGGGCAATTGTTAGGTCGTTGGCCACATGGGGCCATACGACCAAGTTCTCTGCCGAAGATTGGGGGCCAGTGCACTAACGGTCCTACATTTTCACCCTTTTTGCAAGAATGGTTGCGTGTGCTAGGTTTTGGTGCGGAAAACACACAGAGGTCGATTTTGTCTGTCAGTGGGTGCAATTTGGCAAGCAGGTACAGGAAGCTTGAAGGGGAAAACTTCCAGGAGGTGTAACTTCTTCATTTTTTGGCCAAACCAAGTGCCGAAAAATCCCAGCAAGGGGTTTTTGGACATTCTAAAGCCATTGGAGCCATATATTTTGTATTATGAGCATTGTAAGAGCACTTTTTAAGCATAATGAAAATGATCCAAGGGAAGTTGGACCAGGAGATGTAGCCCAAGAGAGGGGTGGACTCCTTTATCATTTGTTGTGTTATGTGTTCATTATTGATGGTTTTTATATGTCTGATATAATGCTCATGATTAAGTAAAACTCATTAAATTTATGTGTTAGTAACTTGATGTAATTACCCAAACACATACCATTTTCACACTTGCAATTTAAAGGAAAACAAACCCATTTCATTTTCAGATCAGTTGGTATCAGAGCATAGGTTTGAGGGTTTGAGGGTTTGATTGTTTGTGCAAGTTTTGTTTTTTTGATGCTTACAAGGTTGAAGCTCGCAAGAGGAGAAGGTCAACTTGTAGAGACAAGTTCTCAACTGTCAAGAAGGAGAACTATCAAATCACCTCAAGCTTCAAGAAGATATTCACCAAGTATGGCTCATGAGGAGAGTCATGGAACTCTTCCTTCAAAGGAGGAAAATTTCAGAAAATATTTTTATGATATGATTGAGATGGTCAAAGTTTAGTGTTAAGAAAGAAATGCAAGATTGCAAGGTGAAAGATCCAACCCTTCAAAGGGAAATGGAGACAATGGTGATAAAACTCCAAAAGGAAATGGAGGGAATGGTGATTCTCCACCTCCTTCACCTCCATCTTCCACCTCTTCTACCATTTCACAACCACCTCCAGATTCTCCAAAATAACATGGTAAAACTCATTTTCTTAAGCTTGATATTAAGTTTGAATTGCCAATGTACAATCGAGAGGTAAATGTTGATAAATTGGATAATTGGATTTGTCAAATTGAAGTGTATTGTAGGATACAAAGAATCACAGATGATGAAACTAAGATTCATCTTGCTTCTTTAAGATTGGATAGTGCAACACTCATTTGGTGGGAAGCCAAAACTCAAGAGGACATGAAGAAACATGGTAAAGTTTTATCCTCTTGGAATGATTTTATTGTTGCAATTAAAAGGCAATTTTATCCATTAGCATACATG
>ML781967.1:128875-166197 GCA_009831015.1 Picea engelmannii | reverse complement strand
GATTTATTCTTTTAGGTCACTTTGACTTCTTTGACCTTGGGGGCTTCAAGCCTTCATATGGGGGTCCTCCAACTTCGTAAGGCCATAACTCTCAAACCGTGAGGAGTTATGTGACATTCCACATACCACCGGAAATGGCATGAAAAGAAATATCCATCTGGGATAGTTTCACCAACAAATTCATTGATCTTCATCTCATTATTCCACATACAATCATGGGTCCTCCAACCATTCTTCTAGGATAACTCAATTCGCAAAGCGTCTTCCTGTGAGGACTTTCACCATAAGGGGACCACTTTGGAGTTCATCCATTTGTGCACCTTATCAACCATGATAAGACTATAATGATTCATCTTTGCATCAATCCATCATTGCATCATATACATCAACTATGCATCATGTACCAATGAAACCACATCGATCCATCTTCATCATGTATCAATGAAAAGTCATTGATCCATATTCATCTATGCATTCTTATCAAGGATAATACATATTATATTACATCAATCATCAATCAATAAATCCTTTGACATCAATCAATCACTTGAAATCAATCAATGACATCAATTAATCAAACCATTGGCATCAATGACAACATGATCCAACAATCTCCCCCTTTGGCATTGATGGCAATACCAACATTGATGTTTGTTATAACCCTAATTTGCACCAAACATGCTTACCTAGCATCAGGCCATCTCAGATTCCTTCTTTGCCAAAACACTGCTGAACAACTCTTCTTTAAAACCCCTTTTATAAAGACCCACGTGCCCTGCTCCATTACTTCATGCGTGTATACGCTAGCTGAACCAAGATAGCTCGTGTGTACCTACAAAAGAACGGAAAAAGGAAAGTTGTTGATGAAACACACATCTTTGGGTAAGTTAACTAAACTTTTCAGCCATGCATGGCCGGTCACTTGACCAAATACCTAGCTTCTTCTAGCCTATAAAAGAAGGGTTAGGGGTCTCATTTGAAAGGAGGAGAATCATAGTAAAGAAACTATACCCGATTGAGCATTCCCTTTGTCCCAACCTTTAGCCATCCTTGTGTAAATATAAGTACAGAGAAAAGCAATTGGAAGACAGTGGAAGAAGAGCCCAGGACCAGGATCGAGGAGCAGTAGCCGACTTTATCATTGTAAGGTATCATTGTGAAGTTAATAAAAGAATTGTTTTTCCCGTGCCGCCATATGAGATTGTCATTATTGGAATATTGATTGTATGATTGATTAAATCTCTAACCCATTAGTTCATAGATCAAATGCATGTGGAGTTCTTTGTTTGTCTTTAGTGAATGCAGGTCAACATTGGGAGGAGAGTTGTAGTCAAAGAATGACCAAGCGCGAAAAGGGATCGACATCAGACATGAAGAATAAGGTACGTCACTTAATCTCTTGAGCCTTGTATTTACATATGAGTAATGGGGGTCTAGGCATGGGATGATGGTAAAAAGTAAGAATCTTTAGGTCATTTCTACATGCATGATAAAACCCTTAGTACTAGTCTGTAGGAGGGATTTCCCACCCACAACAATGTCAACACCAATTACTAATTATTGATGTCAACATGTAGATAAGACATTCTCTACATCAATAGTCAATGTGACTGTCTCTCCCCATCAATAAACATCAATCACATCAATGTGATTAACTCTCCCCCTTTGACATCAATGGAAAAGGGCCATTCTCCTCTTAGGGTTGCTCCCCCTGCTGAGTGCCTTTGATATTATTCAGAATAATATCTCCCCTTTTGAGTAAGGGATATCACTCTGATGTAATGCTAAAGATACATCGAACATACTCCCCCTCTTCAGAATAATATCTCCCCTTTTGAGCAAGGTATATCACTCTGATTTAATGCTAAAGATACATCGAACATACTCCCCCTGTGACCATTGTTCCCCCTGGAATTATGCCTCTGTGCTCTTTCTTCAAATATAGGGCTCTTTTCTATGTATGCATATGATAAATAACTCCTCCTAGAATCATGGGAAGAAGAATGACTCCCCCTATGGGTATGTCTCCCCTATCTTCTCTACAAGATGAACAATGTGCTACCATATAACGATCCTTGGACCTATTCATGCATCAAACTCATGCCATACCAAGAATCATGAAGCAAAAGATATGTCAACAATGAAATAAAGAATCATGAGCAAAATATCAACGAAGTACATCCTGTACAAGATGTGTGCTCATCATGCACAACATCTATGAACATCAACCATGTACATCAACATCATGCAATGTGCCAAAAGATATCATCCATGGAATGTATCAATCATATGCCTCTATCAACATGCCAACATGTGCATCTACCAATATGCCAGCCATGTGCATCTACCAATATGCCAGCCATGTGCATCTACCAATATGCCAACCATGTGCATCTACCAACATGCCAAACAATGTATCATATCTCTCATGATATGTCTCCATCATGAACCAAGTGCCACAATCATGTATCTCAAACAAATGCCAATTGTTGTGCTAATCAAGTAGTACCAATGATGTAGTATCATCAAGCATATGCCTTCTATGAGTGTACCAAACATGTACATTACCATGCACCAATACCACAAAATGATAAATCCCTTACATGTATGCCAAATCCTCCATAACACATGTGCCAATCAACCTGCTAGTAGATACCTCTACTAGTGTACCAATCATTCATCAACTATAGATCATCAATGATGTACAACATGATCCTCTCATCAACTCACTAACCACATGTTCTAATGTGTAGCCCATCCATATGCCAAATGCATCAAGCTTTCCAACAAGTAAGATTTCCAATACCTCATCAAGATATATCACATAACCAAGGTGTCATAACTTCATTGTTATAACCAGCATTGTTCTTCAACAGAAAATGCATCAATCCATGTTCATGGGTTAGTGCCATGCACCTAAGATTTTATTTTACATCATCACCTTACATAATCCAAAATAGAATAATGACAACCTGCAACAAACAGTTTCATAACCTGCAACAAACAATGTCAGGCCCTGTATCACAGAGTTATACCATCACATCAAGTTGCAAGCCATGTACATTGCCTTTTTCCCAAGGCTTTACCACATATACATGACCTGTTGCGCAACAACTCGCATATGTACGTGACCTATTCAAGGTCATCTTGTGTATGTACGTGACTGTCACCACTGTCACCTACGTATGCCTCAGTAGATGACACTTTTGAGCTTCCCTTCAGTCTTTCATTTTGTTCTGGCTGCTGTGTCTTCTTCACCCACTTCTATAGATGTCCTTGCTCTTCGGAACTTGAGCTCTAAGCATCCATCTTTTCAAAGATGTCTCCCTTCCTTACTTCATTCCTTCTTCTAGCCATGCTATGTGAAGTCCTCATCATGGAATTTCTTCTCGCGTTCTAGCACTCCTGGGATTTGTGGCCAAATCCACTATAGTTGTAGCATCTATTGGTGTTACAGTGAACATCAATGTGTCATACTTGATCACATCTCCAACACCTCATGGTGTTATAAAATATTCCATTATATCTCCTTTCATAAGATCTACATTCAAAAGATTTGTGACCATATCCATTACATGAATAACAATGCCCATGAAAAATACTTTCATACCTTTTCTTTGGTGTCCCAAGAATAGCTTCTTGATGTCTTCC
Organism: Picea engelmannii; assembly: GCA_009831015.1. Classification (NCBI taxonomy): domain Eukaryota; kingdom Viridiplantae; phylum Streptophyta; class Pinopsida; order Pinales; family Pinaceae; genus Picea; species Picea engelmannii. Next base: position 162,546 of record ML781967.1, on the reverse strand, counting down.
TTGATCTGTTCTTTTGAGATTTTCTTTGCCTTGTGTAGATGGTTGTTTTGCAACATTGTCTTCCTTCTTTGATGGACTTACTTCATGCTTCTTTGAGGTGCTTGCTTCAAGATGTGTAACTTCTTTTTTGTATCCAAGACCTAATTTATCATATGGTGATAGTGTCTGAACTTTTGTAGTGCATATTACATTTATAGGCCTTCTCTTTCTATAGTATTGTAGTTCTTCTCTGACTCTGACAATTTTCTGCTTGCAAGTGCTATAAGATGGTCTAACTCTCCTGCTCTTGGTTGCGCCATAATGGCTCCAAGTGTTATGGTTGATGCATCTACATGCACATGAAATGTCTTTTCCCAATCTGGGAATACTAGTATCGGTGTTGTTACCATATTCTCTTTGAGAGTGTCCAACCCTCGTTGACAGTCCTCATTCCACTGAAATTTACTACCTTTCCTCAACAATTTCTCCATCGATGCAGTGATATGTGCATACCCTTTTATGAATTTCCTGTAGTAGCATGTGTGTCCCAATGTTGCTCTCAATTGACGTACTAATTTTGTTGGTGGTAAATTGACAATCACTACAATCTTAGCAGGATCTACTAGAAATCCTTGTTTTCACACTATATGGCCCAATAGTATCCCAAAAGGTGTCCCAAAGATGCACTTCTTGATATTTAATGATATCTGACATTGCATGCATCTCTCCAACATCATCCTTAATACCTATACATGATATTTCAACAGAATGTAGATTGTCCAATCATCCATATATACTTCTAAAAATTGATGGATGAATTCTTTGAATGCAACTATGACTACTCTTGAGAAAATTATTGGTGCATTGTTCAGTCCAAAAGGCATGACTGTGTACTTGCAGGATCCCCATTCTGTGGAAAAATTGGTCTTGTACTTGTCTTCTAAGGATATCTTGATCTGATGGTAGCCTGAGAATCCATCTATGAATGAGTATGCTTCTCAACCTCCTACATTTTCTAATACTTCATCTGTGAAAGGGGTGGGAAAAGGGTCATGTAGGAAAGCATCATTAAATTTCCTGAGGTCTACATAGATCCTTATTCCTCCTTGCTTCTTCTCCTGAACTACCATAGGATTTATCCATTCAGATTCCTCCACTGGTTCTACGATTCCAGCTTCCAACATTCTGTCAATTTTTTCTTTTACTTTCTGCTTATATATTGGGTTCAGTCTATATGGTCATTGTCTGACTGATATAGCCTCGGGTTTGAGAGGTATATTCATATATCCTAGCTCTCTTGCTATGCCTTTCATATATGTAAAGGTTTTGAGGAACATGTCACTGTACTCACACAACAACTCTGTTATTCTTTCTACTATTTGTTCATCCTAGTAGTCTCCAATACTCACCATTTTGGGATTATCATTTGTCCCAATATTTACTTTCTTCACTTGATTGGCGCGGAAAATACTTTTGATTCGAGAGATGGACCTTCCACCTCCCTTTCTCCTTCAATTTCTGTAATTTGAATGTTGTGTGGTTCATCTTCATCTGGTGCTTCTTCCTGCACATGGTAGCATAACAATAGTTCTTTCACTGTCTGTATGTTCTGTTGTTGGTACTCAGTTATAAGTTCAACCTCTAGTTGTTGAATGAATATTACCCCTATGATTTGTTTGAGTGTTGAATCTATGTTGGGGTTCTCATGTTCAAATGAGAAAATGACTATAAAATTTTGTTGTAATGTTGTCCATTCTGCAGTGCCTCTGTGCAATTCCTAGTCTACATACCATTTTGCTGGAATTTCTTCCAATGTGTGAATAAAGTGATGAGGCCATTCTTCTGGTGGTGTCATTCTCCATAGTGTTCTGCACTTCTCCAAGTGTTCTGCTGGTGTCCCATGTCCATCATATCTTTGCAGATGGTTGCTTCCCTATTCTGCGCCAAATCTGATGTGCAATAATCGCTTACATTGGTACCAGTCCTTGACTGTCTCTTTGTGTGCACCCCACCATATTGCAGGTGTTTCCTTAAGTGCTATGTCCATATCTAAGAGTCTTTGATTCTCTAACACTTCATCTTCATATTTTTTAAGGAATGTTTCTAAGTCATTCACCCCATGAAAGTTGGGCAGTTCTCTTATCTTTGTACCTATCCATCTTATTGTGCAGTCTATTCTTGTGCACCTTCTTGTGGATACTTCATGTAATATCTGTTGCCAATTCTCCAACCCTGTATCTGATTCTGACATGCATGATGTGATACTTCTCCAACTGAGTACCCCATTTGCAGTTGGATTCACATAATCTTCTTCTCGCATGGTGGTTCTGTGTAACTGGTTAATTTACTCTAAATCTGTGTTCTAAAAACCTTTCCCTTTCTGATGGATCTAGTGACGCAACGACTGTGTGCTCTTCTGAATCGAATGTCATCTTCCTAGTCTTCAATTTGATTATGGCATGATTTTCAAACTCCCAATCCAATCCAAGCAATGTCGGATAAGGTGTTGTGCCATCCACTATTTCTATCACTTCGAAACCAAATTTATTGTGTACTCCATCTAGATCTACTACCACACCCTTTAGCCTTCCAATTGGTAGAACTTTGTGTTGATTTCCTAGTTTCAGCTGAATAGGTGAATATCCTAATGTGGGATCTCCCATACATTGCCCTATATTCTTGGGTAGCACATTCAGTTCAGAGCCTAAGTCCAGTATAATATCCCCCATGTTGAAATCTCCAATGTTGGAATTCAGTCTAAATTATTTGCTTGTCCTCCTCCTTGTATGTAGGTGATTAATTGTGTTCTGCTCTAGCTTTCCCTCTACGTCTTTGTTACATATTTATAACATATTTTGTAACACTTTACTAGTTTACTACATGATCATTTACTAGTTTAACACATGATTGCAGAAAATCCTTTATGGTACTTACTTCTCCTAGGGTTTATTCATCATTAGTGTGATCCAGGGATGAAGGCATCTCATATGTTGGTAGGTCCTGAGTATGTTGCATAGTTGATGTAGATGCAATGTCTGGATTCATGATTTTTTTTCTAGCTTGCTTGAATATATCCTTTTCATTCTGCGCATCAAACTACTTCTATGGTTCGGCATTCTTCTTCACCCATTGGTGTTGTGTTGGATCTTGTCTTACTGTGTCATCTCCTGTCTTGGCTCTTCCACGCGTAACTATGTTGATATTTCTTCCATCATCCCTCACTTTTGAAGAAATCCATTGAACATTTTGATTGTTCTGATTTCTCTTTTCCTGGATCTTCCCTAATAGTGTCATACAATCTTTTGTGTCATGATTTGATGCATGACAATACATACATGTCGTAGGTGGAAGTGGAAATTCACTTGCATAGTGTCCTGGTTGTTGACAGTTATGGCATACCACCAGTCCTCTTCCTCTTCCAAAGCCTCCTCTACCTTGTCCTCCACCTCTGTAGCCAGCTCGATCTCCTTGCAGTGCGTTGTATTGAGGCACCTGGTTATATTGTGCGAGATTATATTGTGGTTGTGCGGTATTGTACTGCGGTTGCATGGTATTATATTGTTGTGGTGCAGTGTTATATGGGGTTGGTACTTGGTTAAATTTTGGTGTAGATTTCCTTGTCATCATCTCTACCTACACCCTATTGGTGTCTGATGTTCTTTCCCTCATCACCTCCATTGTCCTGAAATATTTGTCATCATGGCCTACTAACTTGCAAAAGTTGCAATATGAACTATTAGGCACTGTCTGGTATTTCTGAATCATTGGACAGTGATATGGATCACGCCCCTATGTCTTATAGATCTCACACCATAATCCTCCTGATGGAAAAGGGTTTGACAGTCCTATTTCCATGTATCGCGCGAATGTTGGGAATTCATTCTTGTGGTATCCTTCTGTCCTACATGTGGTACACCAAACAACTTCTCTTTGGTCCTTATCATGTTCTAGTTTAATTGAAATGTTAGATTCTTCAGGTCCTCCTTGAGATCCTCTATTTTTGGATCTATCTTCTGACATTGGTTCTCTTCTAGTTGCAAGGTTGTCTACAAAGCCTCTGCCTGGGTCTGAAACTTATGTTGTCTCAAAGGGTATTTCAAGTGTGGTAGTATTGAATTCACAAACAGATGCCTATGTTGCATATATGTCATGACATACTTCATCTTTCCCTTCAATCGTTTGAATCTCTAATCTATCTTCCAGAAATATTCTCATGGTTTATGTCTAATATCTATCATCTCATTCATGTATTGATCCCTTGAGCTAGGCTTTTGGAATTCATTTGTCAATAACTTATTGATATCCAAAATCATTCTGGTTGTTCCTGGTGGACTATTTGTAGCTAAGCTCATGTACAAATCCAATGCATGGTCTCTTAATGTGATGGCTAACTATGCAAGTTTGGTATCCTCATCTGTGATTTTCTTTGCTTCGCAGATATTTTCACAGATGAACAAGTGCTTCTCAGGGTCCTCCGATGCCTCTCCCTTAAATTTTGGTAATCTGATGGTGGGATCATGTCCTGCCATCCTGAATGGTGAACTAATACCTCTACGCAGTGTATATCCTTGACTAATACTTCCTAAAATGGATCCCCTAGTTGTTTATCCCTGTGTATGTACTTCTTGTTGTGTTTCTTCCATTGAAATTTAGTTGTCGAAATGGTGGTGTTCTTTTTGGTGTATTAGTCGCACATGAGTTTATGGGTTCCACACTAACACTGATAGTGATAGGATTTTTGCCTTCAGTTTCTGCTCTTGGACCTCATGTCTTCCTTTCATATGTCATGCGTATGATTTCCTCAATCTGCTCCACAACCTAGAGATCCTCTACCTCTTCTTCATCACTTGCCAAGCCTTTCCTCACGGCTATGGCTCTCTTCTTATTGTTCATCTTGTATTGGTAGGGTACTCCACTATGTGTTCTTCTAGTTGTCACCATGATCTGCTTGATATGGTATTCCTCCATCATGATTGGATCCAAGGCCTCCTCCTTCTTTCCTTTATCCATCTCTTCCTCCATTTCTTCGTCTCTTGTCAGTGCTTCTCCCCTTCCCCCATGCACATAGGGAAGTTTAGTCGATTGATGCCATCATCATTACACCTTTGTTATATAGTAACATCTTTATGGAAGTATACAATGATCTGATATACCTACCCCTAGGTCCTTTCAGGAACTCTTTCTTTGATGCGGTGTAAGACTTCACAGGATCTAGTGCAAATTATGTGATATATCTTGTAACAATGTTGTCTAACCAAAAATCTACTACGTGCATAAATTTATTGTCAACTTGTTGTAACTGCATGATCTTCAAAGAATTCCACTCTAGCTATCTGATCTGATTTGTAGGGTGGTTGTATTTCAACCTCAATATCCACTCCTGCAACACTTGCGAGAAATCACAGAAAAATACTTCATGCAAGTCACTAAATATGTACTTGTCCAAATATTTGTGCGGTGTTAACTTTAGGTTTTGTTATCTTTCTGCACAAATTATAACTCCTTTGTTTTCAACCAGCTCTCGATCTATGCCTTCATTGGGTTCCAGGGTCTCAACATACCCTTTTATATTTTCATTCTTTTTAATGTTTTGTCACCATATCTGACATTCTTTTCATGCTTCTTCAACATATCTCATTCACTCAATCCCATTTTGTTCCAACCAAAAATGAAACCATTTGTTGGTTTATCTATACTCATGCTACCATTCTTAGGTTGACCCAGGTTCAGGTCTACTATGGTTTCCAGAAAACCCCTCTAAAACTATCAACCCTGATGGTAAACCAGAAGCAAACACGACACATAGAGTGCATTGTGTAGTCTCACTCAAGATAATTCTTATGGGTGGTTGTAACGCTTAGGTGCTTGCATCCTGGGAATGAGTGGGGATATGGGATTCAACTATGTTATATTCATTTGTTTAATATAGCATTCAACTTATCTTGATTAATCTGTCATTCTTACTCATGCATGTAAATTAACAAACCTAACTAGGCCATTCATACATTTTTCTAACATCTAATCATTAACCACAAAGGAGATACACAACACTCATTCACATAACACATGATCTATCATGGTTCGCCCCTCCTGGGCTATGTCCACAAAGATTTGGTTGCTTTTCTCTTTTGTTCTTTTGTTTCCAAAACTTAAGTACCTCGTACATTACAACTCTCCATCAAAACAGGTTGTGATCTACAATGAGGCAGACTAGATCACATTAGGCTCCTCAACCTGTGATCTAACCCTCAAGATCTACCTTGTTTTCTCTCCTCATCTCAACAACTTAAAAAATAGATTAGAAACAACATAATAACAATGACCAATAACATGACCTTCGACTCCCAACAACCCCTTACCTAGATCCCCTAGGTGCCTATTTATACATGTTTTTGGCTTATCAACCATTACATCTTCTTACCAAAACCCTAACCCTAGCATGGTTAGGTATTATTGCATGCGTGTCTAGCATGCTTTCCTCCTCTGCCTGCACATTTACCTTGCACGTGTTGCTTTTCCTTCCAGTTGTCTTTTCCTTCTTTGTTCTTTTATTCTTCAAAATTAGTCTTTATTCCAAAATGGGCCTCTGCCCAACATGCATGTTGATGAAGAAATTAGACTCCTAGAAGAGATGATTGAGATAGATAAATTTATAATTGAGCATGTGTTTATCGACATTGAAGATGGTGGATTTGGCGAGGAAACTACCATAACAAGGGAAGTTGAAGACAACCAAATGAAGGCTTGTAGCAGTTTTCAGGATAATAGAAACCTTTATTGGCACATGAATCTTCAGCAATAGACCAATATAGAGACATTATTCAACACATGGAGGAATGCATGATGATGTTGACAACAACATAAATTCAAGAATCTTGTGATTCTATAATTAATAGTGGGTATATACATGCATATTTTGAGGAAGATGAAAGAGAATATAACTTAATTTTTGTCCTAAAAGAAGATGAGGCAACATCATCTCACAAAAATTATGCAAGTATAGAATATAAGAAGTTACTTTATGGAGGTCTGCTCAAGAATATTCTAGCCATTATAATACTAAATGACAATCTTGTACCAGAGGACATAAATACAAAAGAAGAGATGGAGTTTTTGGAGGAGTGGATGACAAAGGACCCAAGCGATGGATATTGCATGGAGATTACAAATACAATTCAAGATGGTTTTGTTGAATTATATGAGGAGTTGAATTTCTTGTAGGAGAAGATAATAAGCCAAAGACTACATATTCAACATGTAAAATCAGAACTAGAAGAAGAGGAAATTGTCTTGAAAGACAATGAGGATAAATTTGTAAGGAATAACCACTAGATAAGAGTATTATTACTATTATGTGGGATAAATAAATGCAACAACATGTGAACAACAACAATGAACTCCATCCAAAGACAAAGTTGGATGAAGAAATTGATAAGTTGTGGATGTTGATGAAGAGGATGCCCAACAGAATGTACAACAGAAGGAGGAGGACAAACAACAACAAAATTAAGCTCATTGAAGAACTTTTCATCAGCAAAGAAAGTGGGAAACAACAACATAAAGTTTGGAAGCCTAGAGAATTGAAGGAAGTTGCAACAGACAATGACAAGGTAGAAAATTAAATAGACAACTACAACATAAAGTTTTGGATCCAGGAGGACTTCAAAAAAGGAACTCATGATCAGAAGATCAAGAATCTTTTGCTCCTTGGGAGTTTGATGAAGGAGCATTTTCCTCTAAAACAAATTTCTTTGAAGAGACCTAAGGGGTCTTTGAGTTACTAAGGGAGTGGATTTGCTAAAATTTGATTTATTGTATTTTCCTATGTTTCCTTGTCATTCTAGAAGGGTTGTGTATGAGTTAGTTAATAATGATTGGGATTTTAATTGAATCTTCTCATTTGAGTAGGTTTCAAGAGTTAAAAGATCTAAAAAGATCTTAGAAGGGAGTGAGTCATCCTAAAGAGGATTTTGTGGATCCAAAGGATCCTAGAGATTTGGTTAGTGAGAATATTATGGACCTAAACCATAATTGGTTTCAAAATCCCTTAAGATTAAGTGTTGGTTTCTTATATGAGTTATACCTTTAACATGATTGACCTAGGTTCAGGTCTGTTAGGGATCCAACAAAGCCTCTAAAACTATCGACCCTCTTGGTAAACCAGAAATAAATGCAGTACACAGAGTGCACTACGTAGTCTCACCTGAGATAGTTCTATGGGTGACTGCAACGCTAAGGTGCTTACAACCTAGGAATGAGTGGGGATCTGGGGTTGTACTATGTGATCTTAAGTCCATTAATATATCATTCATCTATCTTAGTTATTACGTTGTTCTTTATGCATGCATGTAAATCAATAGATCTAACTACTTCATCAAAACATTCATCTAAGATCTAACCATTGGCAGGAAAGACATAAACAATAATCATTCCACACAACACATGATCTACTGTGGTTCACCCCCTCCTGGGATACGTCCACAAATATTTGGCTCTTTAGCTCTTTTATTATGGTTCTGTCATATATGGCACCGCGCACACTACAACTCTGTTCATACATTCATAAAATAGATTCCTCGACCTTTACGAGGTTGACTAGATCGCACTAGGGTCCGCAGCCCGTGATCTAACCCTCAAGGTCTAGTCACTATTCTCTCCTACAACTCAACAACTTACAAAAAGGTATCAGATTACAGTCATGTTACCGACCTGTTACTCTATCTCACGCGAGTAACCCATAACAAAAACAACAATGGCATTGAACCCCCACTAGACCTCTTAGGTGTCTATTTATATATATTCTTGGCTCATCAGCCATTACATTCTCTTACCAAAACCCTAACCTAGTTAGGTCTTCTTGCATTTTGGCCTTGCACTCTTTTCTCATATGCATGCGCATTTTCGTCCACTGATTTTCCTGCCAGTTGTCTTTCTTTCCCTTCTTCTTGCATGCACACCTCGCATGCTTTCTCGCCAACTACATTTCCTCCACATCGTGCCTTTTCCCCAAAATGGGCATGTGCCCAACAAGCCCCCAACATTGACATCATGAATCGTCCCGAGTCACTTCCTGACTTATGCAACTTTCATTGGTTGCTTCCTACTTCGAATACTACGTGTTGCAGTGCGTCATACATCTTTGTTATCCGCTGGCACTGTTGTTGAGCTTGACTTCTCTTATCGGCTATAGCGGTGACCACCTGCTCTGTGATAGGAGACTGTAATATCTCTCCTCCTTTGGATCTGATCTTCTCAATGCTCTTCTTAGTTGCGTCACTCTCCATGACCAGTTGCTCCGCCTTTTCTTGCAAGGGCTCCAACAACACCTGTCTTATTGTTCTTTATGCTTGCAGTGCTTTATCTTCCAACTACAGGGCCTTCATCTTGGTGGAAGTCTTGATCTTTTCCGGCAATGACACTATTTTCCATCACTACTTCACTTCCACCATTGTTGCATGGAGTTGATTCTCCTTCTCTTGGACTTTCTGGAGGCTACCATGTCTAAGAGATGAGTCCAAAGTTGCACGCTCTTCTCTAACAGCTCAGTCACTGTCTGTATGCTTTGGTTGATTCCCTCCATAGTTGTTTTTGCCTCCTGTTCCCACTGTGGTCTGACTTCTATAGGCATAGTGGATGTGACACGCTCCTCCAGCTCTTTGATTTTCTCCTTATACTCCTGGATAGTCTTCTCTATCCTACGCAACTTCTCTTTCGATGAACCTACCTCCTCGTTTGTGTTTTCAGGAATTGTTTGAAAGAACGTGTGGATTCGATGCTCCATCTCTTCCACTTTTTGTTGTGCTCGCTCTTTCTATTGTGATTCTAGGTTAAGGGCTTCCTTCATCAAAATATTCTTTGTCTAGGCTACCTGTAGGTTTGCGGTGTCTGCTCTTGCTCTGGAATGAATCTCCTACGTGACACTCACTTGGAGTTTGTATAGTGATTTTGTTGGAATCTTGGCCAATGCCACATCCAACATCTTGATGTCTTTGAGGGGTTTTTGCGTTGTTTCTTCATCAATGAACATCATCTCCGACATGATGATGAAATTGGTGCTCGGTTGTGCTGCAAACTACACTATCTCAAGCATTGGCACTCCTTCCTTAGCCTGTGTGGTTGTTACTTTCAATGCATGTGTTGCCTCAATCCTTAACTGCTCCAACGCAGTTTTTACCTCTTGCACTTGATCGACGATTGAAGCCCTGTTCTTCTCCACATTCTCCCATACTTCAGCCAGTCTCTCCTCGACTATTGTCGCCACTAACTCCACATCATCCAGGATTAGTGAGATATGGATATGTGGCTTGTGGGCCTTTGCCTTCTTTCATCCACAACAAGTGTGCTCCCCTAGCCACTTCTCCTGGGTGGCTAATGGCTTGGGACTAGTGGGCCTCTGGCTATCCCCTACAGTGGTTGTCCCTGTTTCTCCAACCTCAGGAATCTCCTGGGTTCATGTCCCTTGTTCTTCCTCCTCAGGGATCTCATGTGTTCCTATGCCTATTTCTTCCGCCTCAGGGATTTCCTGTGTCCCTATGTATGTTTCTTCCATGCACACTTATTCCATTAAGTGCAATGGTGGTTGTTATGCGTGTGGTGGNGGCACTCCTCATTTTGGTTCCTACCCCATTAGTGCTTGTTTGGTGCATTGGGGCTAGTCTTACCTACATCTAAGTTTGTGATCTGGGTACTGCGATTGGAATCTTTAGTACCTTCCATTCCTCGGGCCACTCCTGGACCTCTCTTTGTATTTCCTCCTGTGTGACGCAGTAGTTGAGTTGTAGCCATTCCTTGGATTTATCTCCCTTTGCTTGCATCCACAAACTATGGCGCGTTGCCCTGAAGTTGGCAACATGTCCAAACTCCTGCACAGTCTCTGGTGGAATGCACCATGTATCCATAATAAGGTCATGCATCTCTACGAAATACCTCAAAAAGATGTTTGTATTCGTTTTCTTTCTCTTGGGTTCTACACTGCTGCGTAGTGATACGTATCTTGTTGCGCCACATTTCCTTGGTCTCTCTGTATATTTGTTGTAGACCAGTTATTTTCATCCAATGAGGCCAATGAGGATGAGTAGCCATGAGTATTGGAACTCAGAGCCCCAGTCCTGTGTGTCCTTGCAATCCTGCAAGAATGAATTTAGGAGGTATGGGCCTCCCCTTTGCACACTGCACGGCGACGAAGACCACACCGACCGATACTTCCTCTTTGTGACACTTGCACATTAGTTTACATCCGAGGAGTTGGGTGGAAAACCTTGTCACTGGTCCTGATGCCTATGTTGCCTCGCTCTGTGCCATACTTAGCCTTAATATCATCTAAGATGGCCTTAGCTCTGGTTTTGTCCTCCAAATACTGCTCTAGCTTTTCCCCATCTGTGGGTAACCCTGTGATTCCTGCGATAGGTCCATGGTGATAGGCACTGGCCTATCCATCCATAAGATTATGTCATGTACTTGTGCAAGTAGTAACTTGACGCAGGCGTTGATATGATTTCCCCTCCCAAAGTGTGGGACATCTAGTAAATTCATGATGCATGTGTTGTAAAGCCCAAGGATCCACTACTCCGACTCTAGCACTGGCATGCCTAATGAACCTTCTCCCCTACTTTCCAAATAGTTATGGGATGCTAGGTTAGGGAATTTAGTGACATCTTCCACGTCATGGTCGGATTATTTGATGGCAGTCACTCCGCTGAACATGTCATCGTCTACACGTACTCCACTAGGAATTTTTGGCAAAACTAGGGTCCCTTCTACCTGCGGCCGTGACCCTCCCTGCACATTGCTTTCAGCTTGGCCCTTCTGTTTGGCTTGTAGGGATGAGGCCCCCACCTCTGGTACACCCTCGTGTACTGTTGCTCTCAGCTTGGCCCTTCTGTTTGGCTTGTAGGGATGAGGCTCCCACCTCTAGTACACCCTCGTGTACTGTTGTCGGTGATACCTCTAGTGCATGGCTCTATGGCGCTAAACCCATGGCATGCTCAGTTTGTCGTTGCCCTTGTCCCCTCAAATTATTGGACTCTGTTATTTTGGGGTCCTCCTCCATCTGCCCGACCTCCTACGCTAGGTTTTGCTCCTCTTCTACTATCACCGGGTTTGTTTCATACTCGGGTGTGTGGAGTTCATCCACATCCACCACTGCAGGTGTCACTTTCTCCCTTGTGTATTTCACGCGAGCAGTGCTTCTCATGTTCCTGTTGGCCTTGCTCGGCTCTTCAACTCGTGGTGGTGACATTGTGATGAGGTCTAGGCTTGAAATCTGTGAACTCGACGAATGCTTGATCAAATTATCGCTCTATCTCTCTTTCACTCAACCCTGCGTTCTTCTCCTTATCAATTGACACAATGACTTGGCTTTCCCCCCTTTTTCTGACTTTATAGTGGGGCAGCGAAGTGACAACTATTTCACACTGACAGTTGTTCCTTTTTTACCTTTAGCGATGTGTCCTACGCGTGGTACCGTTGTGCATGTTAAATGTTGTCCTTTGCATCTTGTTTTTGAAATTTTCCCTTTCCTTCGTGCTACAGTATTTACCTCTATGTATGGGCTATCTCAATTCCAACTGTCATTGCCAGTTGGCACCTGACTCCACAACCGTCATTTTTCGAATTGTCTCACTTTCCGACCATTGGTCCTTTTTCCGACGCACTAGGATTTTTGGGTGCATAGAGTCCTTGGCTTTTATATCCTTTGCTTCTCACGCAGTATTCTTATTTTTTTGCGCTGACTCAATGACTTGTGCACGCAAACTCTTTTCTTTCTTATCGCACCGATTTTCTCTTCGGTGCCCATGGATTTCTGCATGTTTTTTTTGTACTACATGGTAATTATCACATTGTGGGTGGTCAATTGTCCTTGTACAACTTCATTTGACTCCCATTGATTATTCCCTTCAATTATCTCCCTTCCAAATCCTTCAACTGTACAACTCCTCTGTTTGTGACAGTCTTGACCTCATATGGTCCCAACCAGTGCATTCTAAACTTTCCTAGATGTTGAAAAAACTTGTTGTCATACAGTAGGACTATGTCTCCTTCCTTGAAAATTTATCTCTTTATATGTCAGTCATGGCAAGCTTTGTCCCTTGCTTTCTGTACTTCTTGGTGAAATCATGCTAGAATTGTATCTTCTTCCATGCTCATCAACTGAATTAACCTTTTTTGTACTGCGCCTCACTCTGTCATGTTTGTAATTGTTGCGACACACAGACTTGGTACCAAGAATTCTAATGGCACCATTGATTCTTGTCCATATACTAATCTAAATGGTGTCTGTCCTTTCAGCTTCTTACAGGTAGTTCTATATTCCCATAATACTGCTGGTATCTTTTAATCCTAGTCGTCCCCATTGACATTACAAATATTGGTTAGGGTATTCTCTAGAATCTTGTTGAAGGCTTCCACTGTTCCATTTTCCTAAGGATGGTATGGAATACTTTTCTAATGGTAGACCTTGAATTGTTTAGTTAGAGCTCTGAGAGTGTTGTTGATAAAGTGAGTACCTTGGTCACTCATCAGGATCCTTGAACATCCAAATATGGTGAGCACATGTTCAACAGGAAGTGTGTTGTTGTCTCTGCGCTGCAATATTTAACTGGTATTTCCTCTGCCCATCTTGAGAGGTATTCCGTCACAGTGATGATGTATCGTGTGCCTGATCTTCTTGTGGGTGGGTGAATTGGCCCAACAAAATCGATAGCCCATTTTTCAAATACTTGTAGCGTCACTCATGGATGTAAGGGCATGTCATCCCTTTTGTTTGGTTTTCCAACCCTCTAACAAACATCGCATTTTTGACAATATTCCTTTGCATCTCGGTGAATAGTTGGCCACCATAATCCTATGCGTAGTACCTTATGCGCAATATCTTTACTTGCATAGTGTCCTCCCACTATTCCTTCATGGGCTTCTGCCAGTATCCTAGGCCTTTCGTGTTCTAGCGCGTATCTTCTCAAGATGTTGTCTTCCACCATTTTATATAAGTTCCCGACGATCAACTGGTAGTCGATTACTCGGACAACCGAATTTTTTCGTTGCGCGGTGTTAAATTCCTATGATGCAGTCCATGTACTTAAATACTCACTAATGTTAGCAAAATAATCATCTGTGATCTGGACTAAAAATAATTGTGCGTTGAGGAAGGTATCCTCTAAGTTTGCGGGATCCTTGCCATTGGTGACCCTTAACAAGTGATCAGGTCCTACGTTCAACCTCCCTGGTTTTACTATGACTTCAAAGTCAAATTCTAGAAACAATAGTAACCATCGACATATTCTCCCCCCCAACACTAGCTTGTTGACTAGGTACTTAACGGCTGAATGATCTATGAAAATATTAAAATGTTTTCCAAGTAGGTAATGCATGAACTTTTGAAGTGCATACACCATTGTCATACCTTCTCGCTCTATAGTGTTGTAGTTATGCTCAGAGTCTGACAGTTTTCTGCTTGTAAATGCTATGGGGTGATCCAAATCCCCTGCTCCTGGTTGCGCCAGAATAGCTCCCAGTGCTATGGCTGATGCATCTACATGCACATGGAATGTCTTCTCCCAATCTGGAAAGACTAAGATGGGTGTTGTGACCATATTCTCCTTCAAGGTGTCCAATCCTTGCCGAAAACTCTCATTCCACTGGAATTTAGTATCCTTCTTAAGTAATTTCTCCATCGGCGTAGTGATCTGCGCATACCCCTTGATAAATTTTCTGTAATATCCTATATGTCCTAATGTGGCCCTCAGTTGGTGCACTTATTTCGATGGTGGTAAGTTCACAATTACTGCAATCTTTCGAGGATCCACGATCAAACCTTGTCTGCATACTATGTGACCCAATACAATTCTGAAGGGTGTTCCAAATATACATTTCTTAATGCTCAAAGATATTTGGCATTGCCTGCATATTTCTAACATCAGTCTCAACACCTCTACATGATCCTTCAACAGGATGTACATTGTCAAATCATCCAAATATACTTCTAGAAACTGATGGATGAATTCTTTGAATGCAGCAATGACTACTCTAGAGAAACTTTTTGGTGCATTTTTCAGTCCAAAATGCATGACTGTGTACTAGTAGGATCCCCATTCTGTTACAGAGGTAGTATTGTGTCGATCTTCTGGTGCTATCTTGATTTGGTGGTAGCCTGAGAATCCATCAGTGAATGAGTATGCTTCCTGGAAACCACATTTTCTAGGACTTCATCTATAGAGGGTGTAGGGAAGGGGTCATGTAGGCAAGCATCATTGAGCTTTCTTAGATCTACACAGATTCTTATGTCTCCTTTCTTTTTCTCCTGAACTACCATGGGGCTTATCCATTCTGATTCTTCTACTGGTTATATGATTCCTGCTTCCAACATTTTGTCGATTTATGCTCTTACCTTCTGATTGTAGATGGGGTTCAATCTATAAGGCCTCTATCTGATAGGTCTTGCCTCCAGTTTGAGAGGGATCTTCATCTCTCCCAATTCTCTTGCGATACCCTTCATTTCAGTAAAGGTCATTGGGAACAGGTCACTTTACTTGCACAGTAATTTTGTTATCCTGTCCATTTTTTGCTCGTCCCACTAGTCTTTGATGCTAGCCATTTTGGGATTCTCAACTGTCCCAATGTTGACATTCTTCACCTTGATTAGTGCATCAATTACTTTTGATTCTAGAGGTGGACCTTTCACTTCTCTTTCCCTTCAACTTCTTTGATCTAAATATCATGCAGATCGTCTTCCTCTGGTACTTCTTCCTGCACATGGTAGCATGACTGCAGTTCTTTCACTATCTGTTTGTTTTGTTGTTGTTCTTCTGTTATGAGTTCGACTTCTGGTTCCTTAATGAATATCACCCCTCTTATGTTCTTAAGTGTTGCATCTATGTTGGGGTTCTCATGCTCAAATGAGAAAGTGACTGTAAATTTATGCTGCAGTATTGTCCAGCTCGTAGTTCCTCTATGCAATTCCTGGTCTGTATACCAGTTTGTTGGGATGCCCTATAATGTGTGTACGAAATGATGAGGCCATTCTTCTAGGGGTGTCATTTTACACAACACTCTACACTTCTCCAAGTGTTTTGTTGGTGCCCCCTGTCCATTGTATTTTTGTTGGTGGTTGCTTCTCTGTGCTATGCCAAATCTTATGCTCCATAACCACTTACATTGGTATTAGTCCTTTGTGGGCACCCCACCATCTTGCAGGTGTAGCCTTAAGTGTAATGTCGAGAGTTGACAATATATGATTGTTTGATACTTCATCCTCATATCTTGTTAGGAATTATTCCAAGTCATTAATTCCATGGAAACTGAGAGGTTGTCTCACTTCTTTCCCAACCCATCTTGTTGCGTGGTCTCTTCGGGTGCATCTTCTGGTTGAGACCTCATGTAGGTGCTGCTACCAATTCTCCAGACCTGTGTCTGAGTCGGAAGCACATGATGTGATACTTCTCCAGCTAAGTACACCATAAACAGTTGGATTGATGTAATATTTGGTGCGCACGGTGGTCCAGTACAACTGGTTAATTTATTCCAAGTCTAAACATGTTGGTTCCACAAATATTTCGGCTTCTGATGGATCTAGAGGTACAATAACCCTGTATTCTCCTGAATCAAATGTCATCTTCCGAGTTTTCAGGTTGATTATTGCATGATTTTCAAATGCCCAATACAATCCCAGTAATGTTGGATATGGTGTTGTGCCATCCACAATTTCGATCACTTCAAAGTCTGCCTTAGTGCGCACTCTGTCCAGATCTACTGTCACTCCTTTCAGCCTCCCTATTGGTATAACTCTGTGTTGGTTTTCTAACTTCAGTTGGACTGGTGAGTAGCCTAAGGTAGGTTCTCCCATGCATTGCCATGTCTTTTGGGGCAATAAATTCACTTCAAATCTCATATCTAATATCACATCGCCCATGTTAAAATCTCCTATGTTGGAATTCAATCTAAACTCTTTGTTGGTTCTCCTTCTGGCATGGAGGTGATTGATTTTCCTTTGTTCTAAATTTCCCTCAGAGTTTATGGTACATCTATCTAACAGATTATGTAATATTATAACATATGATAGATCCTTAAATACTTGGATACATGATTGCAGGAAAGTTTTAATACAACTTGCTTGGTTTCCCGAGTGGACTTCACTGGTATGGTCCAATGATGATGACATTTCATATGTTGGGACGTCTTGGGTATGTTGCACGATAGATGTAGATGCAACACTCTACTTGAGAAATTCTTGTTTGGCCTCCTTAAAGGTCTTCTTCTTATTTTTTTCATCAAATCGCTTGGGTGGCTTAGTATTTTTCTTAATCCAATGGTGTTGTACTGGTTCCTGTTTAGTCATATCATCTCCTGTTTTAGCACCTCCATGCGTCACTATGTTGATGTTCCTGCCCTCTTCTCTAGCTTTGATACAGATCCATTGTACGTTATGATTGTTCTGATTTTGTTTCTTTTGTATCTTCCCCCACAGTGTTGTGCAGTCCTCTGTATCATGATCTGTTGCGCAACAATACATGCAAGTCGTAGGTGGTAGAGGGAATTCTCTTGCATAGTGCCCTGGTTGTTGGTAGTTATGGCACACTACTAGACCTCTTCCACATCCAAAGCCTCCTCTACCTCATCCTCCCCCTCTGTACCCAACACGATCTCTGTGCGGTGTATTGTGTTGAGGTACCTAATTATACTATGCAGGGTTGTACTAGGGTTGTGCAGTGTTATACTGCGACTGCGCATTGTTATACTGTTGCGGCACAATATTATACTGTGGTGTTTCCTAATTAAATTGAGGTGCATCTTGACCTGTCATCATTTTGTCTTGCACCCTATATGTGTCTGACGTCCTTTCCCTCATCAGATCCATGGTTCTATAGTCTTTGTCATCGTGGCCTACTAATTTGCAAAAAGTGCAATATGCATTCTTTGGCGTTGTCTGGTATTTATGCATCATAGGACAATGATATGGATCATGCCCGTGCATCTTGCAAGTTTCACACCAGGGTCCTCCTATCGGCAATGGATTTGGCATCCTTATTGTCATATACTACGTGAATGTTGGACATTTGTTCTTATGGTGCCTTTATGTTCTACATGTGGTACAACAAACAACTTTGCGCTTGTCCTTTCCCTTATTCTGATTGAGATGAAAGGTAAGATTCTTCAGATCGTCCTTCAACTCCTCTATAGCTAGATCTGTCTTGTGGTATTGATTCTCCTCCATTTGCAAGGCTGCCTATAGAGCCTCTGCTTGAGATTGGAATTTATGTTGTCTGAGTGGGTATTTCAGGTGTGGTAACAAAGAGTTCACAAAAAAATTCCTATGTTGCATGTCATTCATGGCATACCTCAATTTCCCTTTTAGATGTTTAAATCACTGGTCAATTTCCCAGACAGATTCTCCTGGTTTCTATCGGATTTCTATCATCTCGTTCATGTATTGATCCTCTGAGCTCGATTTCTAGAACTCATTAATCAATAATTTCTTAATGTCTGTCAGTGTCCTTGTCGTCCCAGGTGCACTATTTACGTATAGACTCATGTACCATTCTAGTGTGTGGTCTCTTAGCGTGATATCTAGTTGCGCAAGTTTAGTATCTTCATCAGTGATCTGTTTTTCTTCCCAGATCTTTGCACAAATGAACAAGTGCTTCTCAGGGTCTTTTATTTCCTCTCCTCGAAATTATGGTAACTGAATGGTGGGATCATGTCCTGCCATCTTGAATGTTGAACTGCTACCTCTGGGTAGTGTAGATACTTGGATAATGCTTCCTGAAATGGCTCCCCCAATTTTTGTTCCTTGTGTAGATGTACTTCTTGTTGTCTTCCTTCTCCCAAAATTCGGTTGTATGAACGATGGTGTTCTTTTTGGTGTGTTAGTCGCACATGGGTTCATGGGTTCCACACTGACATTAATATGAATAGGATTACTACCTTCTATTCCCGCTCTTGGACCTCTCGTCTTCCTCTCATGTGTTGCGTGCAGGATTTCCTCAATCTGCTCCACAACCCAACGATCCTCTACCTCCTCTTCATCACCGACCAAGTCGTCCCTCATGGTTATGGCTCTCTTCTTTGTGTTCATCTTGTATTGGTAGGGTACTCTAGTGTGCATCTTTCCAGCTATCGCCATGATCTGCTTGATCTAGTCATCATCCATCATGATTGGGTCCAAGGCTTCCTCCTTATTTCCTTTATCCCTTTCTCCTTCCATTTCTCCTTTTTCTGTCAGTGCTTCCCCGCTTCCCCCATGCACACAGGGAATTTTAGTTGTTTGAATCCATTGTCATTACACCTTTGTTATAGAGCAATATCTTAATAGAAGTATATAATGATCGAATATACCTTCCTCAAGGACCATGTAGAAACTCTTTCTCTGATGCACTGTACGACTTCGCGGTATCTACTGCAAATTCTGTTATAAAGCCTACTACAATACTGTTGAGCCAAAAATCTACTACGTGGGTGAATTTGTTATTCACCTGTTGTAACTATGCGATCTGAACTGAGGTCCACTCTAACTATAAGATCTGATTCTTTGCGTGGTTATCCTTCAACCTCAATATCCATTCCTTCAATAAGTGTGGAAAATCACAAAAAAATACTTCATGCAGATCAGTAAACACATACTTCTCCAGATATTTGCGCGGTGTTACTCTAGGGTTTCTGTTATCTTTCTGCACAAAATCTAGCTCCTTTGTTTTCAACTAGCTTTCGATCTCTGCTTTTGTGGGATTCCACAGTCTAAACATCCCCTTCTAGCGGTGCATTCTTCTCACCTTCTTGTCGTCTGATTTGGTATTCTTTTGACCCGCCTTCCGCAAATCTTACATTCTTTTAACAAATCTTCAACAGATCCCATCCAATCAATCCTATGTTGTTCCAACCGGCAACAAAACCTTTTGTTGGTTGTTTATCTGAGTTATACCTTTAACATGATTGACCCAAGTTAAGATCTGTCAGGGATCCAACAAAGCCTCTAAAACTATCGACCCTCCTGGTAAACTAGAAGGCAACGTAGTACACAAAGTGCATTGTGTAGTCTCACCCAAGATAGTTCTATGGGTGACTACAACGCTCAGGTGCTTGCAGCCTAGGAATGAGTGGGGATATGGGATTGTACTATGTGATCTTCAGTTCATTACTATACCATTCATCTATCTTAGTTATTATGTCGTTCTTTATGCATGCATGTAAATAAAAAATTCTAACTACTTCATCAAAACATTCATCTAAGATCTAACTATTGATAGAAAATACATAAACAATAATCATTCCACACAACACATGATTTACCGTGGTTCACCCCCTCTTGGGCTACGTCCACAAAGATTTGGCTCTTCAGCTCTTGTATTATGGTTATGTCATATATGGCACCGCGCGCACTACAACTTCGTTCATACATTCATAAAACAGACTCCTCTACCTTTACGAGGCTGACTAGATCGCACCAGGCTCCTTAGCTTGCAATATAACACTCAAGGTCTAGTTACTATTCTCTCCTATAACTCAACAACTTACAAAAAGGTATCATATTACAGTCATGTTACTGACCTGTTACTCTATCTCACATGAGTAACCCATAACAAAAACAACAATGACACCGAACCCACCCCCCTAGACCTCCTAGGTGTTTATTTATATATATTATTGGCTCATCAACCATTACATTCTCTTACCAAAACTCTAACCTAGTTAGGTCTTCTTGTATGCTTTCCTTACGTGTTTTTCTCCTCTGCGTGTGTGTTTTCATCTACTGCTTTTCCTGCCAGTTATCTTTCTTTCCCTTCTTCTTGCATGCAAGCCTCACATGCTTTCCTGCCAACTGTCTTTCCTCCATGTCGTGCATTTTCCCCAAAATGGACATGTGCCCAACATTAAGTAAATAATCCCAAGAGGTAGAGAGGGTTCAAATCAGATTGTGGTGTGAAAGGATTGAGAGTGGAAAAGGCCAATGTGGCCAAAAGATCAATTAGAAGCCAAATACATGTAAATCAGGCTTGTGAAGTAGTGAGGTTCTTTGTAAGACAAAATTTCATGTACATAAATCTTGTATATTGGAAATGAAAACCATTTGTTTCGAGTGTTGGGTACTTTGACTATGTAAAACCCTATCCTTTGTGTGAAAATATGTATGTCTGCATATCTCTGTGCATATTAAGTCTATGTGTGAGACAAACATGATGAATCTTTGTTGTAAACATAGATAGAAGTTGAATTCGGTTAGAGGATTTATGTGTGATCAACCTTGGAGAAATGAGAAGAGAAATCATTAATAATGATGCATGTATATGCATGAGAAATGGGCATAAGAGTTTTTCATTGAATGCATAGTGAAGAGACAGAGGTGATTCCATCACTGGAAGAAAATATTAAGATAAATTGTGTACTGTGGAAAGTTGAGTCACGATGAAATTGAATTCACTCTGTGACTAGCAAGAATTTAAAGACAAGAAGGATATGAATGAGAATCACAGTGGTAAAGAGGCAATGGTGATATCGTAATGAAAGTGAGGGGACAAGGTTCCAATTTATTTCCTATTACAGGTTATTAAATTCCAAGTCGTGATTTCCAATATGAGATCACTATGGTCAAAGTATAAGCATCCAACCAATGATTATGGAAAGGTTTTATTTTATTTCTTTTACAAGTGAATAGAAGGAGTCCAAAAGTGAAATGGATGAAGACGTGAGAAAAGTCCAGGTGTAAGGGAGAATTCAAATATGGTTTCAGGAAGTCAAGTTCTTAGAAACTCATCCTAGATTGAACTCCAGTCACAGGATCATCCACATGAAGGGTGCATATTCATTTGTGTTTTAATGGAAGATACTTTTAATTAGATTCATCAAATTACAACAAAGGAATGATGGAGATCCAGTTGGAAGACCAAGGTGCAGTCAAAGTGTGGATAATGTAGAGATAAACCCAGAAGTTGAACTAAGTGTGGTCAAAGTGTGAAAGAGAAAGTGTATGGGAACTTTATGTTGGTAGAGCACTGACATAGCATACATCAAAGAGATGAACTTCGTAGGAAAAGAAGATTTTTGTGCATCAATTCTTGTAATAATAATAATAACCATCTTGTTTTTCGACCATTAGTAATTGGTTTATTCATTAAATATTTAATGGCAGAATGGTTTGTGTGGACAAAGACTTCATATCCAATAATATAATGTCAAAATTTATTTACAACATGAATGATTGCCAACATTTCCTTCTCAGACACTGTAAAGTTGAGCTCAATTGGAGTTAAGTTTTTACTAATAAACTAGATAACATAGGTTAAAAGGTTTCCCTTTTGACCTAGAACTGCTCCCATTGTTGTATCAGATGCATCTGTAGAGATGTGAAATGGTAAGCTCCAATCTGGTCCCTTCAATATTGGTGTTGATAAAAAAAATTCTTTAAGAGTTTGGAAAGAAAATTGACACTCAATATCCAAGTAAAATTCAACATCTTTCACAATCAATTTATACAAAGGCAAGGCTATTTTAGTAAAATTTTCTATAAATTGATGATAATGGCATGCATAGCCTAAGAAAATTCTAACATCTCATAATTGGTTTGATGGAATTGGAAATTTGAGAATGATTTATATATTGGTTGGATATACTTTTAGCCCTGCAGGAGACACATGATGTCCAAGCACAATTCTTTCAGTTTGCATAATAAAATATTTTGCATCATTAAGTGTTAGATTTGTTTCTAGGCATCTTATTAAAAACATTTCTAGATTATTTAAAGCATCTTCAAAATCATCTCCATAGACTGAAAAGTCATCCATGTAAACTTCTACACATTCATGTATCAATTCAGAAAAAAATAGCTAGGACCTCCCTCTGAAATGTAGATGGTGCATTACATAATCCAAAGGCTAGTACTTTATATGCATATTTCCCCTAGGGACATATAAATGTTGTCTTTTTATTTTGTCTTCCAAGGCTATTTTGATCTGATTGTAGCCGTTGAATCCATCGAGGAAAGAAAAATATTTATTTCATGCCAATGTGTCCAAGACTTAGTCGATGAAGGGTAGAGGAAAATAAACCTTTAGAGTTGCTTTGTTTAGTTCTCGATAGTCTACACAGATTCACCATTTTCCATTCTTTTTGGGTACTACCACCAAGGGAGAAACCCATTGGCTATTAGGGATAGGATAGATAAAGTCTTCTTTTAGCAATTTTTGAAGTTCTTCTTTCAGTATCTCTTTTAGCTTTGGACTCATCCTTGTTTTTTGCTGTGTAATAGGTTTGACATTCCCCTCTATATAAATATGATGTGTGCAAATATCTAGATGGATACCTTGCATATATGTGTAATCTCATGCGAATTCTTTGGAATATTTCTACAATAATTGAATTAACCTTTCATTCTAATATTTTTCCAAATTAGAGTTAATGTTTAGACATTTCCCAGGGAAAATTTCAATGACTTTACTGTGTGAATCTGATATTGTTTTTACAGGAAATATAGTTTAAAATAAAGATTGTTAATAACTCACTATACAATTTTCCTAAAAACTTTGTTCCAAAAGATCATTAGTGGAAATTTGTAGAGAAGATTCAAATTGCTATATAGAATCTGGATTGGAAATGAAGTGATTGAGTAAATTTCCATCATTCTCTTCTTTGAAATTTATAGCTTGAAGAATATTGCAAAACAAATGAAAATTTTCTTTCTTAGAGTTTGTTTCTTCAAACCATGACATTTGTTCCAATTCATTTATAGATCTAGCAGGTGGATAAAGTGTCACTTACTTACTTTCATTCCCCTTTTAAATAATCATATTCCTTGATCTACAACTAATGAGAGCATAAGTTGTGGCTAACCAAGATCTTCCAAGTATAAGGGGGTGTCCACCTAAGTTAGATTTAGGTTGAAGAACTACAAAATCTACAGGATACTCCTGTGAATCCAAAGATATAATGATATCGTCCACTGCACCCTTTGGCTTTACTTGAGATCTGTCTTCCATTTCCAATATTGTGGGTGTAGGTTGAGGATTATAAATATTCAAAATTTTCATCGTTTTCATGCTCATTACCTTAATAGTTGCACCTAAGTCAATTAAAGTATTTGAAATAGAAAGATTGTTGATATAAATGGTAACAATTGGTACCATTGGATCGAAATATTTTTCTTTTGTAATATTTGTTGCCATTAGACTAACTAATTTTCCAACAACTTGCACTATTGTCAGATCCTTTCTTTTTTCTTCCTGATTTCTTAAGTCATAATTCCCTAATTGTTTTTATATATATTGGTATATTCTTTATAGCCTCCAATAAGAGCTTCTTAACACAAATACTCTTTAATTCATTTAATAAATCATGCTCAAAGGAATTTATAGATTTTTCCATGTTCAACCTTTCTAGGAAATGAGGTGTTTTGGTTAATTGTGGTTCATCCTTCTGAGTTTCAACTATTTTGTGTGCAATTGTAGTGCTAGTTTTATTAGGAATCTCTTCTTTTTCTTTTTCTTCTATAATTATTGGAGATTCCTTATGAAGTGTTTTACCAGACCTTAAGTGGATATCATGTACAGAAAAAATTCCATATGTGGGCAATGTTCCTTCTTCAACATTATAAATAGGTCTTCCCACTTTATTATTGGGATTGGCCACCGACTGGGATGATAATTGAGTTGGTCTAGGTAGTGGTTGGTTAGAAAGAAATTGTAGCTTCTATGGTTGATTAGTCTATGGTGGAGGAGGTATGGAATATGGTTGTTGGGTTAATTGTGGATATTGAGTGGATGGAATTTGTTGTTGTTGTGGATAGGGTTGTTGTTGAAAAGGATAATATTGTTGTTGTAAAGGAAAATATTGTTGTTGAAAATATGATTGTTGATATGACTGATATGACTGTTGAGGATTGTAGGGAGGATGGTTTCCATAAGTGGGTCCTCACCAACCCTATTGATAAGGTTGGTTTTGGGCCTACTGAGGAGACCATGCCTACCAAGACATAGGGTCATTCCATGTACTTTGTACAGAATTTGGATTAGAATATGAAGGAAATTACTGAATGGGATCTTGAGACATACCTGGTGTGCATGGTTTCCATGGAATTTTTGGTGCAACATAGTAACGAGATTCTATTACTGCACTTTCACCTTTAAAAACTAATTTGAGTCCTAATAGTGATGGAAAAATTTCCGTTGAATGATTTTATGCAAAAATGGCACAAACTTGAATACTATCCAATGGACACTCTTTTGGTGGATGCTTTTTCCTACATTGATGGAAAAAAACTACTAAAGCTTCATTTTGTTCTTTTTAGTTTTTAACGTATCAATTTGAGAACCTAATGTACTCAAAAGATCAGTCTTGAAATTTTCCAACAAATTGCCTAGTTCTATCCTTGTTATGCTCTCTATAGCTGATTTGGTTACCTTGGAAAGAGCATCTCTTGGTCCTTTTCCAGCTTTAGCTTTGCCCCTGGAATACTTTCTGCACATTTCAACAATTTGTTCAAATGGTAAAGATGAAATATCACCAAATCCCATGAGGTTAAGAATATCAATATATTCGTCACGAATTCCTTTTAAAAATATAGCACAAATAATAACAAAATTTAAAGAACTATGTTTTGATTTTTGCAAATTGTACAAAAATCTCTCCAAATAGTCCTCTAAGTCTTCATCATCTTGCCAAGCCATCCTGAAAATGTCTTCTTTGGAATCTCAAGGTCTATATTAAGCTTGATATTTCTTAAGGAATTTTTTTATCATGGCGTCCCAATGTCCAATGGTATTTTCTCCCAGTCCCATAAACCATTTTAAAGCACTGCTCTTCAAAATGGAAAAAAACAAACAAAGCTTGTGAGCATCATCAATACATCCATGTGTGCAACATAAAATATCAAATTCAAACATAAATGCATTAGGGTCTTCATAGGCCATACCATGAAAGTTAAGAAGAAGTGAAGGTGGAATTTTTTTCATCTTTAGCTCATTTTCGAATTTTGTAGGTACATCTAAGATAGGAAAATTGAAAGTAACTTCTTCTTCCTCATCTCCTACATCATTCGAACCACTTTATCTTTCTCCTCTCCCTTCTGGTATTCTTTCTCTTTCTCCACCTCTTGGACCTCTTTCACCTTCTACTTCTCCTCACACACCCGGTATTCTCTCTCTTTCTCCCACACCTCCTAGTATTCTTCCTCCTCCAATATGAGATTCTTCATCACCCATCTTATTGTATCAAAAGATCCAAAATTGTTTACTCTAACCCTCTAGTGTTTCTTTTGGATCTTCAAATTGTTCAACAATATCTTTTGTTTGTGTCTTCTTTGAGCTCTCTACAACAATCTATTTCCCTGTATCTTTCTTAGTATCTGCAAACAAGTTAATAATGGGGGGTTTTGTGGATGTTTTGATGGGTGGTTTGGTAGATGACTTAGTAGATGGTTGTGAAGATGATGTAGTAGGTGGTTTAGTGGATGGCTTAGTAGATGGTTGTGGAGATGACTTACTAGGTGGTTTTGTGGGGTTTTATTTTTATTTTTATGAGATTTTTTGTTTTTCTGGAACAACTTCTTTTTTTGATTTAACAAACCTACCCTTACTATCTATAGGTATAACTGATATATTCATGCAAATCACACATGACTAGATCTTGTGAAGACTCACAAAAGTGGTTGTGTAGGTTCATACCTCCCTTCTTACCTTCTTCACTCCTCTTGGTCTTAAATGTGTGAACAAACTAAAATCCTTTTTGTATTTTTTATTTTTTTAATGAAAACTAAAAGATTTCAAAACCAATTCCTTTAGTGCCTCCCTGGCAACAAATCCAAAAATGTCAACCTATTTTATTTTCATAAATGGGACACTTATTATGTCAATCCAGGGTTGGTAAACTTGCGAGGCACAATCCCTGTATGTGAGGGAATTAGCTTCGAAATTTGTTCTACAATCCTTTAAACTAAGAAGGAAATTCAAACTTGAAAATGATAATCAACTACTTAATGAAATCTAGAAAGTGAATCTAACTTGATATACAAAACTTCAAACAAGATCTAATTCCTTCAACCCAAGTTTGTCACAGTTCCACTAGTAGGAAAATAGGTCACAATTTTAATGCCACTTCAAGAGAAGGCTCTTTCATCTTGTGAATTTTAAAGGTTGGAAAGAATGTTTTGACACACATGCATAATGAAAAGACTATAGATTAAAATCTAACACTTTCAATCTTTTAAATATCACAACCTCACTGGTGGAAATTCAAGTTGCAAAGTGATATTGCCACAATGGTTGTTGGCTCTTTGCAACAATGCTATGTTGGCTTGTGAAAATTGTAGATTATAAGGAGGTGTATTACTCATTTAGATACAAGGAGTTTAAACTAAAATCCAACTTCTTCAATCTAAGTTTATCATATTCTCACTGGTAGTAAAATAAGTTGCAAAACTTATGTTACCTTACTAATTGTAGGCATTTGCAGCAATACTCTGTTGACTTTATGAAGGTTATAGATTTTAAGAAAGCTAATCTATCATTTAACAATCAAATCAAATATAAACTGCAAGTAAGAACTAGAGTAAACTTTAAATCTAAATCTAAGAATTGAAGAACTAACTAAAAACTAGATAATGAAAGAATTTACCAAGTAAGGAACAACATAAATAGAAGCTTCTACACAACAATGTACAACAATGACATGGACCAAATCAAGGATTCCCTCCACGCTTGGCACACGCACAATGGAGACTAGAAAATAGAGAAACTCATATCACTTCTATTAACCAACAACTTGTTAAAATATTCAATTTCAGAGTTTCATGTGTGTAATTTGGATCCCATTACACTCCACCTTTGATTCATTTATACCAAATGAAATATAACAAACTAAGCTTAAATCTCTCTCAAAGAGTGGTGACACATCAAACTCATTTCTATTTCAACTAAGTCGTTCATGAATTGAGCAATTTTTTCCTCGATTTGATGGAAAATTCAAATTCATGTTCTTGTTGCTAGATATTTTCCTATAGATACCCGAGTTGACCAAGGTGTTGACGAAGGGTTTCTGGGTCGATTTTCTCATATCCAAGAGAACACACACCATGGTATGAGGACAAGGATCAGATTCCACGTGCCCATTTCCTCCATCTCGACCTGCAACCATCTTAATGAATGACAAATTACAAGAACTAAATTTTTCCTATAATTATTGATAAAATCTGAAATTTAACTATTTTAACATGTTAATTTTTAATAATTAAAAACAAAATAAAAATTTATTTTGTCATTCCTTCCTTGGAATGTCTTTATTAAACTAGGATAAATGGAAAATGTGCAAAAAAAGAAAAATATAAGAGAAAAAATATCATAAATTTATAAACTTTTTAACTTCCAAAACATAATACTAACCCACCAATATTAAGTATTATGTATGTTGTCTTGTCTTCAATGATCTTTTAGTTAAAAAACAAGGCATATACATGTGATTATTTCAAATTGTGGTTTCCCAATTTCAATGTAGCTACACCAACGTTTTACCCATCACCTTTACCACATTGATTTACACTATAACACATTGATTTATATGATTTCTAAATTGGAAGATAAAGCGATGGAAGTTTAATGATGTGTTTGGTCTGATCCATGCTATCCAACCACAATGCTATAGTAAAGTTGTATACAACACTTCCATTTTCCCACAATACTCCAACAACCAAAGCCTAATTAAAGCCCCAACGTCAATAAAGAAAGGAACACTTCACTTACTCCAACATGTGTAAAGACAAGGAAATAGATTGCTCCAACCCGTGTAAAGACAAGAAATGCCTTCCATATAGTCATGTTTCCCCAACGTTAATACATATGTACATTCAGATGGATAGCAACGGATTTATGCCCACATTTCTTAGAACAATCTTATACTTTGAATTGTTTCTCCCAATGTATAAGACAACATTAATATATTTTTAATTGGCTATGTATGACTACATGATGAAAGAGAGTATGTTAGCCATGGGCTCTTTTGACCACACGAATTTTCGAGGGGAATGAAAGATGCTCAAAGCTATTATTGTTACCCAAGACAATTTGCCACAAAATACCAAGCATACGATACGCTGATAGCTGAGGTCGAAGTCAATTTGCCACAAAATGACAAGCATACGATGGGTTGATAGCTGAGATGTCGATCTTTATGTGGGAGAAAACTCAAGTTTACAAGAAATTGATTTCAATAATATAAATGTATTGAGAGTAGTGAGGTGTTCTACACTTTAGTATGGGGGAGATGTTGCCACATTAACGTGATATTAGATTAGATAACATTATATTAAAATAATAATAATAATAATAATAAAGTTGACTCAATTAAAAAAATTAAATAATTATGTACGTACATATTTAGGTAGTGACATATAAATTAAAATTTACACATTAAGAAATTTGACCCCCCTCGGTGCTTGATAGATCTGGGTTTAAGATGGATCTATGTTTGCTACTTTATATGCAACACATACAAAATGCCCGCCCATGAGTGAGGGGAATTTACACTAAACACAAGGAGTTAGAATTAACAATCATGGTAGAAAGATGCAACATATCTACCATTAAAGCGTTCAATCTCATTGAACTCAATAAATGGACGACTTAAGGTTCATCGTCATTATGGTTATGGAAACTATCAATAGAAAGTAATCTCAAGTAAGAATAACTATAATACAATAAGAGGTTTTCACAACAAATTGCTAAAACATAGTTGAAAACTACAATGCCATCCCATAGATACCACACATCAATAAAATCAAACACATAATCGACCCACATATTTTACCAATTGCTCAATGTTTATTTTTGACCCATAATTGCTCAATGTTGACACACATTTTAATAATTGACCCATAATTGCTCAATGTTTATTTTTGTCAATTGTAGAGTTACATTGTAGACTTATGGCTTTCAGAGCCATTCAACAATTTACATAGCTAGCTTTTTCTCCTACATCCTCTCCTCTTTGTCTCCATAAAACCCTTTGTGAGACGATTTCCAAGAAGATATACGCAACAATGAGGTAAAGGGAAGGCCAAACATCTTTGTCCTTTCATTTCACATTCCCTAATGTGCTTGCTCCAATTTTATCATTTTCTCATTCATTTTTTCACTTCTTTTCCTTCATTTAATTTCTAGATGTGTGCATTGCCTTTTTTTTTTTATCTTTCAAACCCTCATTAATTGTCCAGTATGTAGGTGTATTGAACTTTTATAAACCATTCATGTTCTTTTTTTTATCCATTTCAAATCAATTTTATTCAACAACAATGCTATGATTCTCAATTGTGTGTTAACCTCATCATTGAGTATGTGGATCTATCGTAAATAATCACATATGCATAATAATTATGAAATGAAAAAAATTTAAAGACATTTATTGCTTCGAAAGTTTTGCTATTCTAGATGCTAAGCTTAAAATACATATGCATAATAATTATGAAATGAAAAAGATTTAAAAACATTTATTGCTTCGAAAGTTTTGCTATTCTAGATGCTAAGCTTGAAATACAAGTCCCCAAATTGATGTAATAATATCATATATCATTTTGATATTAACATCATTATTGTTCAATATCATACATTCTAGTATATCTTTCAATGTAGTTGTTATATATATTTTGTTCAACATCATTATTCCTCTTCTTAGTGGTTTACATCATAAAAAATAAAAAAAAACATTTGTGTTTTGAATATTCAATAATAATCTCACATGGAAAACAATTGTGAGAAAAAATAGCTTATAAAGAATCATGTAAGCTTTTGAATTAGCTTTTTGAAATAATTTTGAAATGCAAACCGTGAAGATTGATATAACCACATCCTGCCGTTAACGTATCCCTATAGCCATTCGATGTGTGTTATAACTTCGCTAATCCGAAGTTAATTTGGGGTTAATGTGAGCGCAGTGTTAACAATCCCCGGGGTTTCATGCCAATATGACCTGCTTCTTAGGACAAGCACATTAATGATAATAAACAACCCACCCCAATACAATATCCTTGCATACTCTGGGCACCTGAGAAGCCACATCGGCAGCAATGGCTGTGCCGATTCTGCAAATGAGTATTCCTCCTCCTCAATTCCCTGGACTCAAAAGTACAAAATCTCAGACGGACAACCGCCATACTTTGCCCATTCTAATATTTCAATCCCACGGCAAACACAAATTGGTCCTCAGACATATTCAAACAAATGCACTGCGCAAAGAGCCGAGAGTTGATTCTTCATCCAAGAGGTCAGAATCTACCAGATGGAATCCAACCCTGAGTACCCAATTTCCCGTTTGGATTGAGTTGTTATGGAGGGCTTCTCCAGCGTTTGGGGATGAGATTACTGAACCAGCACAGTCTCAAACAGCGATAGAAGTTGTGGCCGATACTGGCGAAAGCCAGTTCATTTCCGTTCTCCTCTTTGCTGCCTTCATTGGCCTCACTTTGCTCACCATTGGGGTAAGTTTTCATTATTTTCTCCATGTTTTCCTCTACTGTATTTCTTGAAGTTCCATACCCTATCAAAACGGGGAAGCATATAATTCAATTTATTGTATTGTTCAACAGGGGAAGCAAATTGAAGCAAATAATTCAATTTACTGTATTTTTCAACAGGTGATTTACCTCGCAGTGACGGACTTTTCAGAGAAACGTGAGAGAGAAAAACTGTTGAAAGAGGAGGAAGTTAAGAGGAAGAAGGAGAAGAAGCCGAAGCGGATTAAACTAGCCAAGTCTGGACCCAGAGGTTTTGGACAAAGGCTAGAAGAAGACGATGATTAAGTAAATGTTACAGCAGAAGATTTTTGGGCTTCAGTGAATTGTATTTCAGCCCTTTGTACATGTTGGTAGACAAGCCAGATCCACAGGCTTGCACAACTTGTATATTATATAGCACTCTGCTGTGTTTTTTCCTGTATGGATTTTAATCAATTGTCCTATTCATTGTCACCATCAAGCCTAAACGGAGAAATATTCGTCTCAGACAAGAACAATTTTTTGGTACTTATCATTTCTCGCATAGCTAGGTGTCACTATTACTATTGCATTCTCTAAAACCTACATTGGCAGGGAAAAAAGCGTGGTTTTTGAAGTACTGCATGCACCAAAAGCATGTAGTACTCAAGTAAGCCATTTCAGAAGCCAGATTTTGGGTGCAAGTCCGTGAGATAATTTCTTAGCATCCTTGGGCACTCCGGTTCTAACATGGTTTAGGGATGCATGTGTTCTAACATAGTTTTTAGGGATGCATGTGTGCTTTGCGAGTCCCTTTTGCTGGTGATTTTTTTTTCTTTGTAATGACTTTTTAAATCCAGGTTTTATGCTATACTAACTTTTCATCTTAACCCTAGATTTATTAAACCCCAAGATGGAAGAAACAGTGTTTGAAGGTTAAAAATGATTAAGGTTTGCATAGTAGATTTTTTTACCAACTTAATAGATCCCAGTGAAGATGGTTCTATGCTAGTTATTTTTCTGTTTTCAGTCAAGTTTAACGTTACACGCCCCACTGAGCTATAAAATGGGCCTCTCAGTGCAATTACAGGAGCATGTCTCTTGTTCAAGATTTAAGTCCACATTAATACGGCCTCTACTATAACTTGTATGCAAACTCTGTGCAACACATGCCCTGGGAATAAATAGCCTAAGACAACAACTTTTCTTAACCATTTTCTGTGTTTCTTGTTGGAGTTGAAATTTTGAACTCGGGATCAATGTTCTACATTTGGGCTACGTATCATGGATTTAATTATTCCATGTTATAAGTTTCGATCTCTTTTATTCAATGTTAGAAGTTTCAATCTCTTTATATCTTCAAATCTGCATCCTTTCACCTTTAAAAGAGCACGAATAAATAGCTACTCGTAAAAATCTCTCTCTCTTCATAGGTATTCCTATATGCTTGCCATACAAACCATTTGCCTTTCAAATATGATAATTGTCTTTCTTTTATTAAGAAGCTGGAGATAAGGCTTCTGTTTAGTTGCTCCCATGAATGAGAGGTGGTGTTTTTCCCATCTATCTTGGGGAGTTAGAACTAGAATACTGTGCCGTGGCTCGAACAGTTCTATGGTACAAGATTCTGCATAAAAGGAGTTATAATTTCCAGTAAAATGACCAACAAGAAAGAAAACAGAACATGTCCCTATTGCTGTTTGAATGTCGAAACTTTGAGATCTGAAATATTGCTCTTTCCCCAGGGCCCAAACTCCTTGTCCAAAATCTTTTTGGTTTGGCATTTTTGACCTAGCTGCAGAAATTTGACATTTCCTATTAGACACATGCGCAGGGCAGGTTTCCCAAGCCATAGAGAGAACGAGGGCACTTAATAAGTGCAGAGTTAGGGTTAAGCCATAGCACTGAGTCTCACGGACTCAAAATGGTAAAAAAAAGGATCAGTGACTTGTACAGAGTTTAAAGAGAAATAGACCACTCAAAAGTATTTTTAACCGCAGAATTTCTTTAGAATTTGGCCAAGACCAACTAATTTCCCATTGGCAAGGAGATAAGGAAAGATTTACCAAATGATAACCAAATCTCAAAGTAGATCCAAGCCTAATGAAGTGTTCATAACATGAGATTTCTTGAACTGCACTTGCTGTACCTTTAATACAAAACAAGTGGGGCACTCCACGGGTCTGCTGATTTGTTTGCATCCTTTCTTTATTCTTTACAACCATAGCATATTGAAAATTATTGGCAGCAGTATCAAAAG
>ML781967.1:81889-120739 GCA_009831015.1 Picea engelmannii | reverse complement strand
TGTTTCTTCAAACCATGACATTTGTTCCAATTCATTTATAGATCTAGCAGGTGGATAAAGTGTCACTTACTTACTTTCATTCCCCTTTTAAATAATCATATTCCTTGATCTACAACTAATGAGAGCATAAGTTGTGGCTAACCAAGATCTTCCAAGTATAAGGGGGTGTCCACCTAAGTTAGATTTAGGTTGAAGAACTACAAAATCTACAGGATACTCCTGTGAATCCAAAGATATAATGATATCGTCCACTGCACCCTTTGGCTTTACTTGAGATCTGTCTTCCATTTCCAATATTGTGGGTGTAGGTTGAGGATTATAAATATTCAAAATTTTCATCGTTTTCATGCTCATTACCTTAATAGTTGCACCTAAGTCAATTAAAGTATTTGAAATAGAAAGATTGTTGATATAAATGGTAACAATTGGTACCATTGGATCGAAATATTTTTCTTTTGTAATATTTGTTGCCATTAGACTAACTAATTTTCCAACAACTTGCACTATTGTCAGATCCTTTCTTTTTTCTTCCTGATTTCTTAAGTCATAATTCCCTAATTGTTTTTATATATATTGGTATATTCTTTATAGCCTCCAATAAGAGCTTCTTAACACAAATACTCTTTAATTCATTTAATAAATCATGCTCAAAGGAATTTATAGATTTTTCCATGTTCAACCTTTCTAGGAAATGAGGTGTTTTGGTTAATTGTGGTTCATCCTTCTGAGTTTCAACTATTTTGTGTGCAATTGTAGTGCTAGTTTTATTAGGAATCTCTTCTTTTTCTTTTTCTTCTATAATTATTGGAGATTCCTTATGAAGTGTTTTACCAGACCTTAAGTGGATATCATGTACAGAAAAAATTCCATATGTGGGCAATGTTCCTTCTTCAACATTATAAATAGGTCTTCCCACTTTATTATTGGGATTGGCCACCGACTGGGATGATAATTGAGTTGGTCTAGGTAGTGGTTGGTTAGAAAGAAATTGTAGCTTCTATGGTTGATTAGTCTATGGTGGAGGAGGTATGGAATATGGTTGTTGGGTTAATTGTGGATATTGAGTGGATGGAATTTGTTGTTGTTGTGGATAGGGTTGTTGTTGAAAAGGATAATATTGTTGTTGTAAAGGAAAATATTGTTGTTGAAAATATGATTGTTGATATGACTGATATGACTGTTGAGGATTGTAGGGAGGATGGTTTCCATAAGTGGGTCCTCACCAACCCTATTGATAAGGTTGGTTTTGGGCCTACTGAGGAGACCATGCCTACCAAGACATAGGGTCATTCCATGTACTTTGTACAGAATTTGGATTAGAATATGAAGGAAATTACTGAATGGGATCTTGAGACATACCTGGTGTGCATGGTTTCCATGGAATTTTTGGTGCAACATAGTAACGAGATTCTATTACTGCACTTTCACCTTTAAAAACTAATTTGAGTCCTAATAGTGATGGAAAAATTTCCGTTGAATGATTTTATGCAAAAATGGCACAAACTTGAATACTATCCAATGGACACTCTTTTGGTGGATGCTTTTTCCTACATTGATGGAAAAAAACTACTAAAGCTTCATTTTGTTCTTTTTAGTTTTTAACGTATCAATTTGAGAACCTAATGTACTCAAAAGATCAGTCTTGAAATTTTCCAACAAATTGCCTAGTTCTATCCTTGTTATGCTCTCTATAGCTGATTTGGTTACCTTGGAAAGAGCATCTCTTGGTCCTTTTCCAGCTTTAGCTTTGCCCCTGGAATACTTTCTGCACATTTCAACAATTTGTTCAAATGGTAAAGATGAAATATCACCAAATCCCATGAGGTTAAGAATATCAATATATTCGTCACGAATTCCTTTTAAAAATATAGCACAAATAATAACAAAATTTAAAGAACTATGTTTTGATTTTTGCAAATTGTACAAAAATCTCTCCAAATAGTCCTCTAAGTCTTCATCATCTTGCCAAGCCATCCTGAAAATGTCTTCTTTGGAATCTCAAGGTCTATATTAAGCTTGATATTTCTTAAGGAATTTTTTTATCATGGCGTCCCAATGTCCAATGGTATTTTCTCCCAGTCCCATAAACCATTTTAAAGCACTGCTCTTCAAAATGGAAAAAAACAAACAAAGCTTGTGAGCATCATCAATACATCCATGTGTGCAACATAAAATATCAAATTCAAACATAAATGCATTAGGGTCTTCATAGGCCATACCATGAAAGTTAAGAAGAAGTGAAGGTGGAATTTTTTTCATCTTTAGCTCATTTTCGAATTTTGTAGGTACATCTAAGATAGGAAAATTGAAAGTAACTTCTTCTTCCTCATCTCCTACATCATTCGAACCACTTTATCTTTCTCCTCTCCCTTCTGGTATTCTTTCTCTTTCTCCACCTCTTGGACCTCTTTCACCTTCTACTTCTCCTCACACACCCGGTATTCTCTCTCTTTCTCCCACACCTCCTAGTATTCTTCCTCCTCCAATATGAGATTCTTCATCACCCATCTTATTGTATCAAAAGATCCAAAATTGTTTACTCTAACCCTCTAGTGTTTCTTTTGGATCTTCAAATTGTTCAACAATATCTTTTGTTTGTGTCTTCTTTGAGCTCTCTACAACAATCTATTTCCCTGTATCTTTCTTAGTATCTGCAAACAAGTTAATAATGGGGGGTTTTGTGGATGTTTTGATGGGTGGTTTGGTAGATGACTTAGTAGATGGTTGTGAAGATGATGTAGTAGGTGGTTTAGTGGATGGCTTAGTAGATGGTTGTGGAGATGACTTACTAGGTGGTTTTGTGGGGTTTTATTTTTATTTTTATGAGATTTTTTGTTTTTCTGGAACAACTTCTTTTTTTGATTTAACAAACCTACCCTTACTATCTATAGGTATAACTGATATATTCATGCAAATCACACATGACTAGATCTTGTGAAGACTCACAAAAGTGGTTGTGTAGGTTCATACCTCCCTTCTTACCTTCTTCACTCCTCTTGGTCTTAAATGTGTGAACAAACTAAAATCCTTTTTGTATTTTTTATTTTTTTAATGAAAACTAAAAGATTTCAAAACCAATTCCTTTAGTGCCTCCCTGGCAACAAATCCAAAAATGTCAACCTATTTTATTTTCATAAATGGGACACTTATTATGTCAATCCAGGGTTGGTAAACTTGCGAGGCACAATCCCTGTATGTGAGGGAATTAGCTTCGAAATTTGTTCTACAATCCTTTAAACTAAGAAGGAAATTCAAACTTGAAAATGATAATCAACTACTTAATGAAATCTAGAAAGTGAATCTAACTTGATATACAAAACTTCAAACAAGATCTAATTCCTTCAACCCAAGTTTGTCACAGTTCCACTAGTAGGAAAATAGGTCACAATTTTAATGCCACTTCAAGAGAAGGCTCTTTCATCTTGTGAATTTTAAAGGTTGGAAAGAATGTTTTGACACACATGCATAATGAAAAGACTATAGATTAAAATCTAACACTTTCAATCTTTTAAATATCACAACCTCACTGGTGGAAATTCAAGTTGCAAAGTGATATTGCCACAATGGTTGTTGGCTCTTTGCAACAATGCTATGTTGGCTTGTGAAAATTGTAGATTATAAGGAGGTGTATTACTCATTTAGATACAAGGAGTTTAAACTAAAATCCAACTTCTTCAATCTAAGTTTATCATATTCTCACTGGTAGTAAAATAAGTTGCAAAACTTATGTTACCTTACTAATTGTAGGCATTTGCAGCAATACTCTGTTGACTTTATGAAGGTTATAGATTTTAAGAAAGCTAATCTATCATTTAACAATCAAATCAAATATAAACTGCAAGTAAGAACTAGAGTAAACTTTAAATCTAAATCTAAGAATTGAAGAACTAACTAAAAACTAGATAATGAAAGAATTTACCAAGTAAGGAACAACATAAATAGAAGCTTCTACACAACAATGTACAACAATGACATGGACCAAATCAAGGATTCCCTCCACGCTTGGCACACGCACAATGGAGACTAGAAAATAGAGAAACTCATATCACTTCTATTAACCAACAACTTGTTAAAATATTCAATTTCAGAGTTTCATGTGTGTAATTTGGATCCCATTACACTCCACCTTTGATTCATTTATACCAAATGAAATATAACAAACTAAGCTTAAATCTCTCTCAAAGAGTGGTGACACATCAAACTCATTTCTATTTCAACTAAGTCGTTCATGAATTGAGCAATTTTTTCCTCGATTTGATGGAAAATTCAAATTCATGTTCTTGTTGCTAGATATTTTCCTATAGATACCCGAGTTGACCAAGGTGTTGACGAAGGGTTTCTGGGTCGATTTTCTCATATCCAAGAGAACACACACCATGGTATGAGGACAAGGATCAGATTCCACGTGCCCATTTCCTCCATCTCGACCTGCAACCATCTTAATGAATGACAAATTACAAGAACTAAATTTTTCCTATAATTATTGATAAAATCTGAAATTTAACTATTTTAACATGTTAATTTTTAATAATTAAAAACAAAATAAAAATTTATTTTGTCATTCCTTCCTTGGAATGTCTTTATTAAACTAGGATAAATGGAAAATGTGCAAAAAAAGAAAAATATAAGAGAAAAAATATCATAAATTTATAAACTTTTTAACTTCCAAAACATAATACTAACCCACCAATATTAAGTATTATGTATGTTGTCTTGTCTTCAATGATCTTTTAGTTAAAAAACAAGGCATATACATGTGATTATTTCAAATTGTGGTTTCCCAATTTCAATGTAGCTACACCAACGTTTTACCCATCACCTTTACCACATTGATTTACACTATAACACATTGATTTATATGATTTCTAAATTGGAAGATAAAGCGATGGAAGTTTAATGATGTGTTTGGTCTGATCCATGCTATCCAACCACAATGCTATAGTAAAGTTGTATACAACACTTCCATTTTCCCACAATACTCCAACAACCAAAGCCTAATTAAAGCCCCAACGTCAATAAAGAAAGGAACACTTCACTTACTCCAACATGTGTAAAGACAAGGAAATAGATTGCTCCAACCCGTGTAAAGACAAGAAATGCCTTCCATATAGTCATGTTTCCCCAACGTTAATACATATGTACATTCAGATGGATAGCAACGGATTTATGCCCACATTTCTTAGAACAATCTTATACTTTGAATTGTTTCTCCCAATGTATAAGACAACATTAATATATTTTTAATTGGCTATGTATGACTACATGATGAAAGAGAGTATGTTAGCCATGGGCTCTTTTGACCACACGAATTTTCGAGGGGAATGAAAGATGCTCAAAGCTATTATTGTTACCCAAGACAATTTGCCACAAAATACCAAGCATACGATACGCTGATAGCTGAGGTCGAAGTCAATTTGCCACAAAATGACAAGCATACGATGGGTTGATAGCTGAGATGTCGATCTTTATGTGGGAGAAAACTCAAGTTTACAAGAAATTGATTTCAATAATATAAATGTATTGAGAGTAGTGAGGTGTTCTACACTTTAGTATGGGGGAGATGTTGCCACATTAACGTGATATTAGATTAGATAACATTATATTAAAATAATAATAATAATAATAATAAAGTTGACTCAATTAAAAAAATTAAATAATTATGTACGTACATATTTAGGTAGTGACATATAAATTAAAATTTACACATTAAGAAATTTGACCCCCCTCGGTGCTTGATAGATCTGGGTTTAAGATGGATCTATGTTTGCTACTTTATATGCAACACATACAAAATGCCCGCCCATGAGTGAGGGGAATTTACACTAAACACAAGGAGTTAGAATTAACAATCATGGTAGAAAGATGCAACATATCTACCATTAAAGCGTTCAATCTCATTGAACTCAATAAATGGACGACTTAAGGTTCATCGTCATTATGGTTATGGAAACTATCAATAGAAAGTAATCTCAAGTAAGAATAACTATAATACAATAAGAGGTTTTCACAACAAATTGCTAAAACATAGTTGAAAACTACAATGCCATCCCATAGATACCACACATCAATAAAATCAAACACATAATCGACCCACATATTTTACCAATTGCTCAATGTTTATTTTTGACCCATAATTGCTCAATGTTGACACACATTTTAATAATTGACCCATAATTGCTCAATGTTTATTTTTGTCAATTGTAGAGTTACATTGTAGACTTATGGCTTTCAGAGCCATTCAACAATTTACATAGCTAGCTTTTTCTCCTACATCCTCTCCTCTTTGTCTCCATAAAACCCTTTGTGAGACGATTTCCAAGAAGATATACGCAACAATGAGGTAAAGGGAAGGCCAAACATCTTTGTCCTTTCATTTCACATTCCCTAATGTGCTTGCTCCAATTTTATCATTTTCTCATTCATTTTTTCACTTCTTTTCCTTCATTTAATTTCTAGATGTGTGCATTGCCTTTTTTTTTTTATCTTTCAAACCCTCATTAATTGTCCAGTATGTAGGTGTATTGAACTTTTATAAACCATTCATGTTCTTTTTTTTATCCATTTCAAATCAATTTTATTCAACAACAATGCTATGATTCTCAATTGTGTGTTAACCTCATCATTGAGTATGTGGATCTATCGTAAATAATCACATATGCATAATAATTATGAAATGAAAAAAATTTAAAGACATTTATTGCTTCGAAAGTTTTGCTATTCTAGATGCTAAGCTTAAAATACATATGCATAATAATTATGAAATGAAAAAGATTTAAAAACATTTATTGCTTCGAAAGTTTTGCTATTCTAGATGCTAAGCTTGAAATACAAGTCCCCAAATTGATGTAATAATATCATATATCATTTTGATATTAACATCATTATTGTTCAATATCATACATTCTAGTATATCTTTCAATGTAGTTGTTATATATATTTTGTTCAACATCATTATTCCTCTTCTTAGTGGTTTACATCATAAAAAATAAAAAAAAACATTTGTGTTTTGAATATTCAATAATAATCTCACATGGAAAACAATTGTGAGAAAAAATAGCTTATAAAGAATCATGTAAGCTTTTGAATTAGCTTTTTGAAATAATTTTGAAATGCAAACCGTGAAGATTGATATAACCACATCCTGCCGTTAACGTATCCCTATAGCCATTCGATGTGTGTTATAACTTCGCTAATCCGAAGTTAATTTGGGGTTAATGTGAGCGCAGTGTTAACAATCCCCGGGGTTTCATGCCAATATGACCTGCTTCTTAGGACAAGCACATTAATGATAATAAACAACCCACCCCAATACAATATCCTTGCATACTCTGGGCACCTGAGAAGCCACATCGGCAGCAATGGCTGTGCCGATTCTGCAAATGAGTATTCCTCCTCCTCAATTCCCTGGACTCAAAAGTACAAAATCTCAGACGGACAACCGCCATACTTTGCCCATTCTAATATTTCAATCCCACGGCAAACACAAATTGGTCCTCAGACATATTCAAACAAATGCACTGCGCAAAGAGCCGAGAGTTGATTCTTCATCCAAGAGGTCAGAATCTACCAGATGGAATCCAACCCTGAGTACCCAATTTCCCGTTTGGATTGAGTTGTTATGGAGGGCTTCTCCAGCGTTTGGGGATG
Organism: Picea engelmannii; assembly: GCA_009831015.1. NCBI lineage: Eukaryota > Viridiplantae > Streptophyta > Pinopsida > Pinales > Pinaceae > Picea > Picea engelmannii. The sequence continues at coordinate 113,092 of ML781967.1, read as the reverse complement.
AGATTACTGAACCAGCACAGTCTCAAACAGCGATAGAAGTTGTGGCCGATACTGGCGAAAGCCAGTTCATTTCCGTTCTCCTCTTTGCTGCCTTCATTGGCCTCACTTTGCTCACCATTGGGGTAAGTTTTCATTATTTTCTCCATGTTTTCCTCTACTGTATTTCTTGAAGTTCCATACCCTATCAAAACGGGGAAGCATATAATTCAATTTATTGTATTGTTCAACAGGGGAAGCAAATTGAAGCAAATAATTCAATTTACTGTATTTTTCAACAGGTGATTTACCTCGCAGTGACGGACTTTTCAGAGAAACGTGAGAGAGAAAAACTGTTGAAAGAGGAGGAAGTTAAGAGGAAGAAGGAGAAGAAGCCGAAGCGGATTAAACTAGCCAAGTCTGGACCCAGAGGTTTTGGACAAAGGCTAGAAGAAGACGATGATTAAGTAAATGTTACAGCAGAAGATTTTTGGGCTTCAGTGAATTGTATTTCAGCCCTTTGTACATGTTGGTAGACAAGCCAGATCCACAGGCTTGCACAACTTGTATATTATATAGCACTCTGCTGTGTTTTTTCCTGTATGGATTTTAATCAATTGTCCTATTCATTGTCACCATCAAGCCTAAACGGAGAAATATTCGTCTCAGACAAGAACAATTTTTTGGTACTTATCATTTCTCGCATAGCTAGGTGTCACTATTACTATTGCATTCTCTAAAACCTACATTGGCAGGGAAAAAAGCGTGGTTTTTGAAGTACTGCATGCACCAAAAGCATGTAGTACTCAAGTAAGCCATTTCAGAAGCCAGATTTTGGGTGCAAGTCCGTGAGATAATTTCTTAGCATCCTTGGGCACTCCGGTTCTAACATGGTTTAGGGATGCATGTGTTCTAACATAGTTTTTAGGGATGCATGTGTGCTTTGCGAGTCCCTTTTGCTGGTGATTTTTTTTTCTTTGTAATGACTTTTTAAATCCAGGTTTTATGCTATACTAACTTTTCATCTTAACCCTAGATTTATTAAACCCCAAGATGGAAGAAACAGTGTTTGAAGGTTAAAAATGATTAAGGTTTGCATAGTAGATTTTTTTACCAACTTAATAGATCCCAGTGAAGATGGTTCTATGCTAGTTATTTTTCTGTTTTCAGTCAAGTTTAACGTTACACGCCCCACTGAGCTATAAAATGGGCCTCTCAGTGCAATTACAGGAGCATGTCTCTTGTTCAAGATTTAAGTCCACATTAATACGGCCTCTACTATAACTTGTATGCAAACTCTGTGCAACACATGCCCTGGGAATAAATAGCCTAAGACAACAACTTTTCTTAACCATTTTCTGTGTTTCTTGTTGGAGTTGAAATTTTGAACTCGGGATCAATGTTCTACATTTGGGCTACGTATCATGGATTTAATTATTCCATGTTATAAGTTTCGATCTCTTTTATTCAATGTTAGAAGTTTCAATCTCTTTATATCTTCAAATCTGCATCCTTTCACCTTTAAAAGAGCACGAATAAATAGCTACTCGTAAAAATCTCTCTCTCTTCATAGGTATTCCTATATGCTTGCCATACAAACCATTTGCCTTTCAAATATGATAATTGTCTTTCTTTTATTAAGAAGCTGGAGATAAGGCTTCTGTTTAGTTGCTCCCATGAATGAGAGGTGGTGTTTTTCCCATCTATCTTGGGGAGTTAGAACTAGAATACTGTGCCGTGGCTCGAACAGTTCTATGGTACAAGATTCTGCATAAAAGGAGTTATAATTTCCAGTAAAATGACCAACAAGAAAGAAAACAGAACATGTCCCTATTGCTGTTTGAATGTCGAAACTTTGAGATCTGAAATATTGCTCTTTCCCCAGGGCCCAAACTCCTTGTCCAAAATCTTTTTGGTTTGGCATTTTTGACCTAGCTGCAGAAATTTGACATTTCCTATTAGACACATGCGCAGGGCAGGTTTCCCAAGCCATAGAGAGAACGAGGGCACTTAATAAGTGCAGAGTTAGGGTTAAGCCATAGCACTGAGTCTCACGGACTCAAAATGGTAAAAAAAAGGATCAGTGACTTGTACAGAGTTTAAAGAGAAATAGACCACTCAAAAGTATTTTTAACCGCAGAATTTCTTTAGAATTTGGCCAAGACCAACTAATTTCCCATTGGCAAGGAGATAAGGAAAGATTTACCAAATGATAACCAAATCTCAAAGTAGATCCAAGCCTAATGAAGTGTTCATAACATGAGATTTCTTGAACTGCACTTGCTGTACCTTTAATACAAAACAAGTGGGGCACTCCACGGGTCTGCTGATTTGTTTGCATCCTTTCTTTATTCTTTACAACCATAGCATATTGAAAATTATTGGCAGCAGTATCAAAAGCTCTCGGAAACCCCAAATAACAGCAGAAACAATTTCCCCCCTGGGCCACATGGGCGTCCCATGGAGCAGGGTGCACCATGATTTTAGCTTCGCCAGTCCTAGTTTATTCCAGTTCCATTTTTTTGTCATAGAGTTAGCATCAGTTTGGTAATGGTATTTTCTGTTTCTAAAGACGAAATCTTAATTAATAAAGTTTATAAAATAGTAGCTATATTGGGGCTGGGCGCCTCCTTGTTTTGGGCTGCGTAGATTTTTGTTTTTTTTCTTTCAGAAATATTCTATGTGGAGCTGCGTCTCCGTTTTGGAAATATTTCCTGCTTTTTGTTTCAACTCCATTGTAAAAGAAGCTATTGAATCCAATGCAAGGATGGATGGTGTTTGTTCCAACTTCTATTGTGTATCTCATCTGAACATTTTACAGAGATCTGAGTTCTCTTGCTGATTCTCTCTCTCTGCGGCGGATCAATTGGTATCAGAGCCTAGTTGATGCCCTCGGAGCTTCGGAAGACACCATCCTGTTTAGAATTTTTTTTTCCGGGATTCCACACCATAGTTCATGAGCTAGGCGTGCTTTTGCAACAAGGGTGCCCTGAGCAGTCTTTAGATCTTTGTCAAGCACCCTCCTCAGGGCCATTTTCAGTTCAAGCTTCATACTAGGTGGATGAAGATTATGCCTCCGCGGCCAGAGCCAGAGACAAAATCCTCAACAAACAACATACCCTCCGTAACACAAGATTTAGCGAATGCGCTCCATGAGCTTATTCGCATGCAACAACGGCAAGGTCTTGCACCAATGCAATTGGATACTCATCCAATTGCCAAAGTATTCAGGCCAGATGAATGGAGAAGTTGTGGATTCATGGATCCACAGTCTCTCCACGTATTTCCGCACTCACCCGGATCTAGATGAAGAGCGAAAGTTGCAGATTACGATTCTTCAACTTGAAGGCTTGGCACAAACATGGTGGGACATGCAATTAGAGAGCCAATCTTTCTTCATAGAGCTTGGCAAAAACATCGATCCACCACCGCAAATGATCACAACTAGGGAGGAATTTTGTCAAGGCCTCCGAGATTGGTTCTACCCCCCGGGTTTCCATTAAGCTTTGCCCGCTTGTTGGCTACACCTCAGACATCTATGCCTAATCAAGCGGTTCAAGCCTACATAGATGTCTTTTACAAGCTTCGCCTCCAACTGCACATATCCGAGCCTGAGGAGGTATTGGTTATTAAATTTAATTCTGGTCTTTTATTTTCGCTAAGACGTGAAGTGGATTTGTTTGAGTGCATCCTCGGATAAGGCGTTCCTCAGAGCGTTGGCGGTCGAGCAAAAGGTGAATCCACATCCTCAATCTAGGAATCCCTTTCCCCGTCCTACTCCCAATAACCCTAGCACATCCTCATCTTGTCGCCCTCCCCTTGCGACCCAGGGATCACCCACCAACCCCTCCGCTAATTCACCTCAATCCCACAGTTCCAATCTTTGGTGCAATTTCCATAAGATTAGTTCACACTCCACCGCAGATTGTCGCGCCATAAAGAATCGAAATACCCAAAAGACATTGTTAATATAGGTGGAACCTGAAGTCGGAGACGAATCCGTTGACATGATCTCCCTTGAGAATCCTACCGATCAGACCCTTCACTGGTGCTAATGACCACGAATAATCCAACCTCTTCGTCGCCTCCTCTCTTCACTCACAATTGCCAAATAAAAAATACCATCGCTACTCTCATCCTTGATAACAACAGTTAAAAGAATATGGTATCTCACGAACTAGTCCAATGTCTACAATTACCTACTACTCTGCATCCCCACCCCTATCAGCTCGGTTGGGTTCAACAAGGAGGTCCACGCATCCAAGTCTCTACACAATGCGCGATCACCTTCACCATAGGACCATTTCATGATGTGGTGACCTGTGATGTTGCCCATTTAGATTGTACTGACCTTTTACTAGGCATCCCGTATCAACAAGACCACCACACTGTCTATCATGCAAAGACTCATCGGTATCATCTCCGCCATCAAGGACGCACGTACATGCTCACCTCATCCAATCGCCCGTCTTTGCAAACGTCTTTGAGTTCCCTTAACCGATGTGTCTCTCTCTGCCCGGTGCGTCCTATCAAACCTGATAATCTGACTAATCTGACCCTGCCTGAAATGGCACCCCTTCTCAAAGAATTTGCGGATGTCTTTACCAAACCCACTGGATTGCCCCCCTCCAGATCTATTGAACACTTTATTGAACTCCTTCCGAGTGCTTCATTACTCGATGCTTCGGCCTATCGCTTAGCCCCTCGCGAATCTGACAAGATCGAATCAGATCACTCCACTTCTTGAATCCAGACATATCCAACTGTCCTCTTCGCCTTGTGCTTCACCCGCTTTCATCATCCCCAAGAAGGATGATCCCAAATGGCATCTAGTCACTGATTACTGAGCCTTAAACAAGATCACGATTAAAAACCGTTACCCCCTCCTGAGGATTGAGGACCTCATGGCTCACCTACACGACATCGTTTACTTCACAAAGATGGATCGGACCACGGGCTATCACCAAGTGAGAATGCACTCAGCAGACACTTGGAAGATCGCATTCAAGACCAAGTTTGGTCTATTTGAATGGCTTGTCCTGCCCTTCAGGCTCAATGTCTTTACCAAACCCACTGGATTGCCCCCCTCCAGATCTATTGAACACTTTATTGAACTCCTTCCGGGTGCTTCATTACTCGATGCTTTGGCCTATCGCTTAGCCCCTCGCGAATCTGACGAGATCGAATCAGATCGCTCCACTTCTTGAATCCAGACATATCCAACTGTCCTCTTCGCCTTGTGCTTCACCCGCTTTCATCATCCTCAAGAAGGATGATCCCAAATGGCATCTAGTCACTGATTACTGAGCCTTAAACAAGATCACGATTAAAAACCGTTACCCCCTCCTGAGGATTGAGGACCTCATGGCTCACCTACACGACATCATTTACTTCACAAAGATGGATCAGACCACGGGCTATCACCAAGTGAGAATGCACTCAGCAGACACTTGGAAGATCGTATTCAAGACCAAGTTTGGTCTATTTGAATGGCTTGTCCTGCCCTTCAGACTCACCAATGCCCTAGCCACATTCATGAGGCTCATTAGTGATGTGTTTCGTCCATTGTTGGGCAAGATCGTGGTGATCTACTTGGACGACATTTTGATCTTCAGTAGATCATGGGAAGAACACATGCAACATGTGCGCCAAGTCCTTGAGTTACTCCGAACTCACAATCTCCAAGTCAAAGAGAAGAAATCATTTTTTGGATAGAAGTCCGTGCAATATTCGGGCCATAGTTTTAAAAACTAGAACCGATCGAGGGTTCAACTAGAACCGATAATGAACCGGTCGAACCGGTTTTTTAAAAATTACATAAAATATTTAAATTTTAATGAAAAAAATATATTTTTAAGTTTTTAAATCATGTTTCCAAAGCATTAGAGACAATTAGAGACAACATATCCAAAGTATGCTCATGAATATATCAAAATGGCACCACGTGCAATACATATCTAGAGATCGAAACATAAATACATAGTCAAGGAGGCTCTAAATGTTAGACAATGTTGCTCTATCTCTATGCCAATGTTAGACAATGTTAGACAATGTTGCTCAGTTCTTGCATGTAGGGATATACGCTACCGATTTATGTTGGGGAAAAACAAGTACATCTGAGGTTCAAGTTCAAATATTGCATGGATATGGTCTATGCCTCACATTTCTACACCTACACCAACTTGTGGCTTTTATGTCTAGGTGTGGATGGCGTGAAGCACATGGCTACAAATGTGTTAGATGTCCTAGTCGATGCTAGGTCATTGATGCTATCTTTTCTGAGTTTGATTGAGGAAGTTGTGGTTAGAACAACGTGTTGAAGGAACTACATGCAAATAAAATTAAAGAGATATGTGTTGCGCCCTTCAAGTATTTGTGCCCATACTTGCCATGGAATCATATTGCCATTGTAGAGCTTCTACCTTTGTTAGCTTGTCCACCAACCATCTATAACAAATACCGGCCAGTTTATGATGGAACTAGTGGGTTTGGTTTATTGATCTGTTTGAACCAGTCGGCCATCAAATCGGTAAAACTGACCGGTTCCAATTCCGGTTTGCCGGTTTTTAAAACATTGATTCGGGCTTCATTGTGGATATGGAAAGCATCATGCCTGATCCAACAAAAGTTCAAGCGTTGGCACAATGGCCAGCGCCCACCACAAGACTACAATTGAAGAGCTTCATGGGTGGTATCAATTTTTACCGCAAATTTGTATGACATTTCTCACAATTGGGCAAGCCTTTGCATCAGCTAGCCAACCAGCCACACTTTGATTGGAATGCAGATGCGGAGAAGCACTTTACACAACTCAAGCAAGCATTGTGCTCTGCTCTGGTTCTCAGATTGCCCAATTTGCAGCAACCATTTGAGATCGAGACGGATGCGTCGCAATTCACGATTGGCGTGGTTCTCAAACAGGGCCTGTGGCAGATCACTCAGAGGCTCTCACAGAAGCTAAGCTTAATTATAGTACATACGAAAAAGAATTCTATAGTTTGGTTCAAGCGCTCAAGCAATGGCGGCACTGTCTCCTTGACAAGGAGACTATTCTGCATACAGACCATCATCCGCTAATCTTTATCAACTCCCAAAGCAAGATCCAGGACCAAAGGCACTTGAAGTGGGCAACATACATCCACCATTTCACCTTTGGTTTTTCAACTCGGAGATAAAGTGTGGCTTTAGTTGGAAAAACAGAGATTCAAAGGGCAGCATCATAAGTTGCATCCTTTGCGATATGGACCATACATAGTTCTGGAACGCATTGGTGATAATGACTACCCTCTAGATCTTCCTCTGCAGCTGGGAATTCATAATGTTCTAAACATCAACAATCTGCAGTTGTTTGAGCTGTCTCTTCTCGAAGAAGTGGTTCCAGTGCAGCATCCGGTGGATAACATTCCGGATTTCCAATCGCCTCTTCTAGAAGACACCATTCTGGAGCAGCGCATTCGCCAGATTCGTTCTACCGAGTATATTTCATATTTTGTGGGCAGAAAAGGAGATACTCAGGCAAAAGCACGATGGATTTCAGCAGACAAACTCAAAAGAAGTTTTCCTCACCTGGTGGCGGAAGAAGAGGACGCTTTTGGCTCCAAACAGGGAGGAATTGGGCCACATGGGCATCCCATGGAGCAGGGCGCACCATGATTTTAGCTTCACCAGTCCTAGTTTATTCTAGTTCCATTTTTTTGTGATAGAGTTAGCATCAGTTTGGTAATGGTATTTTCTGTTTCTAAAGACGAAGTCTTAATTAATAAAGTTTATAAAATAGTAGCTAGATTGGGGCTGGGCACCTCCTTGTTTAGGGCTGCGTAGATTTTTGTTATTTTGCTTTCAGAAAGATTCTATGTGGAGCTGCGTCTCCATTTTGGAAATATTTCCTGCTTTTTGTTTCAACTCCATTGTAAAAGGAAGCTATTGAATTGAATGCAAGGATGGATGGTGTTTGTTCCAACTTCTATTGTGTATCTCATCTGAACATTTTACAGAGATCTGAGTTCTCTTGCTGATTCTCTCTCTGTGGTGGATCACCCCCCATCAAAACTGAGAGAAAAGAAGGGCACTCGACCTATGAATGTCAAGCAAAAGATATAGTATCCATTTAAGAATGATTCAGGCCAACAGGTTGTACCTTATCAGGTATTTCTTTTGCTGCCGAGGGTAGTTTTTGGAATGAACTGAAACTTTCCTTCATATTCCAAGACCAGAAGTTCTGCCATTGAGATTCTGCATTTCACGAGTTGCTTCTTAAGCATGTATCCTTGTAATATTTCATTAACTTGTGATTTCATGTTAACGTCTACCTAATTAACAGCCTGTGCAACTTTTCTTGTTATCTTATAAGACTAACGATTTCATGTTAACATCTACTTGCCTGTGCAACTTTTCTTGTTATCTTATAAGACTGTAACTCTTCCTAAAGTTTAAACTGTGCCCTATTTGGAGAAATTCCGGTTGAGTTGGATTGTATACACATGTAATTATTGTTTTCAAAACTTCTCATAATGTTATTCAAGTCTGCAATTTGTTCCTTTCATTTTCATGTGCAACTTTCAAGTCAAATGTTCAAGTGTTTTCAATAATGTCTCCCTTTCGCTTAGATAGTTATTAAACTGCTTATGTCTTTGGTTTAATACCATCCGTGATTGGTGCTGGAGTTCATTACTGTACAATGATTGAACAGGGTGGAGACACCCTTAGAATTCATGGTAGAATGTACCATATGAGATTAAAGCCTAACAGACCTTGTACCGATTTTGAGATCATCATGCATAATGAGGCAATGATGTGCTCCCAGGCATTTTATTTCTTCTTGTATTTTACCATAAAACTCTGTTTTATTTTGGTATCAATTTTTTTCAGTAATTTCTGCAAACAGTCGATAATGGATCATTAATGTCAAAATTGAGAGTTCCATGAAAATCACTTTGATTATGAAGATATTTGACACAAAAGCTCTATGTAATTTTGGATACTTTGAATAGCATTATCAAGTACAAAGCGAGTGTACTCTAAGCTTGTGTGCGACAGCAACAGTATATTCTACTTAATTCTGTACTTCAAAAGACTTATCACTTGGTTAAGAGGGACCTTGGGGCCTAATTCATAAGAGTGATATGATATATCACTGTTAGTGGTCTCTTTTCTTTATTACTAACATTGATCAAGGATCCCTGGTGTTTTTTCCACTAGTGTGTGAATGTCTTTTGGTTCGTTTTTTCATGTTTTATTTTTTTTAACTTATTTTTTTGTGCTGAATTGATTTATTCATTAAAAACACAATTTAAGTATTGTAAAATTGTGATTTCGTTAACGATTGCGTTGCCTGATCTCGGAAAAGATAAAAAATGTAAAACATTACGACTACGCACTTTTTCAACTGACAAAAAAATTGTGATTTTTTGGGCGATTTCTCATCTTGTGTACTAACTATGAAAAAATTGGGAAATCGCCAATGTGGACAATATTTCCAACTTTAATGAATACTTTGTCTGTAATGAATAGGTATAAACTAGCATTTGCCCCCATAATGCAAAGCGTAGCGGTAAAGCAAAATTTTGTTACTCAATGCAGAAATTGTATAAATTTTTTTTCTTACAATCAAAGATAATGATATGTAATTATGTTGTTGAATGCAGAAATTGTATAAATTTCTTTCTTACAATCAAAGATAATGACATTTAGACGAGCTTCCTTTCTTGTGAAAAATCAATTAAGAATATGGAAACCTAAAGTAACATATACAATGTTGTATTTCGTACTACAAAATAGTAAAACATACCTATATATGTTGAAATTGTCAACAGAGATTCTGATGAATAGCCAAGGAGAGGAGAATACCTGATCATCCAACTTCCCAGGATCAGCTTGCCACACTGAAAAGGAAAGCTCAGAACCTTAAATGCCCGCAACTTGTCATTGCATTTCCTTTGAAGCTTTGTTTTTATTATATCGTCTCAATTCTCCTGTGCATATTCAGAATTTGCCATGATTCAGGATCTGAATGTATAAATAGGTGATTGTTTGAAGTCACATTCATGCCTGACATCCCTATTACACTGCATTCATTTAACATCGTCCGCATTCCGCTATAATGCTGCATTGATTCCCACAAAAACAGATTCAGCACATACCTGAACTGCGCATCGAAAATTTTCAGCCTATGCTTCAGAGTAAATATAGCTGCAACTCATAAATGTTGACCAATGTAACTGAACATAAGTGCGTTTTATGTTCTCAACCTCGTCCCTGATATGCAGTGGAACCAAGTAAAGCGTGGAGCTTTGAGTAGTTGAACAGCATGTGAAGTTGGCCCTCTAAACAAGTAGATATGATGTTACAAAACTTCAAAGCATGAATATAGTCTATATATAGAGTAGTGACAGTAGAGGCAAAGCTAAATGACACTAAAGCTGCCAAACAAAATTTGTAGATATAAAGCTAAAACTAATAGAATTAGACATTACTGCGCCAGATACAAAGTTAGATGATAAATTTCTTTTAGGTCACGGAAATTAGACGTCAAATTGGTGTATGATACAAAGTTAGATGATAAATTTCTTTTAGGTCACGGAAATTAGACGTCAAATTGGTGTATGAGACCTCCTCATTTGTGGGATAAGGGACCCCCTCCGTGCAGTGATTTCACTACTCTGGACATACTCTACCCCCTCTGGATTTGAACGTGTGAATTTATAGGAGGAAACACATGTTCTTAACCATTAGGCCCACTCAAGTTTTACATGCCTATTACATGCAGTTGTTCAGGGTCATGCCCATTACAAAAGACATGCATCTAAATAATATGGATTCCTTGGTCTTTCGATCTGGCAAAATGCTAGGGACCAAACCCCACACAAGCCAAGTGGTCTACCTGTTGTGAGCATATTAAAACAATAGTTGTATGATCTATAGAAAACAAGTGCATTTCTCAACCTCTTGCAATCTAGATCTCACACTACATGATGGAAGAAGACCCCAAAAAGAGATGACATCAACAAAAAGAAGGTTTGTGGCGGGGAAGTGGGAAATTGGTTTACAAACAATTTTAAGCAATCATGTCTTGGAAAATAATTTGATCTATATTAAAAAAATTAGAATGAAAATATATTTGTATTAGTTTAGAAAACAATTTGATTCCAACATTTACATTTAGGCAAACCATCACTTTTATAGTTTAAAATTTTAAAATTAAGAGCAAAATCCTCAACCATGTTCTCCTCTTAGAGGTTGGGCTTTTACCCATTGAGTGTAAGGCTATAACTAGGTATCTAATGTACAAGCATAATATACTCAACATGAAGTATAAATGGCTTCCTAGCACTGCTTTGAATTCTAGTGAAAGTCACTTGAGGTTTAAGAGAAGATGATGTCATAAGGATGTTGTTTCTTGGCTAAATTACTTTGGGATTCAAGAGGATGACACTCTTCAAAATATTGATAATATCAAAAGCACTATCACAATCTGTGCCAAGTGCTATGTTAACTCATGGCTTTAGGTCTTTCGGAGGAAATGCAACAATGTGGAATGCTAGTACCCACACTACAATCTCATTGGTCAATGATGCATGTGAGTATGATATTGTTCATCTATGCAACCATTTTATGTTGATCCCTAGCATAGGTAAATCTTCTAGTGATTATGTCTAGAGTAAATAAACAGGTTCTTTTTTATGTGATGGACAATTTATTTTCCCAATCTATTCTTCTCAATGAAAATTTTGATTCACAAGAAAAAAAAAGTGATTTGCAATACGCTTTTGACTTTTCAACACAAAATATCGTAAATGTCAATTGATTAAACAATTGATGTTTACGATTCCATGAAGATATCAAGAATAAGAGAAAGCTAATAATGTACTATATATAGATCATTAACCTCAAGCTAGAATATCAAAACTATTTTTATTCTATTGTTATCTTAAAGAAGAAAATTAACATTGTTAAAATAAGAACAAACTCTCATAATTGTGAGGGTTAGTTCAATCGGTTAGTGCCACTGTTGATAGGACATTGTCAATAATTCAGCATGTTGTGTAGACCTTGGTTCAATAAGAACACTAAGTCTATGCCACCCACTTTACACTGAATACCATCCTCGGATTGGGAGGAAGTGCTTGTGAGTTTCTTGGGGATTTACTTCCAAGAAAAGATAAAAAATGAACTCTCACAAGTTTCATGGTGAAATTGGGGATTCAACAAGGCCTAAAATGCCATGGGAATAAATAATTTGTAATCTTTGTCATATTGAAAAAGTAGAAGATAAAAATAACTCAGAATTCTCCTCCTAAGCACACATTAGAGTTCAATTTTACAATATTTGTAACACTAATGATCTAATTTATAAATTGTTAACTCATGAACATAAAAAAAGAGTTAAAAAAGTTTCTTTGCAATCTTTTTAATCATATAAACTGTTAGATTTTCATTAGTTTTGTTAACATTAAATCTACCATATCATTTTGATCTTCTTTCAAGATTCAATAACCATATATTGAAATATATAAGCAACAAATAAATAGGCACAAGAGGACACACAGATTTATCTTGGGAAAACCCCAAACTCAGGGAAAAACCTAGCCAATTTTTTTTAGAGAGAATCTTTCTAATATTCCAATACAACCATGAACAAGCTCTATTCACAAGAGCAAATTAACAATGAAGAAACCATGATAACAAATACTTATCTTTTCTTATTGTCAAACCCTAGCTAGGGTAGACAACTGAGTCACCACAAAACTGGCGCAAGATAGACACATCACTAGAGCAAGATAGCACACCACAGAACTAGCACAACTGGTAATTGCAACTATTACTGCAACTACAACTGCAACTGCTATTGGCACGAAACAACTAGGCAACACCACACAACCTTAGTGCAACTCTTCCAGAGGTAGTACACAAGAGAGATCACCAAGAGCCACCAAGAATATCCTTCCCCAAGTGTGGCGCACTATCCAAGAGAACTAGAAATAGTGAAACTGTTGCAACTGCAACTGCCTAGTGCACACTACAGAAAGAGAACTGTGTGTATGTACAAATGAAATGATCCAACCTTGTATTTATATTGATCTAGACACATGTTTGGGGCCAACTTCTTATTTTGGGTCTTCAAATTTATTTATTATTTCTGTGGGTCGACTTCTCTTCCTGGAAATGATATTTCCACTTTATTATTTTCCTATGGGCCGACTTCTCTTCCTAGAAAGTATATTTCCACTTTATTATTATTCTTTGGGTTGACTTCTCTTACGAGGTGTTCTTCAACGTTCAATGGTCTTCCTTTGACTTCTTGGAATCTTCTTCTTCTCTAAGAAACGTTGTCCAAGAGGGAATACCTCTCGTAGCTACAAAAAACATCAACACTCCCTCTTAGCTAGGGAGGTATTCTTCCAAGATGTTTTCTTCTAGTAGTCCAATGACTACCACTATAGTCCAATGACTATATTGCAATCATCTAGTAGTCTCAAGGCTACCACCATGTCGTCTGGTGGCTCAAAACTTTCGTCATAGTCTCTACGAATATGTTGCAATCAATTAGTAGCACACAACTACTACCATGCAGTCCAATAGTCTCTACGACTATGTAGCAATCAACTAGTAGCACATAGCTACTACCATGTTGTCCAATAGTACACAACTATTCACAGTCTCACGACTATGTAGCAATCAACTAGTAGCACACAACTACTAGCATGTTGTCCAGTAGTACACAACTACTGCCATAGTCTCCATGAATATGTTGTGATGTTTCTCCTTTCATGGTAGTCTTATTCACACCCATCCATCTCACATGGCATGGGAAAGACTGCTACCATAGCCCCATTCACACCTAGCCATCTCACATGGCTCAGGCAAGGCTACGCCATGGTTCAAGACCATGCTACAAGTCTTATTCACACTTAGCCACCTCACATGGCGTAAGCAAGACTTGCATCGGGTTGTGATGTTTCTCCTCTCCCAATTTTTCGCACCTAGCCACCTCACATGGCATAGGCAAGACTAAGATCATAGCCCCATTCACACCTAGCCACCTCACATGGCTTGGGCAAGGCTATGCTATAAGTATTATTCACACCTAGCCACCTCAAATGGCATAGGAAAGACTTTTACTTAGCTGTACATTACTCCCTCAGTCACCTCACATGATTGATCTAGGAAACCCTTGGCCAAAGGGGAACCCTGCTGGAGGAGAAACATCACACCTCCCTCTCAACGAGGGTGGATATTTTGCATCATGCCAAGCTTGTCTATGTAGTACTCATACTTCACTCTAGACAAAGGCTTCGTGAGAATGTCCACTATCTACTCATCTGTGGATATGTACCGGAGCTCCAAAAATCCTCTCTGCGCCATGTCTCATATGTAATGGTATTTGATCTCTATATGCTTCAACTTGTCATGAAAGAAGGAATTCTCTGAAAGCTTCACACAACTTTGACTATCACAATATATCAAAGTTGGCTTCAACTCTAGATCAAATAACCCTGCAAGCAACTTTCGAAGCCACACTACTTCACGACTTGCAACACTGGATGCAATATACTTTGCCTTTGTTGTACTGAGTGCCATTGACATCTGTTTTCTGCTCAACCATGAGATCATACCTAATCCCAAACTGACGCAACATCCTGATGTGTTTTTCCTATCCACTGCACTCTCCGCCTAGTTAGAGTTTGTATAACCTTGCATCTTTACTTCACCATCCGATACATATCTAAGTCCATATCCAACCGTACCATGCAAGTACCTCAATATAGGCTTTGTAGCTACCAAATGTACATGTATAGGCTCAACCATGTACTGCAAAGCCTATATCCGGCTTGGTGATAATCAGGTACATCAAGGATTCGATCAATTGTCTGTACATCATGGGATCAACCAAATATAAAGATGAATCACTCAAGAGCTTCAAATTCGTAACCATAGGTGTAGCCATGGACTTGTAGTCCATCATCCTGAATCTTTGCAGGATCTCAACTATATATTTTCCTTGGCTAAAGAAAATCTCATCTGGTCTCTTCCACACCTCTAATCCCATCAAATCCAGATCCTTCATTTCGAACTCTAAAGTGAGTTCCCTCTTGCACCCATCCGTGATCTTCTCATCCCTGTAAGAAACATGCCATCCACATATAGGATCAATGGGAAACCATCCCCAAGCTCATCAAATAATTGTATGTTCTAGCATACCATGCCTTGGGTTCCTCCTTAATCTTGTACAAATATTTCTTCAATTTGTAGACATGAGACTCCTTCTCATGTATCTTGTTGCTTCTCTATGTTCACTTCTACTAGAGAAAATGTCTCGTCATAATCTTCTCCCTCTTTCTGGGAGAATCCTCTACCCACAAATCTCGCTTTGTACTTCTGTATGATGTCATCTGCAACATTTTTGATCTTGTAGATCCACTTGGAAGTCACCACTGACTTTCCTTCTAGTCTCAAAACACACATCATTCTTCATGATGGACTGGTACTCTTCCATCATGGCATCCTTCCACACTTGTTGCTTAGAAACTTCCTCAAAAGTGGAAGGTTTTGAATCAATGATTTTCCTCATTAGTGCTACATAGCTGGAAAACTTGTGTGGTCTCTTGCTCTCTTTGGAATTGAGGCAAAATCCATATCCCAGTCCTTTTGATTGGCTGCCTCCTTTATCACTATAGAAAAATCTATCGGAACAAGTGCATCCTTCCATGAGGTCTCACATCTCCTCGAAGCCTATGAAGCTTTGATCTATCCTCCTCAACTCATGGCACTTGTTTGTCAGTCCTGGAAGATGTCTCTCTCTCCCACCCGAATCTGAGGGGAAAAACCCTTCTGAATGATCGACCCTTCCTCTGAGTCAATTGACTCTCTCTGAGATCAAGCTCACTCTGAGTCTGCATGCTCCCTCTAAAGCTTGACCCTCCCTGAGTCTATACAATCTCTAGAGCCATCTTCTCCCTCTGCATCTGCTGGCCTACTCTGAAGTCTGATCTCCTATGGACTGTACTCGGAGGCTACTGCTCCTCCTTATTGGATCCTGAGGGCTGACTCCCTATGAACTCTAGCACCCTCTGAGCTGGTACTTGGTGGGGCCATTTGCCTCACCCCTGATGGAGCCATCTGCTCCTCCTCATGATATGGCTCATCAATGTCATATAACTGCATACCCTTTGCATCCTGCAAAGTATCACGGGACCATGTTGGTCTCTTCCTGGTTACTCCAATGATTATGGGTAGGCCCTTATAACTCTATTGACTCTTCCTGATGATCCGAAGAGTGATTAACTGAACTAGAGGAATATGTACGATCATCTTTGGAGCTTTCTTCTCCTTACAATCAATCTCCATATGATATACTATGTTTCCGCAAAAGTACTCATCTTGCTAGAAGGTTCTGACTTCATCCTCTTCTCCTTCATTACATGGATGTGTATGGTCATGTACTCAGCTCTATGTCTGGATATTCTGCTCCATGTCTCAGCTAGAGACCATCTAATATGTTGCCTCCTGCAACCGTCATTATATCTTCCTCTTAGAACTATCACCTGTGACTTGCTCGAAACAAGATCAACAACAAGCAAAATAACAGACAATGTTGATATTACGGTAGCTGCGGGTGGTACTAACCTCGACGTGTAACCTTTGATGAGTTTAGAATATTTCAGGAAGCAAGAGAAACCCTAGAAGGTTAGGAAATAACCTTAGACGACAAGTCGACTAAAGATAATAATTTATATTAAATTATTATCCTCCAGATGTAGAAGTTGACCCAATTAGGTCACTTGTAGGACTATAAATAAGAGGGCGCTAGAGCTCATTTGTCACACTCATTCTCACAACTGCATAAGGACAAGTGGTGCACATGACTGGAGGAGAGTTGTAACTGCTGCAGTGGTGACTTGGTCTTTGGTTATGGTTTGGACTTTCTGCTTGGTATGCTAGCTTTGGAGAGAGGTACACTACCTTGGTTGGCTATTGGTTCTAGGGTTTGCTTCCATAATTATTCTGTCTATCAAAGTTAAGGTGCTCGGGGGTGGCATGTGTGCCTATGGTTGGGTGACAATATTGAGATATTGTCTACAGTGAAACGAGCACACCTTTTATTCTTACAAGTTATGGGCCCACACTATCTTCGGACAGTTTAACCACTAGAAAGAAGATTGGGAGGATTTGCTCAGTTGCAGTTGCAGTTGAAGTAATAGTTTTTCCTATAGCAACTAAACCCTAACCCTCGTCTTGAGGCACCTTAAGTGAAACGCTTGACCTAATTCCTGGATAACCCAGTGCGCCTTAGCCTAGCACACCTCTTGGTACTCTCTGCAAACCAAGGCGTCAAGTTTGAGTTTTTGGTCAAAGTCAAAGGTTGACCAAGTCAAAGCAGTCATGACTTACTCTATGAAGTTAGAAAACAATTTAGAAGGGGATTCTAACTTTAGAGCATGGAAGACAAGGATTGACCTCATCCTTCCCAAGAGTAAAGTGTTGGATATTGTGAAAGGGAAGATCATGGAACCATAGTTTGAAGCAAGAAAAGAGAAGGAGCCTCAGAACGTTGCAGTTATGGAGAAGTTCAAGGATAATGACATCAATGCTATGAGTATCATAGTGGAATCTATAAAGGACCATTTGATACCCTACATTTCTCATCTTGACTCATCTAAGAAGATGTACGATGCCCTAACTAACCTCTTCTCAGTCAGAAATATTGGACAAGTAATGAGTCTGAAGAATGAGCTCTGTTACCTGAAGATGAATGATGATGACACCATAATATCATACTTTGTAGTAATCTCTCAGTTAAGAGATCAACTACAAGCTATTGAGGAAATCATTTCAGAAAAAGAACTAGTAAATATTGTACTTAATGGCCTTCCCAAGACATGGGATGCATTTTCCATAAGCATGAACACAAGAACAGAGTATCAGAAATCAACCAATCCAAATCTATGATATATTTATTCAACACTAATCCATCTATCCAAAGAAACTTGGCCAACATTCTGGGGTTTTAACGTAAAATGCTCCCAACGAAATACTTGGGAATCCCCCTGACGGACAGAGCTTGAAAAAATTCTACGTGGGAAGGAGTTATTAGAAAACTACAGAAAAGGGTAAAAAATTGGACTTACAGAGCCCTAAACTTGGCTGGAAGACTTATCCTCACCAAAACGGTTCTACAAGCAATTCTAGCGTATATGATGTCAGTGTTCCCAACCCCTAAAGGAATCCTACAAAATATAAGAGACATCCAACAAGACTTCCTATGGAGAGGCGCGGAGAATAAAAAGAAATGGGCACTGGTGGCATGGGATAAGGTATGCAAACCAAAAATCAAAGGTGGCCTGGGGTTACAAGACCCACAGGTAACCAACGAATCCTACGGAGGAAAGCTCTGGTGGAGATGGGTAAAAGACAATTCATTGTCGTGGCCAAACCTCTGGAAGGCCAAGTATGCCCCGAACACCAGCAACCGGGAGAGAATTCGGTTCTCGGGCACAAGGGAGAGATCATCCATCTGGAATCTCACCTGGAGAAATAAGAACTGGATCCAGACACACGGCTTCTGGGAAGTCAGAAATGGTAAAACAACAAGGTTATGGGAGAATGCTTGGCAATAGGACCCTAGAATGGAAAATCCAGAAAGGGAGGAGCTACAATAGGAAAATATTAGGCAAGGAAAAACATAAATCCGTCATTACTGGAAGTAAAGGGATGGCAGCGCCAGATGGAGGATCTGAGACAAACTTAATCCACAAAATAGAGCCCGGATTGAAACAATAACGAAAGAGGTGGAGAAGGAATTGGGGAAAAGGAAAATTGGTGTGACAGAAGAAGAGGACCAATTGAGGTGGGCCAGGAAAAATGGGGGTGAATTAAACTTAAAGGAAGCCTAGTATTACATCACGGGCCAGGACCAAGAAAATCTGGCGCAAAAGTGGGAAAATATTTGGAAAAGCCCCCAATGGCCGAAAATCAAAATGTTCAAATGGTTAGTTCTACATAACCGAATTCTAACTTGGGAGAACCTCAAGAAAAGGGGTTTCATAGGTCCCTCTCGCTGCCATATTTGTCAAGTCAAGGAGGAAACAACTAATCACCTCCTCGACGAATGTAGTTACACGACTAAGATTTGGGATTGTACGGCAGGAATCTTCCGCCAATCCAATAGGATTCAGGGGAACATCAGCGCAACCATCAAAAACTAGAATGAGGGTTACAACGAAAATGAAATGGTGAACCGTTGTTGGACTCTAACGTTAGGGATGATCGTGTGGGAAATATGGAAAGAACGGGACCGACGCATCTTCGGGAATGAAAGCATACCGATAGAAAGGATAAAGGAGGCAATAGTATCTCAAATAAGAGAAATGGTGCAGAGCCGCAACTTCACTATGGATAAAGTGCAAATCACAGACCAAGACTCTCGAATCCTGGATTTTTTCCATCTAAAAGAGTGGTGAAACAACATATCTGTAGGATGCAACCCGCAACTCTAGATAGGAGCCCGCAACTGGACTCCCCCTCCGTCAGGGTTTCTCAAATTGAATTCTGACGGGGCGGAAAAAGGAAACCCAGGAAAGGTTGGGGTAGGTGGAGTGATCAGAGACAGTGGTGGCAACATCATCCGACTATACGATGGGAGCATGGGAAACTCAACCAACAATGCGGAAGAATTTGGAGCCTTGGAACTTGGCCTTGAAATACTAAGTCGTGAAAGGATGACAAACACCATCGTGGAAGGGGACTCCACCCTGGTTATCAACATGGAGAAAAGACTCCAAAATGGCACCAGAGTGGGCAAGGTTCAGCACCACTAGTGCCTTGCACACTCCCTAAAGAAAATCCAGGAGCATCTGAGGACTCTGAATAGAGTGGAGTTGTGATGGGTGCGCGGGTCAACAAATGCTCTAGCGGACAGGCTCGCCAATGAGGGGGTCGATAAGGAAGG
Organism: Picea engelmannii; assembly: GCA_009831015.1. Lineage (NCBI taxonomy): Eukaryota > Viridiplantae > Streptophyta > Pinopsida > Pinales > Pinaceae > Picea > Picea engelmannii. Next base: position 93,171 of record ML781967.1, on the reverse strand, counting down.
CCCAAAAGTAGACAATACATGGATCAAAATTTTGAGCGGGCAACTCAGAACATACTGCAACCACCTTGCGGCTAAATATCGTGAAGGTAGTTTTAGCATGGAAGGTCACATCGAGGAGGACATTGCAAGGCCGCTCGAAAGGTATGCGAACCCCATGAAGAATAGGAGTGCCTAACACTCTACCACCAATAAGAACTCAAGATCACGATAAGCAGCAGTCAGATGACTGGAAGCAAGGCCTTTACGCCAACAAGAGGCGTGGGGAAAGCACGAGGGAAAGGCTAGGTAGCAAGTCGCATGCAACGATTGAAGTAAGGAAGGAGGGGTTGATGATAACCATAATCGATCCACCAGGCCAAGTACAGGTACGGAGAATAGCACAGGCGGATCACAACCAAGCAATGGTAGTGAACACACAAGGACAAAGGATGACCCATCATGATCATACTATCCTTAACAAGAAAATGGATGGCAACAATCAACATCGCGAGCAAACCAAGATTGAAAGGACGGGCTCGCAAAGGGGAAAGATCAATAAGAAGAGGGATAGTGGAAATTTCTCTATCAAAAGGAGCGCAACAGTAGGGATTATTAAAGAGACAAGGGAAAGGAAAGTGAGAATATCGGTAAAGAGAGAAACAGGCCGAGTAACCAGAACAAGAGCTGTGGCAGGCAAAGTGGGATGGTGCGACTAAAGCAAACACACAGGAAAAGGAACCCCCTGGGGAAGGAAGTCCTAAACAGTCTGTGATGGATAACAAGACTGGAACAGGCAACCAAATATGCGGAGGGCACCTTTCAAACTCTGGTTGCGCCGAAGGGGAAGGCAACCATCACCCCATGGGAAAAGGAATTAAAGAACAAGTGCAAAGGTAAAGTGCGGGATGCATTGGTACATAAAGTGGATTGGGTAACTGATCCGAGGGCCATGCAACCCCAGGAAACCCTCTACCACAAAATGGTGGAGATGGTGTGGCTAACTAACATGATGATCGAGAAAGTGGTTTCAGAAAGAGAAGAAGCCAGGCAAGAGGACAACAAGAAAAACATAACAATGTTGGATGAGATCCTGTGATGCATCAACAGTCTAGAAACTATTACCAAACTGTTAGTAGAGGTAGAAAAGGACTAGAAATGCAAGCTAAAGAAGTTGGCAACCCAGTTCCACATCTACCTACACTATGTCCACCACATGGACATCATGCATGTCGATGGACATTGTGCACCAGCTCAAATCAGGAAGACTCGCATGATCGCCCAGAAGGAAGATAACAAGAGCCAGGCAAATAGCGAGAAGGAGCACCCCCAGGTGCAGAAACACTTCATAGTTCTGGCTTAATGATTTGGTAGTCTATAGGAAGTAAAACCAGGCTTTGTCAGGTTAGCTCAGATATCCTTCACGCTCTTGTTTAGGGAGGAAGTTTTAGTCTATGCTTTATGCATATGTTTTTTTGTTCTCAAACTGAACATGGAAGGCCTGTTCTGGTTTCCCTGGGTGGCAGACGAGTACCATCCCTCGTTTCTATCAAGTTGCGCAACTAGGGACCCCCTGGTCTGGTTTCCTTCTAGGCAGACCAGGCTCCCCATATTTTGTATCATAATCTTTTAAGTAATATAGATTTCTACACTCACTTACAAAAAAAAATACAATTAAAATTAAACGTTTTAAGAATTTAAACATCACTTTGGCATGTACAACGATGTATATAATTTCCATTCTTTTAATCATATAAAAATCACACTTTGTGTTACATGTACAACCATGCATATAATTGTCATTCTTTTAATCATATAAAAATCACATTTTTGGTTGGTTGTAGAGTTTTAGTTCTTTGGATTTGAATTAGTTTTTGGACTATCTCTTAAAATTTGATGTTTTGGATGTTGGAAATTTCAGAGGAGGTGTGGTAATTTTGATAGAAAAGGTCATGTTTTATGACTCTTTCTCATTCCATGTACTGTAAAGTTTCTTTTGATTCTTAATGAATAACATTGAAACTATTTTTTCCTCTTTATCATTCCATGTACTGTAAAGTTTCTTTTGATTCTTAATGAATAGCATTGAAACTATTTTTCCTTGGAAAAAAAATATAAAAGTCACACTTTGTGTTACATGTGTTAAATTTATTTTATAAAAAAATTTGAAATAATCACCTCAGTATTTTAATATAGATAAAGTATAAAAAATTAATATTTTTTTATTAATTTAATTTTTTTCAAAGTATAAGAAGAGGAAAAGTAAAAAGCATATAAAATATGTGATTTATAATGTTTAAAAAATAAAATAAACTTCAAATAAATTATGTTAATTATTAAAAAATATAATTTAAAAATTAAAAATGTATATAACTAAAAAACTTATTTAAATTTCATAACAACAAATAATATTTGATGATAAAGTCCAAATTATTTATTTGTTTTTTAACATTTTCCCTTTTCGTCGTGATAGAGGGGAGAAGTGGACTATAATGATAATGATTGATTAAGTCCAAATTATTTATTTGTTTTTTAACATTTTCCCTTTTCGTCGTGATAGAGGGGAGAAGTGGACTATAATTATAATGATAATGATTGATTATATATATATATATATATATATATATATATATATATATATATATATACGATAGGACACGCTAGGGCAGTGGATGATAGACCATCCACCTTAGAGCATCCATTGGTCTTGTCATGAGTTGTAGAGGACGTCTAGGAAGTGGAGAAGTTGTTCAAAGGTAAAGTTCCAGTAGTAGGCTAAGAAGGAGGTCGAGGAGCTCGAAAAGAAAGTCCAATCTAGACAACAAACCTTTTCAAAGGAACAAATTTTGCAGGAAGTTGAAGGTGATTAAAGACCCAATTATGCAATATTCAGAAGGACCAATTTATTCAAATTGGCAGAAACTTACTACCCGGTAAAAACGTTGACTTCCCAAGCCATGGGTAATACAAGGAGGGAGATCTAGGAAATTCTCCATACAATTAGAATTTTTGAAGGAAATTTTGAATCCATGTGCAAGGTGGTCTTTGGGATTGGCATTCCAATCTCACATGTTGGGGAGGAGGTAGGCACGTCCAAACAACTTAAGACTTCATCGAGATCTTAAGGCACTTGAAAAAACCCCATTATCATGAATGATAATCCTCTTACTACTAGCAATGCTTAGGAATAAAGCATGGAGACTGAATTGTTGGTTGAAGCATTCACAGAGGACGGTTCTCACTCTCCTTAGGCATGATGTATGTTCCATCTTGTCTTTTTCATTTTTGATAGCATACACAATCATAGGCAGTTTATAGTCTCTTTTTGTAAACTTTTATTACAAACTATGAAAAAGATAGTCATGAATAGTTATGATGACTCTCTTCTTGTAGGGGTTCTAGTTTCCCATGACATACCACGTACCCCTATCAAAGAAGGCTATAATTGTTATGTACATATATAAATAAGGATTTAGCAACTGCAAATTTTACATTGAAAAAATCATGAGAATAAAATCATGTAATTATTGTACATGAAATAAGTAAGGAAATATGTACATGATCAAATTTGGTAGGTAAGCTAATTAGGGTTATACAACTCTTATAAATGCTTCATCAAATATTTCACAACATTTTTAATGATTAATCATCCATATTGATTTCTTTTTCCAATCACATTCAACGTGAGACATATAATCACATTCTAAGGATACAAAGAATAATAGGTTATCAATAAAATGTATACATAAGCGACTGTCAATATCAAGAAGGTGCATAATTAATTTCTCTATAACTTCATGTTTTCCCAGAAAATCAATATATATTTTCGTTACAGATAAGATGGTAAGTTTGTTCATCAACAAATCATAATTTTCATTATCCTCAATATCCATGGATACTTCAATAACATCTTCTGAAGATACTTTGCACAAAAGTCAACATGAAAGAAGTTATCATTGTAAAATCTTTGTATTTCCTCTGTTTAAAAAATATTCAGTTGTGATTATTATAAAACAATTATGATTGATGAATATCATTGAACCAAAATGTATATTAATGTTATGAGTACAAGATTTAATAAAAAATTAATGATCCATGAGAACCAGCCACATAATTTTTTAAACCAGGGTGAGGATCTCTTTCAATGAGCATGACATGTGAAATTTCAACTTGTTGAGGATGTGTTGGAAGTGCTAGTTGACTCTATCGACTAGACCCAACAATCAACCAAGTAAAAGAGTAGTCGATTGGGAGTTAGTCGAGTTTGTAAGTCGTTTGACTCTTTAGTCGAGTCGACCGACCCAAGTAGTTAGACAATTAGAACTATCTTGTAACAAAATCATGAGAATAAATATGTGCATCAACCCAAGTAGTTAGACAATTATAACTACCTTGTAACAAAATCATGAGTATAAATATGTGCATCAATGTAACAAAGAATAGTTGGCTTATTAGTTGTTGTTGTGGTATCTTAATAAATTGGTTATTGCTAGTATCTCCATTACTCTATGTTATCTTCTCTTCTCTGTGTGTGTGACTATATATTAGTGGATATTGCTATGTGTAAAGGACTACTAGTAACACCTTATAAAACCCTAGATTACAACATTGGTTCCATTGTTGGTAGTTCCTAAACCTGAGCACATAAGACAATGTGCACATAGATGTTGAACCTGGAGGAAATACATGAGTGGTGGGAGAAAAATATTAACTACTTGAATAATTATGCACACAGAAACCAAATGGCATTGGTAGATGCAAGAACCCATTTCTTTATAGTGACTCATGAAATATTTATTGAAACAATCACGGGAGAAATTAAAAAAAACATTGGACTCACTAATGAATAAACTTACAAATGATGAGTGGTTAATGTTCAAATTATTCAATAGAAGTTGAATGAATTTACATGAGTGGGTTGAAAATTTTTCCAAAGAATATTGCGAAGAGAAAGCAATTGAGGAACAAACTTTACTTGAAAAAGTAAAAGAAAGCTTTTATGACAATTTCCACGATGGGTTTTTCTGCACAATACTAGCTCTGTGGCACAAATTTATTTTCGATAAATTTGTCATTCATTTTTTTGAATACTTCCCCCCTCGTCATACACCACCATTGAATACCAACTGAGAAAAAATACAAGGCGACTAGGAAATATTTTTATAAGCAGACTACAAAGATACATGAGAAGTTTGGGATTTTTTCTTAAAGAAATGAACATGGTAATGATCTACACCCATGCCTACTAGGAGTAGCCAGGGTCTGCAATGTGGGAGTAGTTTTCCATGGGATGCCTAAAGTGGAGTAGACCTACACCAAGGAGTCATTATGCCAACAAGCAGAAGGAATTTAACTACAAGAAAATGAGAGTATACATTAGACAAAGAGACATAAAGAAGAATTGAAAGAAGAATGAAATATTATAATCTTCGATTGAAATTGATAAGATAGAACGAGACAAATGATAGAAAAAGAGAGAAGAGATGTGTGATGCATGGGATCCAAGGAAGTCGAGTCAAGATAAACCCCTGGAGTGGTAGATCATTGGAGTGCTTGAGCGATCTAAGTGTGGTGATGACTAACCATATATAGCAAAAGGAGTAGCCCAGATGATTCTTGTGAGGAGTGAGAGCCTGTAGTTGGTTGAGGTTGTAGTTGGTGCCCTTTGTAGATGGACCAAGACCCACATTACAATGATCACTGATTCTCAAGGAAGTGAGTCCCAGAATCAGAGAATTCCTTCATCAAAGACTACATATTGATCTATAACCTTCTTTGATGTGGCATCGAATGGATGATAAAGACATTTTAAGAGATTGACTTCTAATTGAGATACCCTCATAAGACCAAAACTAGGTTAAGGTAATCAGGAAGGTGAGAGAAGACTCCTCCACATGAAGGATCTTATGGACACTACCCCCCTTTCGAATTTACTAACTGTAGAGGAAGATACACATTCAATGAACAATTGTGATGAGATGACATGACCTCAAGAGAAACAATTCACCGAATATATAGATAAAGGGTGTCAAACAAATGACATTCCATATCCAAGCAAGGTAATTGAGGAAACAAAGAAAGTAAAGAATCCCATATAACATTTGAATCGACAACTAATTCAGTTGAATCACAACCGTCAACACAATTGATTGCCCCAGTCAAAGCATAACCATCGGCATAGTCGACTACTCTAGTTGAAGTATAATTGATCATACATTCCATTTCAAAAGTTAGTCGAGAAAATCAAACAAATTGAAGTATTCCAAAGTCAAAACCTCCACATAAAGATTAAATGGGTCTAAAACACATTCCCATCTATGAAGGACATCAGGATCCCAAGAGACATTGGTTCATTTGCAAAAAATTGTGGGATTCCACTGACATAACCGATGAAGATAAACAAATGGATCAATTTGGTGCAGAGTTAAGGGAAATAGAATTAACATGGCTCATGAACTATACTGAAAATCAACAAAGATTCAAAGGAGAAATTCTTGGAGATATTACACACCTAGGATATTTTTCCTTATTTTCCTATGTTTATTAGTCATTATTTTGGGTCTCCTATTTTTAGGGAACCTATCCTACATTCTAGGAGAATATTCAATTCAATTTAAAGTCAGTTACACTTAGTTAGGCTAGTGGAAGTGACTCATGCATGGCAACCTCAGTTTTATCACCAACAGTTGCATGTGTTTGTCTCACGTCCCCACGTGTGACTCAATTAACTAAAGACTACATGACTGGTTAACTTGGACTAGGTGGAAGTTAACTCCGGTAACTTCCTATGTGTGTCTAGATCTCTCTAGACCACCACTATGGCACATTGGCTTTTCTTCTAGTGCACATTAGTAGAGATATACAAAGTATATCATGTGTAAATTATCATTCATTCTTTTGGTTAATATAATTATGTTATTTTGTCTCAATTGTTTCTCTCATCTTCTCATTTTTGCAAGTTATGTTCATTCTTCTGCTAGATATATCTATTGTGCAAGTCCTCACCAAATTTTACATGGTATTAGATCCCACAGGTATATAGGAATAAGGCACACCAACATTTTTTATTTACAGGTACTAAAGATTGAAGAACGCAAGAAGAATGGAATCTTTGTCGTCTATCATGCTAACACCATACAACTACTTTGAATGGAACAAAAAGATGGAGATTTTTCTCCAAGGTAGAGGATTTTACAGGTTAACCATGGCTTCGGAAACATAACCCACATCAAACATTGAAAAATACAAATACCTCAATAGAATGGATGAGGTTTACAAAGCCCTCTGCATGCACATATCACATGAGTTGTCGTTTCATGTATCATCTTGAAAAATGCCAAACAATATCTGGACCACCATGGAAGGACTCTTTGGAAAACAAGATGAGATTAGAGGCCACATGCTTGAGGTGGAATTACTTACATTATATCCAAAAATCTTTGAAAACATCCAACATTTCTTCACAAGGTACAAGGATTTGTTGTTGCAACTTAAGGCTTGTGGATTGATAAATAAAAGGAGGAAAAGCAAATGCTTCTCGCCATTTTGACAAAATTTGGTCTGGCTAATTCAGTTTTTGTTTCTACTTTCCACACTCAGAGGTTGATTGTTGGAGCATTGTGGACTATGCCCTCTTTGAAGACCTTCATTGAGGCCCTGATTCAGGAGCGAGACAAACTCATCAAGATGGGTGTAATAAAAAACTACAAAGCGCATGCACTTGTTGCACATGATGGAAACAATTATCAACATCAGAAATCCAAAAAGAAAGGTAAAGAAAAGGCCCATGCAGGACAAAAGAAGGAAGGGTAGTCCAAACCCTTTAATGACTCCTCAGGATCCAAAAGTGGAAAAGGGAAGAAAGGACAGAAGTGTACCTACTGCAATCGAGGATTCCATCCAGAATCTACATGCATGAAGAAGAAAATAGACCTATTGAATCATATTCTTCAAAATAACAACCTTAGGGATCAAATTCCCTAGGGTGCCAAGAAGAAACCAAAAGATAATGCTCCCAAAGGTCATCATCATGAATTATTTGTTGTTCACTCTTCATCTAATGCCTAGATCGTGGATTTAGGTGCATCCCACCACATGGTTGCTACAGAGGATATCTTATATTCTTTGACTACATGCAATGGTCCTCCTATCCTCATGGGGAATGAATCTCCAATTAAGGCCACTGGAAAAGGGAGAGTAGAACTAGATCATGGAAGTTTTGAGAAAGTTCTCCATGTTCCTCAACTTTCCGCAAATTTTCTCTTGGTGTATCATATTACACACTCATGCTCAAGAGAAAAGGTGGAGTTCACAACAAAATCCATGTCCATATTTGAAATGAAAGAAAACTCCAGGATTGTTGTCGGTGAGTTAAATCATGAATCACGGTTATACACTTTTTCTAATTTTATTGAACCTGATTCCTATGTACTACTTACGCATGATTATGGCAATAGTATATTATGGAACAAGGGATTTGGTCACCTGAACTTCAGGTACATGCAACAACTTAGCAAGAAAGGGATGGTCACCAAATTACCTGATATCCATTTTTCTGAAGGGGTTTGTGAAGGATGCATGCTTGGAAAGAACCCTCAAGACAACTTCGAGAAGGGGAAAGATCACAAGGCCTCATCTCCATTGTATTTGATTGACAATTATCTCATGGGTCCATTCATACTTCCATCCATCAACAAGGCAAGATACAAGCTCACATTTTTGGATGATTACTCACGTTATATTTGGGTATTTTTTCTCAGGCAGAAGTCCAAGATCTTTGAGAATCTCAAAGACTTCAAAGCACTTGCTGAGACTCAATCAGGGAGAAATATCAAATCCCTTCATACAAATAATGGGGAGGAGTACGTAAACAAAAATTTTATAATAATTATCTTGAGGCTGGGATACAATTGCAACACACAATACCATATACTCTGCATCAGAATGAGGTAGCTAAGCATAAAAAATAGATCTCTCAAGGAGATGGCCTCTTGCATTTGCATGCAATATCACTTCCTCAAAATCTTTGGGATGAATCACATAATTGTGCTAAATACATCCAGAACAAATCCCCTCACATATATATCAAGGATCAGACTCCTTTCAAGGATTGGGCCGACAAAAAACTGAATTCACCAATTTTGTGTCTTTAGCTCATGTGCATGGGCCCAGATTCCATATGAAAAGAGGAAAGCACTAGATCCACAGAGAAATACATGTATCTTTTTTGGATACTAAAATGTTGTGAAGGGATATATAATTATGTATACCTCTACAGACCAACTTATCATTGAGCGTAGTGTTTAATTCAAGGAAAGTATCTCGCATGCTCCATAGGAGCCACATGAAGATGCATTTTTCCTTCCACTAGTTCAATAAGATGATTATGCACATTCATAATCTACTTCATATCTCAATTCCAATACAGAGTTAGAGGTTTCAAAACATGCATATGCACAATCAGTATAGGCAGATGAGGATCCATTGTAGAGGCCCAAGTGGGCACAGACCACTCTTCAGGATGCAGGGGATCTTGTTAGGGATCCAACTGATCTCAGGAGGACTCGATTTCAATTTGAGGAGCCTCCTCGTGTACTCACAACTGGTCACTAAGCCCATTTTTCCTATGCATTGTTATGTGGTTCAATCTTTAGACTCATAGACCTATGGCGAACCTACAGGGAATCCCTTTTGGGAAACAATAATGCAAGAGGAGTACAACTCCCTCCTCAAGAACTGAACTTGGGATCTGGTTCCTCTTCCTTCAGGAAGGAAGGTTGTCAGATGCATATGGGTTTATAGGAACAAGAGAACAATGGATGTATAGGTTAGCAGATACAAGGAAATACTAGTTTCCAAAGGTTTTTAGTAGGTTCATGACATAGACTACGATAAGACGTTCTCTCTAGTAGTGAAGATGGTTTCCATTTGTTTGGCCCTTGATATTGCATCAACTTGAGGATGGGAAGTCCATCAGATGGATGTGAATAATTCATTTCTTCATGGAGATCTCTCAAAGGAGATTTACATGGAGCATCCACCTGGATTCATACATGATCCATCTTTGGTTTGCAGACTCAAGAAGGCTCTCTATGGCCTCAAGCAGGTGTCGAGAGCATGGTATGCCAAGATAGACTCCTACTTGTTGTCCAAGAATTTTGTGAGATGCAAATATTATCAAAATGTCTACATGCTTAGGACTACTAATTCACTTTTGAGTCTAGTTCTTTATGTGGATGATATTTTGATTGTTGGTTTCTTGACTTCATCGATTTCTATGGTGAAAAGGATTCTACATGATAAAATTTTTATGACAGACATGGATCCACTCCATTATTTCCGTGGTCTCGATATTAGTCAGGATGCTTTAGGCATCAATATATCTCAAGCCAAGTATGCTCGGGATCTCATGGAGATATTTGACATGTCAGACTGCAAGTCTGCCTCTACCCCCTTCCTATTTGGGGTGAGACTTGAGGATGGCAGGGACACTCCACTGGTTGACAACACTCTGTACAGAAAACTAGTGGGAAGTTTTTTGTATCTCTCCCTGTTAAGAACCAAATATCAATATAGCATAGAAAAACCTCAAAATAAGTAGTCCACGCCTTGAAAAAGAGATAATTTAAGATAATAAGCCTCTTTGAGGGGGAAACCTCCTTTTACCCCACATAAATGTTCTAGTACAAGATGATTCCAAATGAAAATGTCTCCTTGGTATATATAGGAGACAAGGATGTATAATTACAACTAATGAAATAAAGTCGACATAAATAAAATAACATTACTAATGTAATGTGCCCCAATTAAGGGGTGATGAGCCAATATTAGGGTTTAACATGCCCCTCCCCTTGAGACAAGTGTTGTCTGCAACACTTGAGTAACTCTGGATGCTTTTGTATAAAAGACTCATCTTCCCAAGTGGAATCTTTAGCCGGTAGTTTCCTCCATTTAATGAGATACTCTGAAATGGATCTATTCCTCAGCTGATGAATTCTTGTGTCAGTGATGGCTTCAGGCTCCAATGTCATTTTTCCTTCCTCGTCAAGTTCTGGAAATATATTTTGAACTCAGATCTTGTCACCTATAACCTTCTTTAAGCATGAAACATGGAAAACTAGGTGTACTCGTGAAGACGCGGGCAACTCCAATTTGTATGCCATAGTACCAATCTTTTGAAATGCCTTATAAGGGAAATAGTACTTTGGTGATAATTTATTATCCTTCTTGGCTTGCTTGAGGGACATCTGTTTGTATGGTTGTATTCTTAAAAACACCCAATCCCCTACTTCAAAACTTCTTTCACT
>ML781967.1:23224-78133 GCA_009831015.1 Picea engelmannii | reverse complement strand
CAAATGAAAATGTCTCCTTGGTATATATAGGAGACTAGGAGGTATAATTACAACTAATGAAATAAAGATGACATAAATAAAATAACATTACTAATGTAATATGCCCCAATTAAGGGGTAATGAGCCAATATTAGGGCTTAACACTCCCACACCTGACCAGACCTATCATATGCAATGGAAGAAGTTTCCAGGTACATGCAGAAGTTGCATGAGTTACACTGGAAGGCTACAAAGTGTATCCTTCAGTACGTTCATTGCACCATCAACTATGGGATTCACTATGCATTACGCTCTGTATTAGATCTCATAGGATTCACATATTCTTACTGGGTAGAAAACAACACTCATCGCAAGTCCACATCTAGATACACTCTCAGTTTTGGTTCAAGCCCTATATATTGTTCGAGCAAGAAGAAAAATGTTATTGCTCTATATTCAGTTGAGGCTGAGTACAAATGAGTAGTTAACACCACCATCTAGGCACTATGTCTACAGAACTTCCTTTCCGATTTGGGCATCCAGTTCCACAGACCGACTGTCATTAGGTGTGACAACCAAAGTACTCTCAAGTTTTGCAGAGACCTAGTGTAGAGAAAATGGACAAAGCATATTGAGATCCATATGCACTACATCATAGATCTATTCCATGAGAGGATCATCGGCTTGTAGCTGTGTCCTTCTTTTGAACAGACTGTTGACATCTTCACCAAGACCTTCACCAAGTAGAAGTTTCATTGTCTTCCTTCATCTTGGAGTGAAGGAAATAATTTCTTAGCAACTGTCTTTTCTTATTNGGGGGTGTTCCCATGAGGTTTTCCCTCTTTCCTCACTTTGTTTTCAGTGTTCATTAGTTGCATTGTTCATGGGTACCTAACATTGCCTTAGTTTTCGGGACCCATTCTTCATTACCAAATACTAGTGTTCAGTGGGGGTGTTGGAGATATTACACACACCTAGGATATTTTTCCTTATTTTCCTATGCTTATTAGTCATTATTGGGGGTATCCTATTTTTTGGGAACCTCTCCTACATTCTAGGAGAATATTCTCTTCATTTTAGATTCAGTTACAATTAGTTAGACTAGTGGAAGTCACTCATGCATGGAAACCTTGGTTTTATCACCAATAGTTTCATGTGTTTCTCTCACTTCCACGTGTGTGACTCAGATAACTGAAGACTACATGACAAGTTAACTAGGACTAGGTGGCATTTAACTCCAGTAACTTTCTGTGTGTGTCTAGATCTCTCTAAACCACCATTATGGTGCATTATCTTCTCTTCCAATGCATATTAGTTGAGCTATATAGAGTATATTTTATGTAAATTATCATTCATTCTTTTGGTTAACATAATTCTATTATTTTCTCTCCAATTTTTCTCTTGTCTTCTCACTTTTGCAAGTTGTGTCTGTTCTTCTGCTAGATAGATATCTTGTGTACGTACTCACCACATTCTACAAAAATCAAGTTTATTTTCCTTTCATTCTTTAAAGTGAAATTTTTCAAACACCTTGCATAAAAAAAAGCTTAAATAAATAAAACAAAAACTAGAAGAAACAATAAGGGAGTATGATAAAAGATTCAAGAACATGCTTAGCTAGATTCCATATTTGATTGATGAACAACTTCTAGTGCATTGGTATCATGGGGATATTTATATGTATAAATTACATACATTAAATCATCAACCAGGGGCCTCGTAAACTTGTGAGATGCAAAAAAAGTATATGCAGGATCAAATCCTAATATAAGATCTATGTGCTGATGAAAACAACTAGAACTAAATAATGTAGACAAGATTATTTACATTATTTATTTGCCAATCGACAAGGAATTAGATGACAAGTATGTGTAGCAATGCATCTCTTAACAATCTATTGTTTATAGGGTAGTCCATTCATGTTCATGACCAAGGACTGACAATGAAGCATGATGATATGATCCTACAGAAACTAGTTTTTCAATCCACGGGACACCAAATGAAATTACACTAAGGAATTAAATAAACTCACGCCAACATTAAATCAAATCATAACTCTTTGGAAATGGTTGTTCATCTAACAATGGATATTCTAAGGTAGCATTGCAAGTCAAATAGATAACTTTGTATTCAACAGTACTCGGTTGGATTCACTTAATAAGTTAGATTGATAACCTTCAAAAAATATGAACAATTGAAACGAGGAACTAATAAATGAAGGAAAGGTTTATGTTATGAGCAGTTTCCAACCAATGAAGAATTTGTGACAAGTAAGTGCATAGATTGCAACTCTGAAAATTCATTTTTCAAAGGATCACCATTCACATCGATAGACAAACAAGCATGAGAATAATGTTCCAACAAGAATTAGTTTAACCACACAGAATGAATAAAAACATAGTATCAACCAATTAAAAATTACTACAAAATCATGTCACACATGTTACAGGAATCGAACTGTGAAATTATTTAAGCAAATGAAATCGCAATTATTCTAATAAAAAAATAAAACCAATCTAGGGTGCTACTTCTAAAATGAAGGGGGGCCTTCCTTCACTCAAAAGTATGCCCACTACATACCTACAAACTCAAAAATTCAAGAGTTGAACATGCATAGAACTGTCTGATATTTCATTATAAAAACATATTACATAATTGAAACCGAGTCTAAGCCCCTTTCCCTTCTATCGCTTGTTGTCGATCTATATCCCCTAGGCATGAATGCCTTCAATACTTATACAACTAAAATTCAATAGATAAATTATTCGAGTGCATCCAATCCTGTACCAAGTTCACAAAACATAAACAAGAAGTTGCAATCTATGATTTGGACAATTTAAGGAATAAAACATAAATATATATCTGTTTATCTCATTGCATACTACAGGATTTGGTCGCTGGAAGTTTTGACCACGATCATCGTTTTCATTGCTAGAGATTTGGATTATTTATACAATAGGTGTCTATGTGTACACATTCTTTAACAAAACCCACATCCTCGAATCGACTAGAAAGTTTGGCTAGTATCATAAGCATTGAGGCAAATACATGATCATGTCAAAAACGCAGATTTATGGGAAAATCCATTTTTAATATCCGTCCATATTTCCATGGTCGTACATTTTCTGATAAATCTATTTGCATATTACTAAAATCATCATGTTATGTACAAAACCCATGTATTGGATTTGCAAAATTCGTCTTCATCTATCCGAAAATGTCATGGAAAAATTGCTTCTAGAAGCGAGTTGTTATAGGAGTTCTGGTAGTAGATCGGTGCTACCCGACTTCTGAAGATACCTGCTACCGAAATTGAATCGCATAAACCATAATTATTAAAACCATTCCTTTAATTCTCTAATTCATTAAAGAGTAAGGGAAATTAATGAGTTAAGCAATAAAATACCTTGTAGCTTGTATTGGCATTTTAACTTAAAAACATAAGGAAATATAGCAAAGCGATAGGTAAGGATAGGTTAAAATGAAAAAAAGGAGGCCAATTGGTAGTGTAGAGTGAAACAAAACCATGACCCAACATCTCCCCCACACTTGTACTTTTTCATGTCCTCATGCAAACAAATTCAATTGATGGTTTTGCAAAATTTTGAAAAATTGAATCAAATTCACTTATCTTAGTAGAGTCTGGAAGCATCTACAAGTATGCTGAGATTTTCCCTTTACCTATCCATTCATACTCCCAATCTCTTTTCTCGATATTCTATACCAATATGTTCTACTTGTTGTTTCAGGAAACTCACTTTTCATTATCTTTCTGAAGCTTTTGTCTTTGTTTCTTCAACATTTAATTTTCAAATTTTTTTTTTGCATATTAATTTAGGGTAGTAATTTCTAGAGTTCCTCTTTCAACTTCTAAATATTCCTACTCTTCCTTTTCAATTTGATATGTGCTAAATGGATAGAAGGATTTGAAGAAGTTGCTTGTTTGATGGATTCCTCATCTCTTGTATCAACACTTGGAATATCAAATACTAATGTGCCATATTCAACTTTCTTAATCGATTCAACCTTCTTTGATTTAGAAGGTATAGAGCTAGGAGGTTCTGAAATATTTTTCCTCGTCTTCTTAGGTGTTTTAAAATATCTAAAGACTCTCTTGATTCTTCCTATTGATGTTCGAAATCGATGGGTGATTTTCTTACTATGCTTTGAATAAGGACTAAATTTTGAACATTGTGTGCCTTACTCTATTTTTTCGTACTTCGTGTAAACCTTTGAGCAATGGGAGTTCTATTTCTAGAGTCTTTCTCACAAGTTCCCTTCTTGACTTTCTCGTGCGAGAAATGAATCCCTTGGCTCCGAGGGAGACAATTTTTTCATTATCATCATGACTAACACCATGTTCATAAACTTTCAAACCTTGGCCTCCTATAGTGGCCTCAACATTTTGCTTACTAATCTCATTATGACTCAGAATTTTTTCCAAAGTATCAAATACGATGTGTAAATATTCGATAATAAAAATTTTGACTAACCTAATGATGATAAAGGCATATATGTGGATTCATAGTGTTTCCATTGATTTGTTGAAACATCTTACAAAATATTTTCCAGATGAAATATAGAAAATTGAGCTTGACATGAGAATCAAAATGAAGCAATAATCAAATATGATATATAAATGTTTGTCACATACCTCCCCTCATCAGTCAAGTATTTCTGCGATATGAATAAGGGTTTCCACCATTTATTTTTTATCCACGATCATGGTACACCCTTGGCCCAGTCATCTTGTTGATATTCTGAATCGAGGAGTTATGCACATACTTCCTCTACCCGTCTAAAATTTTCATCGTTCACTAGGAAGAATCATGGCATGGAAATTTTGGGACACACGGAATTGGTAGCTCTACACTAAACATTGAATGGGTGTGAACGGAAAATGAGTTAGGGGAAGTGGTCATTTGGGAAAACCCATTTTGAATCCAAATTGTGATTCAAAATTTTGACGAGAGGATATATCAAAAGAAAAGGTTTATCGAATAATGATTAATGGGTTATCAAATCACACATGGGTTACGTTCAGAATATGATCGCGTTATTCATGATTTGATGGATTTAGGTGGTAGTCGAATGATTGGAAAAAATGGAAGTTTCAATTCATTGGTTATATGATGACAGGAGGTGGATATTATATAGGAGAATAGGTAGGAAACAAATGGTGGGTATAAGAGGGTGATAGAATCATAATCCAAACAAGCTCAAGTATTTCAATTTGCAGCAACTTACCACTCTTTAAATGAACTAGGAATAAACATAAGTGTCTTACCTCAGGTTACCTTGTTGTTCATTTGCAAAAATACTTACATGGCTAGGATGTGATGATTTACAATAATACCTAGAGCCGTGAAGAGTGAACATACCAAAGATGTTGAAGATTGTTGTTGAAACAGATCAACGTTGTAGATGATGGAACTTGAAAAGGATCCATCGTGATGACTGGATTTTGGGGGAATCCTTTTACTATTGAAATTGTATATTTGTTGCTTAATGCCATTAAAATTGATATTAAACCATGAAAATACAAAACAACAAGTTACAGGATTCCCCTTAACCACTCGGAAAAGATTTCCTTTGGTTGAATACTCTACAACTGGAACATTGTTGGAGGAAACGCATGTTGTTGTTGAAGGTGTGATCACCAAACAATCATTATTTATGTTGCCAGAAGGGAGCTAATATGATATGATACTCTAAACTCCAATTTGATCTGGAATCAATGCCAAATGTTAAATCTGAACACTGTAATTTAAGATACCAGATGCAGTGAAATGATTTGTTGTTGAATATGTATATGTTGAAATTATAAAAGAATGATCTAACGAATTCTTATTGCAGAATATTGGAGTAGAATCTATATTGTGAATTGTTACAAGAAAATATGGGTTGAACTCACTACATAAAGATCTGACATCAATCGATCTGTACCCTTGAATTCACATGGTTCGTATGTTGTTAAGGAATAGATAATACGAAATAAACAAGGAGATCCCATGTACATATTTATTTACCATAAATGATACAAAAACAAATGTTGGAACTTGAAAAATTGCAAGCAAAAACTCCAGAAATGAAATGCTACTGGGAAAGAACAGGAAACTAAATACTATAGAAACTGAAAAATCCAATTTATGTATACTTTTTGTGGTTGAACTGTTGCAAAAAAATTCTTCATTTTTACCCCCTTTCTATACATTTCCTTCCATGTGAATATATTTTTGTTGAAGTCAAATATCGAGAGGAATCATTGAATTACTGGACATCAATGGATGTTGTTAATCAACGCAAGAATACTCACCAGTAATGTCAATGAGCATCATGTACTTCAATTCATCCCGTCAAAAATAAATGGATGTGTTGAAGTTGAGTAACTTCCAGGATATGATAGTCAGGAGGAATTAATTCATCCTCACTGATGTCAACGATGAAACCTGTCATTGAGGCATACAAGTTCCAAGGAATTATCAAAATCTATGATCTTGGTACCCAGATAAGGAGATGGAGTTGATGGGACAATATTGTTAGAAGGAGGGCCTTAATGAATCCCCCATCATCCAACGTGAGACTCATTCAAAAATGATTGAAGAACTATAAATGAAATATTGAACAAAAAATTATATGCATAATTTTATTGCGAACCTTTCCAGCCAGAAACCTAGTTTTCAAGCAAATTTTGTGTCTAACTGCAATAGGAATCTTGGTTTTCACAATTAGACTCATTTGTATCTTTAATGTTTTATTTATTCATTCATTCTTCTACCTTATCCTATTCTACTTGAAAGAAAGGAAAATATCTTTCAAGTGTAGTAATACTTCCAATGCATCCATTTACATAACATGATATCAGTTAAACTCATATCCAAATATGAAAAGTATTATTGTGGAAACATTTCCTTTACGAACAAGTGAAACCCCCCTTGGATCAAGAATCCTTTGATCCTAGTTAGAAAGAAACAAATGGTTTTCTACTTTCACCCTAGATCTACTCTATATGTCAACAATCAGAATGTGAAGAGAAGGATAGATGAATTACCTATTTTTCATCGGTTGTCCTTGCTACTTCAGACCTTGATCTTGATGTCCAAGATATTGGTACAAGAAAATTCATGCAAGGAAAAAATAAATACCTCCTCCTACGATATATTGTTCAACAGAATAGATCTATCTATATTGAATTAGGAAAAAAAAATAGACATGCATAGAGTGGACAATATAATCATGAGGGGAATAGGCCAAGTTATATTATGGAAAGAAATAAATAGAGAAGCATTTACAACCTTAATTCCAATGTTGGAGGAGCTCCTCTAAGCTCTCCTTTTCATCCCCTTGAATGTCACAAGATCAGTAGTATGATATGTTGAAGTTATTCCCCTCTTCACTCAAGAATGACCTCGATTATATAGGAATTGAGGCATCATAACCATAGGATAGTTTTGAGGAGAGGATGTGATCAAATGAGGATTTGTCTGAACAAACAAGATTGACCTTTCCTTGAATAGAGGTTAGCTCGAACCAATCCCTCAACCAAATAAAATCTCTCATAAACAACCTCTTAAAATGGCATGATGGTTGCAACTACTTCATTGCCCCCCCATAACTGAGCACAGGGTGAGACTATCAATCCCTTATAATTGAGCAAGGAGTGATGATTAGGGTTTATCTCTCCTTGAACATGGGTAGGGAGCGATGAAGCTCAAACAAGGCAAAAAACTCAAGGAAAAAGGTATTATTTCGACATCCAATTGATAGGTTTCCCTTCCAACTTGTCTAGGGATTATGAAAAAAATTCTTACATGGTGAAGAAAGTGTGACACTTAAGTTGCGACAAATAAGTGTGTAAAATATGCCCCCTAAAGTGTGAAGTTAGAAGGAAATTTGATGGCCGAAACACTTTACAAAAATATGTATGTGAGAGTGTTGGAATAGGAGAGCCAGGTGAAAGCTGCAAATAAACATCAAACAATATATATGTATCATCCCCAAGGTAGGCATACCCATTCTTATAATATAAATACTCAAAGCATGGTCATCGACCAATACACTGTGGATCCATGAAAGCACTGATTAAGGATATGGCCACCAAAAATAAAATGTGGATCCATACCTCCATGACTCGATCAGGCCATAGCTACGAAATAATACAAAGTGGAGCTATGATATGACAAAAACATAGTCACATACCAATACAAAGTGGATCTATGTGACATCATATATATCAGTAAGATCACCAGCATGATAGTCATACTGGAATCTTCTAAGTGTTCAAATAATCTCCATCGTAACCTGGGTGAGGCACGTAACTGAGGTGGGGTTCCTGGGAGTTCCCAAGGTATTCGTCCCAATATCAAAATGGTATGATTCTATCCATGTGAATATATGTGTTGATGTCGATCATGGTAGAAAACACTTGATTACCAGTCATTGATGCACATCGTTAACAAATGTGAGGGAAATCGCCAATGATGACAATGAATTCCAAGGTAGCCTAGTACATTCTAGTGGATGTGAATAAATGTGATGAAGTCAAACATCCATGGAATCATTCAATTAGAGGCCAATGACATAAACCTATAGTCGAAAATGAGGAGATCTTCCATTGGGGTATGCAGGTTCCAAAGTACTGATTGGTTTCTAAGTCTAATTATTGGATAATGTGTTGAAATCGACAGGAACATATTCATCGAACGAGGGTCGAGATGTGTCCCCCATCATCAGCATGAAACTAACACAAGAAAGTGATGTAATATGATAGATCAAATGAGTACAAACTGACATGAGGATGAAGGTTGGTAATAATGCAAAGTGGTTGATTTGGGATGAAAATTCCCTTGAACCTTATGAGGCATGACAAATGACTTGGAAAAACTGACTCTACAAGAGATAGAATAAAACATAGTTCAACAATGAATGGGGCACTCTTCAGGTGGGACGAAGGACTATAATGACTCATAGGATTGGTATGACTCAGAGGCAATTAAATTACCCAATTGTAAGAAAAGGCACAAACAAATGCCATAATTCTTTCGAAAAAACTGACCCACTTCCCTCAAATTTTCCCCTACCATGAACGAAGAGTATCTCTTTGTTTTTTAATGAGATTGAGGAGGATAATAGATGCTCGATATATCTCATCTTCGATGAGTCCCTCATCACATGTTTAACTAACCTGAAGAACGAGGCGTTCGATCTCATATGGGTCCTTCAATGTATAATTTTATGAGCCCATAGCAGGTAAACTCAATGTATCTTTTCATGTTTAGAGAGTCTGAAAAGAACTTAAAAGAGACTCCAAGTGTGTTTTTTTTCATAAATTTAGTCCCCAGAGCCTAAAAACAATACAATTCAGAACTCTCCTAGCCAAGGTTGACTAGAGTATTTATTTTTTGTAATTAGTCCATCCGGCCCGAAAAAGGGTTAAACTTACAATGAATATACACCCTTTCAAATAATTTTAATGAATTTGAAAGGAAATAAAATTTCTCGACAATCTTTTCATTTTTAGAGAGGATGAAGAGAGATTAAAGGAGACTCCAAAGAGTTCCTTTTTCATATAGTTTTTACGAGCCTAAAAAAGTGATAAAAGCATACACGGTAACTTATTCTCATGTATTTACGAGCATGAGAAAGAAAAAATACTAATCTCTTCTAAAGAGAATGAGTGGCATGCAACTAAGTTCCAATGGGTGGAACTACTCCTAAGCAATGATTGTGATAGGGTGTATCAATAGGCATGGTAAGTGAGGACCACTCACAACAACATGTCTCTTTAGAGGCTAATTGAAAAATGGGAGAAACGTGATGCGAACAACTAGTGTCAAGCATAATTGCAAAGTCCATAAGAAAGTGAGATGACAAACAGTAGCCAAGAAGTAGCAAGTGCAACCATTAAGCAAACAATAAGATGCCTACTTAATTTTTTAATGAGCTTGAAATAGAGAATGAATTGTGCTCGAAGTGTTTGCTTCATTTTTTAATGAGCTTGAAACCGTGCTCGAGGTTGGTTTCATTTTTTAATGAGATTGAAATCGAAAATGAACTATGCTTGGAATGATACCCATTGATGAGTTTCTTCCAAATGTGATGTCAATAGGTTGGTACTTTGAGTGATACCCATTAGCGGGTTTTTTCCCAACATGATGTCCATAGTTTAGTACTTTTCCCCCAGTATGAGCGACATAAACTAGTGGCTTAACTCCAACATGATGTCTAGAGGCTAGAGACATGCCCCCCAAGCTTTGCTTCATCTGTCGACTTTTTTTCTACAAACTATTAGACTCCTATCTACTAATAGGAATATGTTCACTAGAGAGGGAGGAAGAAAGAGGATCAACTGACATAGGCAGAGGAAATGAAGGTTCGGGTACTAGATCTAGTGGAAGAATCAACTCAATCAGAGGGGGGGGTTCATTTTTTAACGAGATTGGCACGGACAATGAACTATGCTCATAGTTATCTATTTCATTTTTTAACGAGCTTGACACAGAAAGCAAACTATTCTCATGGTTATCTGTTTCATTTTTTAATGAGCTTGACACAGAAAGAAAAATATGCTCATGAACCTTTACCATGTATTCGAGGTCTTCATCGGATGAAAGGAAAATTCTCTAGAAATAATGTATGTCAAGAGACTCAATAGTGGTCATGGGGGAAAAATCAGGCTCCAAAGCCCCCATTGAAAGTTTCACCATGTCAAGTACCGGATTTGAGTCTAAATAAGTCGAGCATACAATGAGAGGCTCCTTCTCATAAGTAGTTGAAGGCATGGGACATGCTACCACATAATTAACATATGGTGGGAGGGATATCACTTTCATATAAGTAACATTCAGGGAAGTTGTATGGTTGGTATTCAGATCAGGACTAACGAATGAAAATTGGTCAATGGTCACAATGTTTCCATTATGAGGGAAATGCATCACTCAAAAGAGTGTGGACAGGACAACTTTCATAGCATAGGCATAGTCCCACCCAAGTAGTAAATTAAAGTCCAAGGGACCTTGGACTACCATAACATCGATACAAACAATTTTCCCTCCTAAGGTGATGGGAAGCTAAGGAAGGATCCATAAAGGTTCAGTGGATCTTCTATTAAAATCCAACTGATGATGGGTAATTGCTACAAGTTGAGGGGAAACCATAGCTTGCCAAGTGGTTGTGAACATAATTCTAACAGAACTTCCCTTGTCAACAATAGTGTGATTTATGATCATATCACAAACCTGCACAATGATTTGGAAAGGCATGTAGGAAGGAAGGAGAAGCTCTGCCAGCCTATTCCAATAAAGGGAAATGACCTCAATACTTGGAGGGGGTTCCATTGAAACGGGTGAAATGACCCCTTGTCCATAGGAATCTAAAGTGACAAGAAAAATCTTAATGGTATCCACTTCACTTTCCAAGGGAAGAGTCGCATTGACCCATTATTTGGGAGAGGATTCATGGGTAATATTTGGATATTGTTTCTAAGAAACAACAATGTATTCCAACAATTGTAAAGCTTCATCCATACGAGGGAAAATGTAAGTGAGGTGCATTTCCCCACATAACTGAGAAGGAATATTAACTTTATCCTTTTTCCCCCAACCTTATGATCATCCGTTGATGGGTTGTCACCAACATGAATTACAACAGCTGGCAACATGGGTTGTTGGGAACCCGTGGACCACACTTCTAAGACCTTGGGAATACCAGGGACATGGTTAAAAAGGTGATCACCCTTACAAAGCCTTCAATGGAATTTGGGTTTGCGACCTATGTTTGTAGGATTTTCAACACTCACGACAATGGTTGGTTGATTGCCCTCTTTCTTATTTTCTTCTTCTTATTATTCCTTTTCTTCTTCTTCTTAGCCTCCTAGTTACTAGCATCAAGGCTTTCACTAGGTGAGGAATAAGAAAGGGAAGAAAATACGATGGGTTAAGAAGGAAAAGGGTCAACAAGATATTGATGTTCTTGAGATGGAGAGATTGTTTGGGTAGAAACAAGGGAATTCGGGACTACGAGAATGGAAATCAACCATACTATTAACCCTACGGTGAAATTAAGAAGAGTAAATGTAGCGATGTAGGGAATACCAATGTTTCCAAAACAAGGAAAAGCATAAGGTTCCCTATGAAAATGGGTTCCTTGGTTGGTAGCCTTAGGAATTGTTTCCTGCATGGATGTAGATTCAACCTAAGGTCTGCTAAATGTCAAAGAGCCCACACTACCAAAGTCCCTACAAGATAAGAGAAAGAAAAAAACTCTCTTATGATAGGGAGAAAGAAATTAAGGATCTTCCAAAGATGGGAGATGAGGCCGTCAACAAAGAAGCGAGAAATAGTTACAATAAAATTTGTGCAACAATACCCCAAGGTGTCAGTAAGAGCCCATAGGAAAATACCCTCCCAATTCGCTGAAGCATTACCTCCTCCAAGGTTTCTTCTATTGAAACAATTTCAAAACAAATCATTGTTTCATCTTCGACAACTTCATTTTCTGAACTTTCATACCTTCTCCTTTCATTGGCTAGATGAGACAATATTGTATCCTCTGCTTATATGATAGATTTATGACTCTTTCTATCTCTATCTTTCTTAATACATGTAGACACAACCCTTTCATTAGTTTCAAAAAGTTGAGACCTCTAAGTCTATTCAGATGTCTTCCACATATCTTCTCCATGCAATACTTGACTCTTCAATTTATTCATCAGATCTTCCTATGTTTCCTTCAGTGTGGTAGCTCCTTCTTCTTCACTGTAAGTACACTCATACTCCATCAAACATACCTCATCTTCAAGTTCCTCTTCTTGAAATAGAAAAATCTCTATTTCATGCATCTCTCCCATGAATAAAAAATTTCAACCTCCTCTTCCAGAAGTTTCATCTCCTCATCAAGGTGTATGAGCATATCATTCAATTACTCTTCATATTCTCTTGGAATAGAAGTTAAATTTTGTCCTCCTTCATCTTTTTCCATCTTCATAATAGTATTAGATAATTGTTCGTTTCCTGCAACCACACACAAATTATAAGTGTTATAATCATAAGACTCTCTATCCCGATTTGACTCCTTCATCATCATATCCTCGTGTTGATTTGAACTCTTCAAGTAGTTCAGGAGATTCTCAATAAATCTCTCATATTCTTCTCTCCTAGAGAATATTTCCTACTGAGACTCATATAGGTAAATATTCATATCATACTTAGTTGCTCTGAGTTCTTCCTTCCATATAACATACATCCTTTGTCTCAGCTTCACCTGTAGTGAATTCCATCTCACTTTATTCTTCTTCATTGTCCAACCATACCTATGGTCTTCCTCATATGCTTGTAGAAACTCCATTAGTACATTAAGATGTACTTTTATCTCAGCCATTTCTCGCTCATACTTTTCATTACTCATCATCTTTATGCCATCTTCTTTGGCATTCTTCTTCTTTTGGTTGTGACTTCTCCTTGAACCCTTAAGATGATCATCAATAGTTACCTTCACCTCTTCCTTCTGTGGACTCTCATTTTCCACTTGTGAGCTGCAAATAGCTTTCCCCATCTCTTGTAACAAGTACGCTAATTGTTACTCTACCAAGTCCTCCTCTTGGTATCCTCTTCTTCTTATGGTTCTCTGTAGTAGAACCTCTTCTAGAGCACTCCTTTCTCCTCAAATTCCCAAATATGTCATGATTTTGCTTCATCAACTACTTAGCTCCTTGATAAACTCATTGTCCTCTTCTTATTTCTCAAAAATATTAATTTGTTGTGTGTTCTGTCACATTTCCTTCACCTAAGATCTCTTCTTGGTCTTCTTTCTATGCCACAACTTTACTATTGTAATGGATACCATTAGTCATCCATTTCTGCTACATTTTCTTCTTGTTTGCTCCAACCTGCAAACACAATTACCTTTAAAACTAGAGTTAGTGTAAAACATAAACAAACACCATCAAGACCTGTTCATGGCCTTGCCTCCCACATTCATTGCACTTGAATGGGAAACCTCTTTGCAGTTCCTCATGCACTAGTGTCACTATAACCACTTTCTGCAACCTTTAATGAGAATTTTAATCTGTTTTTTCTCAATCACCAAAGAGATTTGTAGGCTCTGATACCACATGATGTAGTATCTCCCAAGACCTTATTTAAACTCCTCCTTTCTTTCTCATAAATGTGCACTATCAATTTGATGGTTTCATCTCTGTCAAAAATTTTAAGTACATGTTGAGCGCTCAACACACCCTAAACGCTTTTGAAAATTTTTCTCTTTTGGGTACCACTTGTTTTCTTGTTTCTTCTTTCTGAATTGAGTCTGTTGTGTAGGGGTCATTAAGTTTTTTTTCCATGGACCTGTTGAATTGAAACTTTTTCTCTAAAAAATAACTTGGCATTTTAACTAAGAATTCACAACTAAAATTGTCGCCCGTGCACTTATTTTCAGCGTCGGCAAAATATAAAGGGGAAAACACTAACATGGGCCATAATGAACCTCCAATCATCGATTACTGATGCATTGTTCAAAGTTAGAGAAATACCAAATATTTGAATTGTGGAAATTTTCCCGTTGAGCACCGATCATCGATGCATTTTCGGCATCAACAAGTTTTGAGGAGGGTAATATGGGAACACATGTTTCAAAGTCTCGCCAATCATTAATCCTCGATACTTCTTCGGCATCGGCGGGTTAGGAACTATTTTTCAAATCTCATATCCAACGAAAGTCCTTGATTTCTAATAAACTCTTAGGCGAAGGAGCCAAATTCAAACGCCATGTGTATTTTCTGCGTAGTCAATTCATACGGCCTAGTTTCATCCCAAACCACCTTAGGCTTCCTTGTGTCCTAATCACACTTCCAGGTCATCATTTCCACATCATAAATGTACGACAAGATGGATCGGCATAGGAACTTTTGCCACAAGATATCAACAAACACTATCTAAGAAAAACGTCGACCCCCGATCCACTCATTTAAATTAGCAAAATGATGGGACGTTTTCGACACAAAATAAGATCAGATTATGTCATTCAATAGGCCAATTAATGTCTTTCTTTGCATACATTGTTGTCCCGTGCGCCGACCGAATAATAGGAATTTGAAATTGTCAATGAACCAAAACGTAGCCCACTACTATGTCGCAAGCCTACGACCACATTTAATCCCAAGCATAATGCGAATCTTGGTGATGGATTGTGTAAAACTACATTTATGCCCCAAATTGAAGAACTGATGCGACAAGGTAAGTATTCTTTGTGTTTAAATTACTAAGACAGTTTTGAACCCCAACATTCTGCATACAAATTTTCTCATTCTTAGAGCAGTCAAAGGAGAAAAAAGAGCGTCTCAAGAGTTGCACTCGATTCTCAGAATTTCAAAACCAAGTTAAGCTAGTGCGAAGAAGAGGTATGTATTGATTTTATCATTTCGGCAGTCGCCTTTTATTTATATATCAATATCATCTTTGCAAGACGGTGTCTAACTCTTCTCTCTCTATAAGAAAATGCCTCCAAGGAAGCCAATGACCAGATGCTCGCCAAGGGCACCAAAGTTGAAGGAAGTAGAGGTTGGTGAAGGATCTTCTCCCGGTGCTACAAAGTAGTTGGAGTTTTCTACTAAAGCAGAGTCGGTCATCAGATCGTCTACTTAGAAGGCATTCGCCCAACCCCCTACATTTGGTGACACAGAGGCGAGCATTGGGTCAAAGATAATGCTCCCGCAATGGGGAGATTTGTTCAACATGATTAACTGGGAAGATTACCTAGAATTTATCCCCCACAACGACCCAGATGTAAGGAAGCTCGAGGACCAGGTTATTCCAAACATCCGACGGTCGTGCCTACATATGGTAGCATGTCGAACCCCGGTCTTTCCCTGTATTTAAAACCTGGCGTGGATAATCAACCATACAGACGCAAGGAAGTGTCTGGTAAATGATGAGAATGGAAGATGAATCAGTGCTTTTCTCCCGACGGAGGTCCAGAAATACTACAAGCTCAGGGACTCAAAGGAGCGGTTAAACATTGATTTCATAGTAAAATTCTATGAGTTCCATGACACCAGCAAATTGATGGCCTCCTGGTTGAAGGAAGACAAAAAATTCAAAAACCAAAGCAATGACTGGTATGGAATAACAAACCTAAGGGAGCCATAATGGATCTAATCTGTCAATTGTATGGGGATAAGGATTGCACCAAGTTTTCATAGGCATGGATGCCCCTATCATACACTCTAGCCATCTCTAGCAGCAGCTTCAACTCGAGAGAAATCATTTCAAAAAAATTGAGCACTAATATATTGCAGGCCCAGACACCAAAGGATGAAGAAAAACCTACTTTTCACATGGCATTGTACCTACTAGACGTAATCTACGCAAGGAATGTCTTTGCAGGAATCAATCTGAGCTGGCATGTCGTTGAGATACCTGTACATGTCTAATTTGACATTATGTGGGAAAACAGGTACAAAAAATCATATTCTCTCATCTGCGATGAATTTATAGTGCGGGTTTATTTTATTACTTTTAAGAAAGAATTCCCAAGACTTTCGGCAGTGTCCAAGAAAATGATCTCAAAGGTAGGCCACTGGTACCTAGAAGAAACCAGTACTGATATCAGGGTGTTTGGGGCTACCGACACACCACATCTACTCACCTCTCATGTCTCAGACCGGCTCGTCGTGGGAAAATTTGTTACCAAACCATCCTGCAGGGCTATAATGCCACTCTAGTTAAAGACAAGAGGTGAGTGTTCATACCCTATGGTTTCCGTTTAGGGTTTTATATGGTGAAGGATACTACGCAAGATAAACAATAGGGTTTGTGCCAACTGGAATACAGATTCCCAACAGGATGATTTCGCAAACATGACCCTAGAAGCCTAGTACTTCAACATGCATCACAAGTCTCCTCCTGCTAGCCATACGCACATGATAAGTTTGAAGATGAGATCTTTACAGAATGTGCTCAGGACTGAGAGGAGGTACTACAAAGAAAAGCTAACCCAAATATGACTAGGTTTAAAGCTATCAGTATGGATGAGCAAGTCGAAATGATAAAATTGATGGCTCAAGAATCCATGAGGGTTAGGGAAGAGAATAGAGCAGTAGCAGCCATAGAGGCATAGAGGAGGGGGATGTTGTTGTTAGAAGAAGCCAAAATATTAATCCATAGGTTAGAAAATGATCTCCAACTGTTAGAACCTATAAGGATCACCCCGGTCGACCCAATAAACATCAGAGAGGAGCTAAATGGCTCAGAATAAACCCCACTAGAGAAAACCATCGATTAAGAAAACCCTAGAGTTTTGTTACCACAGATCAGATCATCGGTGACTATTCCATCCCAATAGGAGATTCCAAGAATATCAGGTGAAGTGGGTGTTCCTAACATCCTCTTTGATCTGATTACCATTTATGATGATGATGAGGCCTCGAAGGTCTCGCTTATAACTCTAGTACCAATCATAGAGGAGAACGAACTAGGGGGGACATATGTGCCAACCCCCGATGATTCTATTCTAAACCCTATGTAGGGTGACCATGAGGCCAAGAGTATCCTAGACATTGAATTTCTCAGCCTATCGTGGACCCCCAAAGACAGCTCTAAGGTTGAGTTGGGCTTTGGTGAACAAGAAGAGGAATTGTAGCAACTAGAGATTGACACCTCAACAGCTTATCACCAAGTTAGTGTTGAGCCTATGACCATCTCCCCATTTAAGGTCGATACTCCACCAGCCAATGAACACCAAAAGGAGGTCAAGTCACTAGAACATACAGAAGTTTTCCCTGTCAAAGAAGTACAAGAGCCAGTCCTTGAAAAAATATATACGGCAGGAATCCTGGGAAACACTCTAACCTGGGGAGACTAATAGATCCCTGAGCCCATGGATGAGGTCATCGATATACAGGAGATTGCGTACGATAGAAAGAGGAAGTCTAAAATGAGAAGGACAACCAAGAAAAGGAGGCTCACGTTGGATAGCACGCTTCTCATCACCAAACAATAAAAGTTGCTTAGCACAGAAAATGTGAAGACAACTAAGCTAATAAGCACGGGGATGGCTATAATTGATGCCATATTGGATCGAGAAAAATGGGATGAAAAGAAAATAATCGTCGCAAAGAAGGATTTGGACCATGTGCACCATCTAGTGAAATATTACCAGACTCAACGCAAGGATCAGTTTTCCTGAAGAGTGAATTTCGAGAAGCATATGCACAATTCACGAGCAAAAGACATTTCTTCACTGCATGCATAGCCGATTTTCAAGAAGACACTCTCATGGCACTGGAAACCTGTAAAGACGTGGAGAGATGGTATGAAAAGGCATACTAGGCTGTGGAATAGATCGATTATATCAGTGCAATACATAAGGGTCAAGAAACAGAGGAGCATGGCATCTGAGTGTTGATGGATAGCAGTATCTCCCAAATCAGGAAGGAAGTCAAAAATTAGGTAAGTATGACCCAGGAACCTCATCGAAATATATAGGAAAGGTGGGACGAGTGCGAGAAAATTTAGGAGAAGATCAATCGACAGATGAAAGAAATTGGCCTTCCAGATTTCGGCTCACCTGAAGACTTTGTTTATTTGCATGACATAGTCAAATGACATGCAGAACAGGACTTAGCATGGGAAGCAAAGATTGCATAGGTGGTGTGCATGACATCGGGTTAGGTAAAGAAGTTTATGGAACACCCGGTCAAGGCTCGCACAGTACTGCAACGTTTAAGTGCCAAGATGATCAAATATAGAGAACACACAATAGAGATAAAGGAAACCCTTTCAGCCCCAATGTGTTAGAAAGTAATAGATGTGCTCGTTTAACCATAGACAATATAACAATATTGTCATCCAACCATAGGCCTAAGCCACCCCCGAGCACCTTAACCTTGATAGAGAATTATTCCGGAAGCAAACCAATATCCAACCAAGGCTAATGCATTAAGAAAAGATAACCAAGATTAATCGTAAATTCCAACCATAACCAATAGAAATTCTGAGCCTAAACTAGGAATAAATATTGCAGCAGTTGTCGACTACAGCTGCTCCCTACACTTGCATAGTTTCTATGTGGATTTCTTCACTGCTGAAAATTCGAGCTGCTATGTACAAAATGAGGTCTGCCTACTTCTATTTATATTGTTTTCCTTAGCTGTCTGGGTCGACTTCTCATTCTGGAGGCTAAATAATTAATATTAAATATTTCCATGAGCCGAATTGTCTTCTAGGGTTAAGTTTAATGCTTTAGGATTTCTTCTTGCTTCATGGAATATTCTATTCTCATCAGGGTTACACGTAGAGGTAAATACCTCTTGTAGCTACCATAATATCAACACTCCCTCCTAGCTAGGGAGGTATTGAAGGAAATGGTCTTGAGCACAAACATACCATTCAGTCATTAGCATCATCATAGTCATATAGAGTATCTCATGATTAGATCACGAGAACCATCATCACTATCATCTGATAGCATCAACTGCATCATCTCTTGAAACCATACTCTATCTGAGTAATCATGCATGATGTTGAATAAATTACTCACTCCACAGAGTGATATGAGGACCATTCTTCTAATATGGACATACGCCCTAGAAGAATGACTATCCCAACAGATGCTAAAATCTACACCGTGGACTACAGAGACCATTCCTATAGGAATGTCAATCTAGGATTATTTTCTAATCAAGTCATAGAGATCAGTCTCAACCTATATGCCTTAGAAAATATCAACACAAATGATAGTCTACATGGTAATCAGAACAATGTAATTCAATAGAACACAACTATGTCTATCCATAGTAGTGCACAACTACAATCAAGTGGTACACTACCACACCAAGTAGCACATAGCTACTTAATCAGTGACACATAGTCACAACCAGTGGAACACATCCACCATAGTAGCATACATCTATTATCCGGAGACATGGAGTCTCCATAGCAATCATATCATCTGATATCAACCTGCACAGAAAAAACAATATCATTATATAAATTGAGTCATCTGGGCCATTCTTCCACTCACATCTATGAGATCTGGAAGAGCATCTACCCTCAGAGGGTAAAAACATCATCCATGAGCTATCTGGACTATTCTTCTCAAGCATAGAAGAATAAATGTCCTGGTTTCTGAGCTTGGACCATTCACCTAATTCGGTCATTCCTTCGGCACTAAACAAAGTGCAACCTGGAGAGAATGAGTCTGCCCTAGGGAATGCATGTTCTTGATTGTTGAACCTAGACCATTCACCTAACTGGGCCATTCCTCCGGCACTAAACAAAGTGCAACCTGAAGAGAATGATTCTTCCCTAGGGAATGACTATCCGGACCATTTCCTAAGGAAATGATTGTCCTACACCAACCTCCAAAATGGGCCATTCTTCGAAACTGCTCACAATTGTGAACTTCAAAAGAATGACTGCACGATGAGGTAGGCCATTCTACTTGACCACTACTGAGAGTGACCGTCAAGAAGAAATATCGTCCTAGACCATTCCCCCACAATGGCCATAAGGGGAATCGTTGTCTATGGTACATCAACAATCTATCGAACCATTTTGATCACGAAAATGACTGTCCAATCTGGACCATTTTTCGAACTGGAAAATGCATGTCCGTCGGAAATATCAAACCACTTTCCAAACTGGAAAGGAACTGCTCATCCTGGACCATTTTTCGAACTTGAAAAATGATTGTCCATAAATCGATAATACATCAGTCCTCCCTCCCAACTTGGGAGTCATCTCTTCCCTTTTTAATAAGGAAGTCATCTCCACGAGGTCCAACTTGTTTCTTGAGTATGGAAACTTTTTCATTTATGGACAGAGGCTTTACCAAAAATATATGTTATCTACTCATCTGTGGAGATATATTGGAGAACCACTTCTCTTTTCTGGACCTCATCGCGAAGAATGTAATGCTTGATATCATTGTATTTTGATCTTTCTGGAACATTGGTTTTCTCTGAAGGATTCATATAGCTCTTGATCATTACAGTATATCATGGTTGGATTCATCTCTTTTGTTTTCTGCTATCTCATGAAATTGTGGCAAGGCTCAAACTGGAACATATCCAAGTGTCACTTCTTCTTTCATCATGAGAGTTTGTCATGGCTTAGAAATCCATCATCCTAGACTTCTAAGTAACCATTATGATACAATATCTTTGTTATAGAAAAAATTTCACCATGCTTATGTTGTTCATTGGAGGCTCTGCACCAAGTTGTATTCTTCCATCTGCATACAAGAGTCTCTTTATTCATCTGATGTAAACTCCAACCCATGGATATTGTAGGAGATATAATGTCTCGGGTATAGGTATGTCTGATTACTAGAACAAGATATCATCATAGTCCTCTCCCTCCATCTGGGAGAACCTTTAGTTCTTGATCTCACAATGCTTCCATTCATAAGTCTTTCATACAATGTTCTTCATCACAACTTTCATTTCCTCTTCTTGATTGCTTTTAGTAGGTTCAGACCAAGCTGGTAGTCTTGTGATTCTCCATATAATGACTGGTTGTTCTGGCTTTTCTTTCTCTCTTGGAATCTTCATGTTCTTCCTCATGTTTCCCTTTAGCTCTTGGATCCATCGAGTTGTCTATAGATTCCATGCGTTGGAGATTCCAACTTCTTCCTTTCATCATAGGATCATGGATGTGGATGGACAACCAGGGATACTTTAAGGCTTCTTTTCAAAGAAGACTTCTTCTAAATTCAAACCGGACGTGTGTTGCTTTTCATGGTTGCTATCATCAATGGGAACATGGATAGATACTTCATAATCCTTTATGGATCACATTATTTAGGATTAGATCCATCCTAGTCCTTACTTCATGCATGAATGCATGCTCTTCTTTAGGAATTATATAATCAGCTCCCTCCAACTAAGAGAGTCCACGCTTTTGTCTGCATCCTTATTGCCTTTTGCAAAGTGTCACAAGTCTTTTTCTAATTTCCTCTTGATTGATGACTTCTTTATGTTTTTACTTCTTCTAGGTTTATTCAAGTTTGATTCTGATTTCGGCTTATCTTGTAGTTGTTACTTATGTTAATATCTTCCACATGAATTGCTACCAAGGGTTGTCAATATACTTCATATTTTCATGTGTATTACTTGAATTGTGGTCATCGTTATAGCAATCTGTATCTTGTTATTCTTCCATAGGTATTGTTTCTCTTTGAACATCTTATCTTCTGAGAAATAGATATGCAAGATGTGTACAGAAATTTATGTAAACATGGTATGTACAAGAATTATGAAGAATATTGTTACCTTGTCTTAGAAGAAGAAGTATGTTTTATCCTGCTTGGCCTTCTTTGAGGGTTTCCTTTCTTTGGAAAATGATGCTTCATGTGTTTCCTTCATTTTCTTTAACTTGAGACAATGATTCTTGTAGTGACCATATTTTCGACAGTTGAAGCATTGTATTTTTGACATATCTTTCTCTTGATTTGATTTCTTCCTTGAGCCAAACTTCCTTTTATTCCTGAAACATTTGAACCTTGTTGTGAAAGCTTGATCATCGTATTTCTTTTGGGGTTTCTCTTTTGCACTAATCCTTGATTCTTCTTGTGCACAACAATTCCAAATTTCTTCAGATGTGGGATACTCCTTTCTTGTGTTCATGATTGCTGCAAATGCATCCCATGTCTTGGGAATACCATTGAGAACTATATTTACCAGTTCCTTTTCTGAAATGATTTCTTCAATAGCTTGTAGTTGATCTCTTAACTGAGAGATTCTCACAAAGTATGATGTTATGTTGTCATCATCATTCATTTTCATGTCACGAATCTCATTCTTCAGACTCATTACTTGTCCAATGTTTCTGACTAAGAAGAGGTTAGTTAGGGCATCGTACATCTTCTTAGATGAGTCAATATGGGAGATGTAGGGTATCAAGTGGTATTTTATAGAGTCCACTATGATACTCATTGTAAATTATAACCTTATACAATATCTACTACAAACAGATATTCAGTAAAGGAACAGAAAAGATACAGTGGAAAATACAAGCATTACACAAATATTTTTCCCCTGGAAACCCAAATCGGGAAAACCAGCATATTCTATATTATTCATCATGTTACAATGTTTACAATACAAAATACATATAGGAGCCAGCAGCATCAAAACCCTAACCCAATGACCTAGATTATTCCAAAACCCTAATTCCTTAACCGAAAATAGAAAACCATTGGCAAAGAAACCATGTGCCGAAAAACCACCTAAATATAATGTGGTCCCGAAAAATGCGGTCCCGATGCAAAAAAAAAAATTCGGGGGCGTTGCCCCTGAACCCCCTACGTGCCCAACGCATACGATTAGACACTACTACTCGTGCAAATAATATAACGCATACCCAACATTCTCCCACTTGTTGTTTTCTTTGCATACAGGGGGTTACAGGGTTACATAGTCAACAATCCAGGGCAGCAATGCCCATGGATCCTCTACACCAAGAGAACTTCTCAATGCTCACAGATTTTGTTAATGAGTCTGAAACATTATTCGAAGTGTCCACCTTCATCAGCGATACTTTATTTTCCTCAATCATGTCTCTCACAAAGTGATATTGAACATCAATGTGCTTTGTCTTTGAATGATAAGCAGGGTTCTTCGCCAGAAAAATTGCACTTTGACTGTCACACTCTATCCTTACAGCTTGTTGTACCAACCCAATACCTGAACACAATATTTGTAACCATAATGATTCCTTACTTGCATGAGTGGTTGCCATGTATTCATCTTCTATAGTTGAAAGTGCCACTACAGCCTGTCTTTTGCTCATCCAACTTATTGCTCCTCCAAATAGGTTAAACACATACCCACTTGTAGATCTCCTACGATCCAAATCTCCAGCCCAGTCTGCATCCAAAAATCCATGTATATCCACCACTCTATCCAATCTTGGTCTTCCTTCATAGCACAATCCATAGCTAGCAGTGCCATGCAAATACCTGAAAACCCTTTTTACTGTTGTCCAATGCTCCTTCTCTGGTTTTGACATATACCTACTAAAAACTCCCACTGCATGTGAAATGTCTGGTCTAGTATAGACCATTGCATACATCAAACTGCCAACTGCACTCGCATATGGAACATGAGACATGTCCTCCTCCTCTTCATGTGTCTTAGGACACTGATTCACAGATAACTTTACACCAACATGAATAGGAACCTTGACCGGTTTAGATTCCTACATATTAAACCTCTACAATATTGTCTCAACATATTTTCTATGATTTAACAAGAGTTTCCTCATTTTCCAATCTCTTTTAATTTCCATGCCCAAAATGAAATTTGAAGCACAGAGATCCTTCATGTCAAATTTAGAGGACAATTGAGCTTTCACATCCTGAATAATCTCCTTGTTGTTTCGTATCAGCAACATGTCATCCACATACAAGACCAAATAAGTCAAATGATCACCAATTAATTTAAAATATACACAGTGATCCTCTTTGCTTCTTGTGAAGCCAAGTCCCAACATATAAGTATCAAATTTTTGATACCACATCCTTTGTGATTGTTTTAAACCATACAGGGATTTTTTCAGCTTGCATACCAGCTCCTTCTTTCCCTTCACAACATAACTTTCGGTTGCTTCATATAGATTTCTTCTTCCAGATCCCCATGTAGAAATGTTGTCTTCACATCCATTTGTTCTATTTCAAAATCAAATCCAGTAGCAACAGATAACAAAAATCTTATGGAGATTAACTTGGAAACAAGAGAAAAAATCTCACCAAAATCAATTCCCTCAACCTGGGACCAAACCTTTGCTACTAACCGAGATTTGTATTTCTCCACTTTTCCTTCTGCATTCAACTTCTTTTTAAATACCCATTTTTTTCCAATGGGATTTCTTCTAGTTGGCAAATCCACTAGATCCCAAGCCTCATTCTTATCCAAAGATGTCATTTCTTCGTCCATGGCCCTTTTCTAGATATTTCCATCCTCTGAATCCATTGCCTCCCTGACAGTTCTAGGATCATCATCAGTAATAGACAAAGCAAAATTTCAACGGAAATCAGATGGACTATACCTTTCCGGTAGCCTTCTTTCTCGATCTGATCTCCTCAATACTAGAGTATGATGATCTTCTTCTTCTGATTCATGTTCTTCTGTAGAGTCTGATTCATCATCCTTTAAATCAAACTCTATCTTCTCTGGTTCTTCCTTACTTGGTAGGGATTCCTGTTTAACAACATCCTTCATTTCTCTAAATACCACATCTCGGTTATACACTACCTTCTTAGTTTCTAGGTTCCAAAGCTTATAACCTTTGAGACCATCTTTATATCCAATAAAGAAACACTTTTCAGCCTTCTTGTCCATCTTACTCTTGTTTTCCTTTGGAACATGAACATATACATCGCAGCCAAAAAACTTGAGATATGTGAGAGAAGGTTCCTTACCAGTCCATACCTCTTGTGGAGTCTTGTCATCCAAAACTGATGAGGGTGATCTGTTGACCAGGTAACATGCAGTACCCACTACCTCTGCCCAGAATTCTTTCCCTAACCTGGCACCACTGAGCATGCACCTTCATTTTTCCATCAGCGTCTTGTTCATCCTTTCTGCAACTCCATTTTGTTGAGGTGTATATGGAGTAGTATTCTTCCTTGCTATACTACACTTCTTACAGAATTCTTCAAATTCATTTCCGCAGAACTCTTCGCCATTATCTGTCCTCAACACCTTAATTATTTTCTCTGTTTGATTCTCAACAAGAGCCTTAAACTCTTTAAACCTGTCAAAGACTTCATATTTCTTCCTAAGGAAATATATCCAAGTCTTCCTCGAGAAGTCATCTATAAATGAGACATAGTACACATATTTTCCCAATGATGGGACCGACACAGGTCCAAAAACATCACTGTGAACTAGTTGTAAAATTCCTTCTTCCCTCATTGCACCAGAGGGGAATCTTACCCGATTTTGCTTCCCATATAGACAATGTTCACATAAATCAAAATCCAGAGAGCAGTTAGACATACCTTCAACCATACCTTTACTGTGTAGCATTCGAAGACCCTTCTCTCCGATATGCCCCAGTCTTTGATGCCACAGCATAACCTTTTCTCCAGAGACTGTAGGAGTTCTTTATTCTTCAACTCCAATATCAAGAACATTGGAACTATTACACCCATCACTAATAGTGCTTCCTTGTAGCTTATACAGAGTTCCAAACCAAACTCCCCTCAGCAACACCATTGCTCCTCGAACCATCCTACAGGTTTCTTTTTCAAATATTGTTTTTACCCCTGCATTTTCCATTATGCTTACAGAAATCAAATTTTTGGCCAAACCTAGGATGTGCAGAACACCGGGCAATGTTATAGTCCTTCCATATATGAGCCTCAACTTGACCCTTCCTCTTCCTATGATTCTGGTTGTCGAATCATTACCTAAGAAAACATTACCTCCATCATACCTTTCATATTCATAGAACCACTCCCTGTGGGGATTCATATGAAAGGAAGCACCAGAGTCAACCAGCCATGACTCATAATCTGCATGTGTGCTTGAAGAGGCCAAGTACATATCCCCTCCTTCTTCCTTGGAGGTCTTTTCTTCTGTAGAAGAAGATTCTTCAAATCCCTTCTTTTTCTCAACTTTGGATCTACAGTGCTTCTTATAGTGCCCTTCTTTTCCACATCTACAACATACCCTTACAAACTTTTCGGGAGATTTAGATCTACCCTTAGATTTAGATCTCCCACTTGAGAAATTAGATCTATTTCTTTCTTGGGAATGTCCTCTTGCAAATAATGAGTCTGTGCTATGTCCTTCCATATTCTTCCATCTCATCTCCTCTGACAACAAGGATGAGACCACTTCTTCAAACATCAAGGAAGTTGTATTACTACCTATGGCCACAACCAGACTATCCCACGAGTCTGGTAAAGAACACAACAAACTAATACATTTATGTTCATCTGAAATTTTAATCTCAATAGATACTAACTGACTTACCACAGTATTGAAGGTGTTCAAATGCTCTGCCACTGAGTCTCCATCTCTCATCCTCAGGTTATACAACTTCTTTCTCGGGAATAGTTTATTTACCAGGGACTTAGACTGATACAACTTCCCAACTTTTCCCATAGATCCTTGGTTGTAGCTTCCTCTGACACATTCGGTAATACTGAATCAAAGAGACACAGTCAGATTGTGCTCTTTGCCTTTCGATCCAACTTTTTACAGTCATCGGCAGAAGTTCTTGTAGGTGTAGTACCTGGATCTACCACGATCCACTGATATTTTTTCACCAACAGATCTTCCATCTTGATCTTCCACAGCTCAAAACTTTTTCCATTAAACTTCTCGATCTCCATCTTCAAATTGCTTGTCATTTCTTTTCAGCTGGAAAAAAACAATACCACAGATCTCCCACTGTAACAAGGATTATCACAGTCCTAAGCCAAACCCTTGACCACAAAGGTGTCCCCCTGAAGCCAATAAAGCTCTGATACCAGATGTAAATTCTAACCTTGTACAATATCTACTGCAAACAAATATTCAGTAAAGGAACAGAAAAGATACAATGGCAAATACAAACATTACACAGAGATTTTTCCCCTGGAAACCCAAACAAGGAAAACCAACATATTCTATATTTTATATAGGGGCTTCCGCAGTGCAAGATATTAGCTAAGCGCGCTTGAGCCAAAGGCGTCTTGGGATGGGTGACCACCTGGGAAGTCCTGGTTACCAGGTGCAAGCTCCGAAAGTGATGATTGATGCTATGCAATTCATTTCATTGGCTTCAATCCCATTTCTTCACCCATGTGAGCATCACCCGATGCAATGAGTGCTAAGTGAACTATTCAAATCATGAGAATTATTGGTCAATTGTGACTAATACTCATGAATATGGGTCATAGATTAATGACTTACACTACGCAATTAATCCCGAAAATAATATCTAATATTCTATATTATTCATCATGTTACAATGTTTACAATACAAAATACATATAGGAGCCGGTGACATCCAAAACCCTAACCTTATGACTTGGATTAGTTCAAAACCCTAATTCCTTAACCAGAAATAGAAAAACATCGGCAAAGAAACCATGTGTCGAAAAACCACCTAAATATAATGCGGTCCCGAAAAATGTGGTCCCAATGCAGAAAAAAAAAATTGGGCGGTGTTTCCCCCCAACCCCTGTGCACCCGGCGCATACGCTCATACACTACTACTCGTGAAAAGAATATAACACATACCCAACACTCATGGCATTGATGCCATTGTCTTTGAACTTCTCCATAATTGCAACGTTCTGAGGTTCCTTCTCTTTTCCTTCTTCGAACTGTGGTTCCATGATCTTTCCTTTCACGATATCCAACACTTTATTCTTGGCAAGGATGAGGCCAATCCTTGTCTTCCATGCTCTGAAGTTAGAAGCCCCTTCTAACTTGTTTTTTGACTTCATAGAGTAAGTCATAATTGCTTTGACTTGGTCAACCCTTGATTTTGACCAAAAAAATTAACTTGACGTCTTAGCTTGTTGAGAGTAGCAGGAGATGTGATAGGCTAGGGTGCACTAGGCTATCCAGAAATTAGGTCAATATCTTCACTTAAGGTGCCTCAACGAGAGGGTTAGTGTTCTACAGCAAAAACTGGCTACAACTGCAACTATAACTAAGAAAATCCTCCCAATCTATCTTCTAGTGGTTAGACTGTCTGAAGATAGTGTGGACCCATAACCTGTTAGAAAGTAATAGATGTGCTCGTTTAACCATAGACAATATAACAATATTTTCACCCAACCATAGGTCGAAGCCACCCCCAAGCACCTTAACCTTGACAAAGAATGATTCTGGAAGAAAACCAATAGCCAACTAAGGTTAATGCATCAAGCAAAGATAACCAAGACTAATCATAAATTCCAACCATAACCAATAGAAAGTCTGAACCTAAACTAGGAATACAGATTGCAGCAGTTGTCGGCTACAACTACTCCCCAGACTTGCGCACTTTCCCAGTTTCTGTAGTACACACTTCTTCATTGCTGAAATTTTGAGCTGTTGTGTACAAAATGAGGTCTGCCTACTTGTATTTATATTGTTTTCCTAAGCTGTCTAGGTCGATTTCTCATTATAGAGGCTAAATAATT
Source organism: Picea engelmannii (assembly GCA_009831015.1). Lineage (NCBI taxonomy): Eukaryota > Viridiplantae > Streptophyta > Pinopsida > Pinales > Pinaceae > Picea > Picea engelmannii. Next base: position 49,030 of record ML781967.1, on the reverse strand, counting down.
AATATTAAATATTTCCTTGAGTCAACTTGTCTTCTAGTGTTAAGTTTAATGCTTTAGGGTTTCTTCTTGCTTCCTGGAATATTATATTCTCGTCGGGGTTACACGTGGAGGTAAATACCTCCCGCAGCTACCATAATATCAACACGATGGACCAGCACAGATTATCGTAAGCTAACACATGCGAAGATCTCTTCATCAAGTGGTCAGAGTACGAGAAGAATCATCCACTCTAGTAGAACCACTAGATAATCTCAAGAGAACAAAGAGATCAAGCACCACATGTCATTCTTTTGTTTTACTTAACAAAAACTTTTAGTAGCTATTTTAAGTTAGTGATTCTTTATAAATATGAGGATCGAGCTTTTGGGAAGGATCGATGGTTTTGGGAAAGACCCTCTTTTTTGAGAATTGTAAAGAATTATTTTTGAGCAACTTTAATTAAGAAGTTATGTTTAGAACCAGAGACAAATTTTATTTTCATCAAAGGCGTTATGTGATTGGATTGAGGAGGAACTGCTTCCATATTTGAATTCAGTAGTTGATGTTGTAACAAGTAAGAGTTTATGAATCTATTGATAAGCTATATTTTCAATACTTAAACAGTTCTTTTGTTCTAATTGATGAAAAGTGAATCGTTGTGTTAATATGTGATTGATGGTAGAGCTAAGGAAACAATTTTTCTTGCACTTATCTTTATTGCATGTGTATTTTCTTTCCATAATTGTTATCTGGGTCAGTGTTGAAATACCAGCAAGTTAACATATTATTATTATACATGTAATAGGTGTGAATATCGTTGTTTGCAGGCTAGAGCACGAGGGTTATCCCAAGCTCAACATTCTTCAGTAGTTAATATTTTCCTCTATCATTTGGTTTATACTATCACCCCCTTATTTTATCATACTCGTCTAATAATAAATAAATAAAGACAAAAAGATAATTTTTTAACCTGGCGGAGGAACTTGCACAGAAAGATACCATGTCAATCACTAGTAAATCTCATCGGTAAATTGGCCAGATCGAAAGATCTGGAGAACCATTCCACTCATCAAACGTTGTAGATTCTAATTGGGCATCTAAGGTGGGTTTGGTTCCTACTATTGAGTCAAAGGATCTTGGACCCCTCAATAGAATTGGCGCTAGAAGGAGAGGTGACGAATGAATGGCTAACGTCATTTCTATTAATATATTTTGCATAGCATGTAGATTCAAAATAGCCCACATGCATGGCTAGTCATTCTCAAGACAACCCACATATAGAGAGTACTCCTGAAACGAGTAACTCACCTCAACATGAGGAAGTATAACACCTATTCCTTGAAATACCTTACGCTCTCCCCCACAAGGAGTTAGACTAGTTCAAAAGAATCACAAGAGATTATGCTCTACAAATTGGATCATTACCCTTAGCTCTATTACTTCCTCATATAAAACAAGTAAGCAAACCAATTGTTGACACCCCTGACCAATTTTTTGTTCACACAATAGAAGACCTGGTATATTTTTCCCTCACAAAGATCAAACAACCCCTTAATCTGATCTCTGAAACACCAGCTGGTAACTAATCTGAACCTGACGACTTCGAATCTGATGAAGAAGGGTCTAACTCAGATCGCTTGGCTTCTTAATCGGATGCCATGGAGGATAATAATGATAAAAATGAATAAAGGGGAAATCAACCTCAAAATAATCAACCATGGTTGGTCAGAGATGCTCTGGCAATCCCAGGATGGGTACATAACCTATCCTGACATCGAGAAAAATTACTTCCCAAATTTGACCCTGAAATCTTTGGATTGCCTGAAGACCATATCAAAAAGTTCATACTAGCTATAAGATTGAAGAATTTACAACATGAGGATGTAGTTTGTAGGATTTTTCCCTATACCTTTGAGAATTCAGCCTCGACTTGGTATTTTAACTTTCCTGTTATAACTAGTTGGAAGAAGCTTCAAAAAGATCTCTTAGAAACATTTGTAGAAGAAACCACCACGGGAGATTTAATGGATGAAATGTTCACTGCCACCATGAGTTCAAAAAATAAGGTTAAAGATTTCAATCAACGGTTTACCACTATCCTAAACAAATTTCAACCCGAAGCTAATCCTACTCAAGAGTTGCAGATTGAGGTATATGCTAATGCTCTCCATGCTTCCATTTCCATGTTTTTGAAAAGGGTTTCCAAATACACCCTAGCTAAAAATTTCGAGGAAGCCAAAACGATTGAATTCCAAATGAAGGGATGCAAAGAGGGTTAGGTCTCACTAGTTAAGAAGGAAGCTCAACCTCCACCTAGGAGAGGACTTTTGTTGACTAGACCCCCGGGAAAACAAACAAAACAAGGTCCCAAAAAAGGAGGTGGGGACATAGAATACCTACAATGGATGATAAAGAAACTTTAGAATGAAATCGTAGACATGAAAAGAAGTGTCAGGGAAGGAAACCAAGGTCAAAGGCATTAAAAACCCTTTTTTAAAAGAAACTTGCCTTTCAAAGTAATTGAACCTCCCCCAGCCAACTTAAACATTGACCTGGGTAATGTAGCATCTGACTCTTTTTGTATGTATCATCAAGAGAAACATTCTGAAAGAGACAATCACCAATGGGTGAATGTTATAAATTTAATGGCCAATCGGTTCCTAGATGAAGTTTCTCTTACCGAAAAATGAAGTGGCTCAACGGTAAATATCATCGATCAGGAAGAAGTTGAGACGCTGAAAGAAACAACCATGTTGTTGTGGGATTCTCACTTGTCGATGCCTCTCGAAGATGTATTTTAGGTACAGGAACCACCCGTTGAGGTTTTGGTTGTACAAACGTGAAGTAAGGGTCAACCGGTCCAAAATGATCCCACCATTGTTCAATACTCGAGATGGAAACAAATAGCCAGTCACTCGAAATCATTGTTTGTCTCCCAAAGAAATCCTATAAACATACACACATGGGAAACACCTAAGCTGGACTACAACATAGTAGAATACTTAAAGAAGTTGAAGGCCAATGTGTCGGTCATGGACATGTGCAGGATTCCCCAACAAAAGGATTTTTTGTTATGGGCCTTAAATTCAATAGAAGCCCCTATAACGAGCACCGACCTAGGTGAGGTCCCATCTCCCACAGATTTAAAGAATAAACCAAGTGTGAATGCTTTCTCTTTAGACAAAAGAGGGAAGCCTTTTGTCCCACCTTTCCTTTTAACGTTTGAAGTTTTCAACAGAAACCTCCATAATTTCTTAGTCGATTCAGGGGCATCCTCCAATGTCATGCCTTTGTCAATCTTCAAGAAATTGAAAACAACCCCGCTCAAAAGTGATAAACACGTTATACAACTAGACAAAACTTAGGTAAAAGTTATTGGGGAACTTAAATATTTCATGATCAAAATGGCTACACACCCAAAATTTGTTCAATTAATTGACATAATCGTAGTAGATATCCCAGAGGCTTATGGACTGCTACTTAGTCGAGATTGATCTAAGAAATTGAATGGATACTTTAGTACGGATTGGGCTCGCCTATGGTTTCCATTAAAGGGACATACAAACATGATTAGGATCGATAGGGAAATATATCTCAAACATATTGTCATCGATTTAGAATCTTTCAACGAACCCTCATCGATAGATTTCCCCATGCTAGGAAACTACTTCTACGATTATGATTTCAACAATTTCTCCCCTCTCATCTGATGTACCTCTCACTCAAAACTCTAAAATGACTTTTCAATTGAATCTACTGGCAACCACAGAATAAAGCATATTCTGTCAGGAGACTCTATTGGGAACAACAGATAAGGAATGCTAAGGTGAGAAAATAACTAGGCATGAAGAAGTTACTAAATTTTTCTCACAAGTTTGGACGTTATATTTTGATGGGTCTAAATCACAAGAAGGGTCGAGAGCAAGAAGTATTCTCATTGACCCAAAGGGGATGTGGAATTTACTATCTTGCAGACTAGAATTTGAATGCACCAATAACACTAATGAGTATGAATCTCTAGTTCAAGGATTGAAGAAAGCCATAGACTTAAACATTAAAGAACTGAAAATTTACGGGGACTCTGAAATCATTGTTAGGCAAGTGAAGAATACTATCCATTGCAATTCACCCCACTTGAGAAATTACCAACAATAGGTGCATAGACTAATAGAACATTTTGAGGCCTTCAATATTACTGTTGTTCCTAGAACAAAGAATACTCTTGTTGATTCCCTAGCCACTGCAGCCTCAAGGTTATCCCCTTTAGAATACTATGAATCCTCCAAGTTCACTGTGGAACTATTCTACAAACCATCAGTACCCAACAATATTTCTAATTGGAAGGTTTTTGAAGGAGATGAATAGATTGTATATTTTCTAACTAATCAAGAGAATTTTAAATATTTGGATATTGATGATGAGGTATTCCAAGAGCAACTGGCAGAAACCGATTTCCACAAACAAAAGAAGGGAACATATCACTTTGATAATAAACCAAGGTTTCACATGATACTGAAAAGGGTATCCAATTTGGAGAACCTTTTCAACCTAAGGGAAAGATTTAAAGGGTCAAAGAGTACAAAAATAGGAATTTCATGTCCTATATACAAGACTATAAACCTAGGAACCCCGGAAAACCCTAAGAATGTAAATCTAGGTAAAACGGTGTCCAAAGAAGAAAAGAAATTTTATCTCAAGCTTTTTAGAGAATATCAAGATGTCCTTGCATGGTCCTATCGAGAATTGAAAACTTATGACACTTGTATTATCCAACACACAACCCCGTTAAAATATGGAGTAAAACCCTTCCAACAAAATCTCAAGAAGTACCATCCATCTCTAGAACCCCTGATGTATGAAGATATGAAGAAATTGTTAGATGCTAATATTATCTTTCAGGTTAGACACTCTGCCTGGGTAGCCAATTTGGTTCCTGTTGGGAAAAAGTCTAGGGAGATCCGCCTGTGTGTAGATTTCAGAAACCTTAACAAAGCATCAAAAAAGGATAACTACCCAGTCCCACCCATGGAACAACTCTTGCAGACCATGTCTGGCTCTGAAATATTTTCCCTTCTAGATGGTTTCTTAGGTTATAACCAAGTCCTAGTTTCATAGGGAGACTACCTTCTGAACCAAGTGGGGAAATTTTTCTTATAAATGCATGCCCTTTGGGTTGATTAATGCAGGGGAAACCTTCCAAAGGGCTATGAATGTAGCTTTTCAGGAATTGATTAACAAGTGTGTAGTAGTATATTTGGATGACGTGATTGTTTATTCAAAGAGCAGAGAATACCACATCCAACATCTAACCCATATTTTTGAAAGGTGTAGGAAATATGGAATATCTTTAAACCCTAAGAAAACCATCTTTGGTGTAGAGGATAGGAAACTACTAGTTCATATTATATCTCAATCAGGAATTCGTATAGACCTCAAACGAATAAAGGAAATAACTCATCTTCCCTTGCCACATAACAAAAAGGCTATGCAATCATTCTTTGGGAAAATTAACTTTGTGAGGAATTTCACACCCGATTTCGTTGAAACTGTCAAACCCTTACAAAAAATGATTCACAAGGATGCAAAGTTTAATTGGGATGATGCGTGAATAGATGCCTTCAACAATATCAAGATTGCAATCTCTCAAGCTCTGGTGCTGTGAAGTTCTGACTTTATTAAATATTTTTTCCTCTATACTTTTGCCTCTGACCAGTCCTTAGTTGTAGTATTGACCCAGAAAGATGATGACAACAATGAGGCATCGGTATCATTTATGAGCACTAATCTCTAAGGAGCCAAATTGAACTACCCTTCTATAGACAAACAGGCTTATGTTGTATACAAAGCAGTAAAACATTTTAGATCTTAAATCCTAAAAAATCACACCAAAGTCATCATGCCTCATCCCACAGTCCGATCCATGTTCACTCAACAGGAGATGGGAGAAAGAAGGGGAAATTGGATGGCAGTTTTCCAAGAATTTGATCTAGATATAAAACCTGCCAAATTAATTAAGGGACAAAGATTGTGTAAACTAGTCGCAGAAGCCCAAGATCTAATTAATGAAGACCCCGGGTGGGAGAATGAATTAGCATTATGGTGAAGTGAAGATTTATACATTCCCCCAGGGCAAGAATCTTGGTATGGAAAATTGATTTACCTCCTACATCATGAGACTTGCACAAAAAACCTAAGACATAAGGAAAGGAGAGCTCTCGGGCTAAAATTTGTGCAACATCGCCTCATAAATTCAATACTTTTTCGTGTAAATTATGATGGAGTACTCTTAAGATGTCTCGAACATGAAGATACAGAAAATGTTCTGAGGAAGCTCCATGATGGTCCTACAAGTGGACTCTTTGCAAGAGATACCATAGCTCCAAAATATTAAGAATCAGTTATTACTGGCCTACTCTATTTAGGGGCATTCATACATACACTAGAAACTGTAAATCTTGTCAAATGAGCGATGGTAGAGAAAAGAGGGTTGTTGTCCCACTCCAACTAGTGACCATATCCAAACCGTTCGAGCAATGGGGGTTAGACGTCAAAGGGGAGATTACTCTGAATTCTTCAAAACAAGATAAATATATATTGACTGCTACAGATTATTTCACAAAATGGGCAGAGGCCATCCCTCTGACTCACATGAACGAAAAGGTTGTAATTCAATTCATAGAACAACAACTGATCACAAGGTTTGGGATGCCTTCCATTCTCGTTTTTGAAAATGCTGCCTACTTTTCTTCTACTCTATTAAAAAATTTCACTCTGGACAAAGGAATCATAATAATATACTCTGCAAACTACTACCCACAAGGAAATGGGATGCCATAATCAACTAATGAAAACCTAGTGAGGATCTTGAAGAAAATGGTCACAGACAATCAGAGGAATTGGCATAGATTGCTTCATAATGCCTTATGGGCAGATAGATTAACACCCAAGGAAGCTATAAGAAACTCTCCATACTTTCTTATATACAAAAAAGAAGCCATTCTCCCAAATGGGTTGTATCTTCCATTAGTGCAGCTTGCTCGGGCTTCAAGAGGACAGACCGCATCAGTTATTCAACAAAGAATTGATACCTCCTCATGCTTGAAGAGGAAAGGGAGAAAGATAAATATAATTTCATCGCTCATCAGTAGATAGTTAAAATATGGTTTAACAAGCATAAGGCCAAAGAGAAGAGTTTTAAAGTAGGAGACTTAGTCCTGAAATGGGATAGAGCAAACGAACCTAAGGGAAAACATTCGAAATTTCAAAATCTATGGCTCAGGCCTTTCCAGGTGTCCAAGAAAATTGGGGCAGGCACATATCCGTTGCAAAATATGAGGGGGGAACCCAACACCCTCCCAGTGAATGGCCAAGCCCTAAAGCAATACTTATGTTAAAAAAAATGTATTTTTCATGTTTCTTTTAGCATATATTCTAATCAGGATAAATGTGTAGGTTTAGGGTAGGATGATTGCAAATTCCTCTTTATTTTTGTCTTTTCTTTTGCTTGGTATTTTCCTGTAATTAAGTTTTGTTCCGTAAAGCAGTTTTTGACTTTAATAAATAAGGTGCAACAAACTTTTCTCCTAACTTACGCTTACGTGCAACATAAGAAACGTTGGGCAAATACAAATTTCTTAAAGGAGATCTATATCTTGTCTTTGCAAAACACACAACCTTGGTAAGTGATGAAACATATGCCTGGTGGTCTGGTAAATCCCAAGGGAAATATGGCTAGTTGGAAAGGATCACATGTACCTCTAGACAGAGCTAGGAAGAATTTCACCTTAACAATTTCACCTTGCAGGTAACATACGTCCTCCTCTCCAACTTACTCGTGGCATTTATGCCAGAAGTAAATCAGTTATATTAAAATGAGTGCAAATTGGGAGAGGGTATGTAGATAACTCCATCGGGGCTATGGATGCTCATTGGCAGCGGAGCAAGGTCTATGGCGTTGGGGTGACTCCGTCGGGACTATGGACGCTCACTGGCAGCGTAGCAATGCCATATAAAGGGAATAATGATAACTAGAACAGCCTTGATCTAGTGAATGCCTTACCCGACTATTGTCAAAGAGGGGCGTGGGTCATGGTCAAGAGGAATGAAGGTGGGAAAAGGGTCGAACTCCATAGGCAAACCTTGATTCACAAACCTCGGAAGTTGTACACGCATGGATAGGAAATACTCTGATAGAAGCGAAGCCAATTAGTTACTCAACTAGTTTCTGCACAAGCTAAGCCTGAAGGAAGGAGCAGAGATTTTGGTTTCGCCCAGAAAATCTCCATTTGTTGAGCGCTCAACACACCCTAAAAGATTTTGAACGTTTCTCTCTTTTGGGTACCACTTATTTTCTTCTTTCTTCTTTCTGAATTGAGTTTGTTGTGTAGGGGTCACTAAGTTTTGTTTCCATGGACCTGTTGAAATGAAACTTTTTCTCTAAAAAATAACTTGGCATTTTAACTAAGAGTTCATAGCTAAAATTGTGACCCACGCACTTATCTTCGACGTCAGTGAAATATAAAGGGAAAAACACTAACATGGGCCATAATGAACCTTCGATCATTGATTACTGATGCATTGTTTGGAGTCAGTGAAATCCCAAAGATTTAAATTGTGGAAATTTTCGCATTGACACATCATCAAGCACCGATAACAAATGCATTTTCAACATTGACAAGTTTCGAGGAGGGTAATACGGGAACACTTGTTTCAACATCTCATCGATCGTCGATCCTCGATACTTCTTCGGCATCAATAGGGTAGGACCTGTTTGTCAAAGAGAATATCTAATGAAAGTCCTTGATTCTGAATAAACTCTTAGACGAAGGAGCCAAACTCAAACGCCACGTGTCTTTGGCGCGTAGGAAATTTGTACGGCCAAGTTTCATCCCGAACCACCTTAGGTTTCCTCGTGTCCTAATCGCACTTCTAGGTCAGCATTTCCACATCAGCGTCGTATGACAAGATGGATCGACATCAGAACTTTTTCCACAACATATCAACAAACACTCTCTAAGAAAAATGTCAACCCCTGATCCACTTGTTTAAATTAGCAGAATGATGGGACATTTTCAACACAAAATAAGATTGGATTATGTCATTTAATATGCCAATTAATGTCTTGCTCTGCATACATTTTTTTCCCATGTGTCGACCAAATAACAAGAATTTTAAATTGCTAATGAACCAAAATGTAGCCTGCTCCTACGTTGTCAGCCTACGATCGCATTTAATCCCGAGCATAATGTGGATCTTGGTGACGGATTGTGTAAAACTGAATTTACGCCCCGAATTGAAGAACTGATGTGACAAGGTAAGTATTCTATGTGTTTAAATTACTAATACAATTTCGAACCCCAACATTCTGCACACAAATTTTCTCATTCTTAGAGCAGCCAAAGGATCAAAAAGAGCATCTCAAGAGTTGCACTCGATTCTCAAAATTTCAAAACCAAGTTAAGCTAGTAGAAGGAAGAGGTATGTATTGATTTTATCATTTCGATCGTCACATTTTATTTATATATCAGTATAATATCTGCAATATTGTGTCTAACTCTGCTCTCTCTGAAGAAAAATGCCTCCAAGGAAGTCAACAACCAGACGCTTGCCAAGGGCACCAAAGTTGAAGGAAGCAAAGGTTGGTGAAGGATATTCTCCTGATGTTGTAAGGCAATTGGAGTTTGCTACTAAAGTGGATTCGGTCATCAAAATGTATACTAAGAAGGCATTCGCCCAGCCCCCTGCATTTGGAGACACAGAGGCGAGCATTGGGTCAAAGATAATGCTCCCACAATGGGGATATTTGTTCAACAGGATTAACTGGGAAGATTACCTGGAATTTATACCCCACAACGATGCATATGTAAGGACACTCGATGACAGGTTTTTCCGAACATTCGACGGTCATGCCTACATATGGTAGCTTGTTGAACCTCGGTCTTGCCTTGTGTTAATACCCTAGGGTGGATAATCGACCATACAAATGCAATGAAGTGTCTGGTCAATGATGAGAATGGCAGATGCATTGATGTTTTTCTCCCGATGGAGGTCTAGAAATACTACAAGCTCAGGGACCCACAGGAGCAGTTAAACACTGATTTCGTAGTAAAATTCTATGAGTTCCATGACACCAGCAGATTGATGGCCTCTTGGTGGAAGGAAGAAAAAAAATTCACAAACTGAAGCAACCGCTGGTATGGAACAACAAACCTAAGGGAGTCACACATTTAATTAACGGCTCTAATATGCTAATTGTATAGGGAGAAGGATTATGCCAAGTTTTCAGAGGCATGGATGCCCCTGGCATACACTGTGGCCATCTCTGGGAGAAGCTTCAACTGGGGAGAAATCATTTCAAAACAATTGAGAACAAATATATTAAAGGCCCAGACACCAAAGGATGGAGAAACGCCCGATTTTCACACGGCATCGTACCTACTAGACGTAATCTGCCCAAGGAATGTCTTCGTAGGCATGAATATGAGTTGACATGTCGTCGAGCTACCTATACATGTCTACTTTGGAATTTTGTGGGAAAACAGGTAGAAAAAATCTTGTGCTCTCATCTGCGATGAATTTATAGCACAGGTTTATTTTATTATTTTTAAGAAATAATGCCCAAGACTTTTGGCAGCGGCCAAGAAAATGATCTCAAAGGTAGGCCACTGGTACCTAAAAGAAACCAATACTTATATCAGGGTGTTGGGGCTACCGATGCACCACAGCTACTCCCCACTCATGTCCCAAACTAACTCATCGTGGGAGAAATCTATTACCAAACCATCCCGCAAGGCTATAATTCCACTCTGGTTAAATTCAAGAAGCGAGCGTTCATACCCTATGGTTTCCATATAGGGTTTTACATGGTGAAGGATATTGTGCAAGATAAACAAGAGGTTTTGAGCCAACTGGAATATAGATTCCCAACATATCGATTTCTCAAACATGACCCTAGAGGCCTAGTACTTCAGCATGCATCACAAGTCTCCTTTTGTTGACCATACGCACATGATAATTTTGAAGATGATATATTTACAGAATGTTCTCAGGACTGAGAGGAGGTGCTACAGAGAAAAGATAACCCAAATATGGCTAGGTTTAAAGCTATGAGTATGGATGAGAAATTCAAAATGATAGAACTGTTGGCTCAAAAATCCCTCAAGGTTAGGGAAGAGAATAGAGTAGTAAAAGCCACAAAGGTACAAAGGAGGGGGATGTTGTTGTTAGAAGAAGCCCAAAGAGTCATCCAAAGGTTAGAAAATGATCCCCAACTATTATAAACTATAAGGATCACCTCGACCAACCCAATCAAAATCGAAGAGGAGATAAATGGCTCAGAATCAACCCCACTGGAGGAAACCGTCGATCCAGAAAACCCCAGAGTTCCATCACCATAGGCCAGATCATGGGTGAATGTTCCAGCCCAGTAGGAGATTCCAAGAACATCAGGTGAAGCGGGTGTGCCTAACATCCTCTTTGATCTAATTACCATCTATGATGATGAAGAGAGCTCATAGGTCTCTCTTATAACTCCAGTACCAATCATAGAGGAGAAATAAATAGGGGGAACGTCTGCGCCAATCCCTGATGCTTCGATTCTAAACCCTCTGTAGGGTGACCATGAGGCCGAGAGTATCCTAGACACTGAATTTCTTGACCTATTGGGGACCCAAAAAGACAACTCCAAGGTTGAGCTAGGCTCCAGTGAACAAGAAGAGGAATTGCAACAGCTAGAGATTGGCACCTCAACAACCGATCACCAAGTTAATGTTGAGTCTGTGACTGTCTCCCCATTTAAAGTCAATACTCCACAAACTGACGAACACCAAAAGGAGGTCAAGTCACTAGAACATACATAAGTTTCCCCTGTTAAAGAAGTACAAGAGTCAGTCCTAGAACAAATATATAAGGTAAGAAGCCTAGGCAACACTCTGATCTGGGGAGACCAACATATCCCTGAGCCCATGGATGAGGTCACTGATATACAGGCGATTGCTTACAACAGAAAGAGGAAATTGGTAATGAGAAGGACAACCAAGAAAAGGAAGCTCACACTGGATAGCACGCTTCTCATCACCATAGAAGAAAACCTACTCAGCATAGAAAATGTGAAGACAACTGAGCTAATTGGCATGGGGATGGCTATAACTAATTCCACACTGGATCGAGCAAAATAGAATGAAAAGGAACTAGACACCGCAAATAAGGAGTTGGACCATCTGTGCCATCTTATGAAATATTACCAAGACTCAACGCAAGCATCAGTTTTCCTGGAGAGTGAATTTCGAGAAGCATGTGCACAATTCATGAGCGAAAGACATCTCTTCACTACATATGTAGTCGGTTTTCAAGAAGACACTCTCATGGCACTGGAAACCTGTAAAGACGTGGAGAGATGGTATGAAAAAGCATACCATGATGTGGAATGAATCAATTATATCAGTGCAGTACAGAAGGGCCGAGACACGAAGGAGCATGGCATCCGAGTGCTGATGGATAGCAACATCTCCTGAATCAGGAAGGCAAACGAATACTAGGTAATATGACCCAGGAAGCTCAGAAAAAGATACAGGAAAGGTGGGTCAAGTGTGAGAAAAGGTTGGAGAAGATAAATCAGGAGATGAAAGACATTGGCCTTCCAGAGTTCAGCTCACCTGAAGACTTTGTTGATTTTCATGATATAGTCAAACGACATGCAGAACAAGACTCAGCATGGGAAGCGGAGATCGTGCAGGTGGAAATCATGACATCAGGTCAGGTAAAGAATTTTATGGAACACTTGATCAAGGCTCAGGCAATACTACAGCGTTTAAGTGCCAAGATGATCAGATATAGAGAACGGGCAATAGAGATAAAGGAAACCCTTTCAGCCTCGATCGACCAACACATATTCACGTATGCTAACACATGCAAGGATCTCTTCATCAAGTGGTCAAAGTACGAGAAGAATCATCCACTCTAGTAGAAACACTCGACGATCTCAAGAGAACAAAGAGATCAAGCGCCACATGTCATTCTTGTGTTTTAATTAACACAAATGTTTAGTATCTATTTTAAGTTAGTGATTATTTATAAATATGAGGATCGACCTTTTGGGAAGTGTCGATGGTTTTGGGAAAGACCCTCTTTTTTTAGAATTGTAAAGAATTATTTCTAAGCAACTTTAATTAAGAAGTTATGTTTAGAACCAAAGACAAATTTTATTTTCATCGAAGGTATTATGTGATTGGATTGAGGAGGAACTACTTCCATCTTTGAATTCAGTAGTTGATGTTGTAACGAGTAAGAGTTTATGAATCTATTGATAAGCTATCTTTTCAATACTTTAAACGATTCTTTTGTTCTAAATGATGAAAAGCGAATCATTGTGTTAATATGTGATTGATGGTAGAGCTAAGGAAACTATTTTTCTTGCACTTATCTTTATTGCATGCATATTTTCTTTCCATAATTTTTATTTCGGTCAGTGTTGAAATACCATCAAGTTAAAGTATTATTACTAGACTTGTAATAGGTGTGAATATCGTTGTATGCACGCTAGAGCACGAGGGTTACCCCAAGCTCAACATTCTTCAGTAGTTCATATTTTCCTCTATCAGCTTATTTATACCATCACCCCCTTATTTTATCGGACTCATCTAATAATAAATAAATAAAAGACAAAAAGAGAATCGTTTAACCTGAAGGAGCAACTTGCACACAAAGATACCCTGACAATCACTAGTAAAGCACATTGGTAAATTGGCCTGATCGAAAGATCTGGAGAACCATTCCACTCATCAAATGTTGTAGAGTCTAATTGGGCCTTTAACGTGGGTTTGGTTCCTATTGTTGAGTCAAAGGATCTTGGACCCCTCAACAGTACCTAGTATTAATATGGACTCATATACCTAAGGCCTACAACACTTACAGGATAAATTCATTCCCATGAAGAATGAAATCTCATTTTCTTAGCTCCATCGAATTTTTTTAATTCACTTCTACCATTAATACTTGAGTCTCTCCTCCGATGACTAGTTTAAAACACTCTGTTCTAAACCAAGAATTCCACAGACGTGACAAAAAATCAACTACGATAGCAGGGATTCCAGAGATGTGACATGAACTTATGTAATAATGATTTGAAGACTGTTTGATACATCAAACTTGCTTTTTTTTTTGGAGTGTCACATTTGTCTTTCCTCACCAATCACTCACCTTAATACACATTGGTATCCACTCCACTCAATTTTAAACAACATAACAATATAAAAAGGTGTATTACCTGAGCATGCTCTGTATTAAATGATAGAACAATCTCTTTGTTGGATCTTGACCTCTTGGTTATGAAGAACCTTGGACCCCACTTGCTCCAGATTTCTAACGCTCCTCATCAACGCTTGGCTTTGATCTGGGCATTTTCTTTGGAAAGAACAAAATGATCTTCAAGCACTTCCAATGCAACATGGAGGAGATTCAAAGTGTACATATCCCCTCCTTCACTAGCTTACTTTGTAGTAAATAACAATTTTTCTTCACTCTTTGACCACACTTATGATCGATTTATGGGTTTTGTTCCACATTGTCCACATTTGGCTGCGCCTTGGTCTTCCAACTAGATCTCCATTGTTCCTTTGAATAATCTGACAGATCCAATTAAAAGTCTCTTCCATTATTTTATAAAACCATAATTGAATCTACGATCTGATTTGAAACCTGCAAACATTCCAACTTCATACAATATGCAGAGGTAACATTCTCATAATCATGGATAGAGTTCCTTTTTCAACCTATGACAATATATTAAGAGGCATTTATCGTTATCTGATTCAATCCTAAACCTATAACTATAACTTCACATCGATTACAGAACTTAAACACTCGTGACAATGACCAAAGGATACTCAAATCGCAAATTAAATAGTCAGATGGGATAACACTCGAAACATAGTGTTTCTTTTCTTCTATTCATTAATTCAATGCACTCTTGATGTACATAGATTTACATGAGGTAATGGAATGCCTTTTGGCATGATCCTTCCTCTAGATGGCCTCTCTCACGTTTCTGGCCTGATTATTGTACAATAAAATTCATAAACTGATTTAAGTTTAGATCTACTAATTTCTCAACAGTTTCCTAAGGATCCTCTCATATCCACAATCCTCTCATTCACTTCTAACTTTATAATGCACAAAATCCACATAATCCCAAAGTAATCCTCACACTCTCACAAAAGTCTCGATATCTCTTCTAATAATAATATATGATTACAAATCAATCTCACACAAATAAACTCATTAAATTATTCAGATATTTTCTAGAAACACAGAAAAATACAATGATCACTCTTTAGGGAACCAACTCCCTTAGTAAAATGAAGACACCCTAGGTCTTGACAAAATAATGACTTGGTGAAGGTATGATGCTCATGCATCATACTCCCAAGGTTAAATGATTCATGATCTCCTTTGCCTATGTCATCCTGGATCCCAAACCTTGTTCTGTTGTTGTCCTCTTGTTTCTTCATGTTAGTTTCTTGTCTTGCTACCTTGTTGTTGCACATTTGATTTTTGCATCCTTCCTGGATCCCATATTTTATTTTGCTTTTGGATCACAATCTTGTTGATGCAATCCTTTTCAGTCCACAATAACATGTGACTAATTACTCCTTCAATTTCATGGCAACTTCATCAATTCCTTCGAGCTCCATGCTTTGTCGGTAGACACCACAGTCATTAGGTTCCTATTGCAATTTTTCATCTGCAACTTCTAGGTCTTCTTTCTTCTGCTCATCCTCAAAAAAATTAAACATCCAATTCTCCATATCTTTATGCTACAATTTCAATATACATAACTGATCAAATAAGATTTGTTCTTGGATTTGGTTTAAGTGACACATTTTATTTAAACAATGTATACCTTCATATATGATATCCTTTATATTTTTGCTCCATTCTTCTGCGGTACCATCCTTATCTTCTATCATTCCCTCTTTATTAAGTTCCATGCTTGAATCTTTGTAATTCTACATAACCTCCTCCAAGGTTTCTTCCGTTGAAACAATTTCAAACCAAATCATTGCTTCATCTTCAACAACTTCATTTTTTGAACTTCATACCTTCTCCTTTCATTGTCTAGATGAGCAATATTGTCTCCTCTGTTGATATGACAAAGTTATGACTATGTCTATCTCTACCTTTCTCAATACCTACAGAAATAACCCTTTCATTAGTTTCAAAAAGATGATACCTCTGAGTCTTTTCAGATGTCTTCCACATCTCTTCTCCATGCAATACTTGACTCTTCAATTTATTCATCAGATCTTCGTATGTTTCCTTCAGTGTGGTAGCTCCTTCTTATTCACTGTAAGTATACTCATACTCCATCAAACATACCTCATATTCAAGTTCCTCTTCTCGAAATAGAAAATTCTCTATGGCAGGCATCTATTCCATGAACAAAAAGTTTCAACCTCCTCTTCCAGAATTTTCATCTCCTCATCAAGGTGTATGAGCATATCATTCAATTGCTCTTCATGCTCTCTTGGAACATAAGTTAAATTCTTTCTTCCTTCATCTTTTACCATCTTCATAAAAATATTAGATAATTGTTCATTTCCTACCACCACACACAAATTATCGGAGTTAAAATCATAAGACTTTGTAGCCCCATTTGACTCTTTCATCAGCATATCCTCGTCCTGATTTGAACTCTTCAAGTAGTTCATGTGATTCTCAATAATTCTCTCATCTTCATCTCTCCTAAAGAATATTTCTTGTTCAGGATCATCTAGGTAAATATCCATATCATACTCAGTTGCTCTAAGTTCTTCCTTCCATCTAACAAACATCCTTTGTCTCAGCTTCACCTGCAATGAATTCCATCTCACTTTCTTCTTCTTCATTATCCAACCATACCTCTGGTCTTCCTCATATGCTTGTAGCAACTCCGTTAGTACATTAAGATTTACTTTTATCTCAACTATTTCTCTCTCATACTTTTCATCACTCATCATATTTATGCCATCTTATTTGGCATTCTTCTTATGCTTGTGACTCCTCCTTGAACCCTTAAGATGACCATCAATAGTTACCTTCACCTCTTCCTTATGTGGGATCTCCTTGTCCACTTGTGAGATACAAATATCTTTCCCCATCTCTTGTAACAAGTCTTCTACTTGTCACTCTACCAAGTTTTCCTCTTGGTATCCTCTTCTTCTTCTAGTTCTCTGTAGTAGAAACTCTTCTAGATCACTCCTTTCTCCTCAACTTTCCAAAGCTATCATGATTTTGCTTCCTCAACTGCTCACCTCCTTGATAAATTCATTGTCCTCTTCTTATTTCTCAGTAATCTTAATTTGTTATGGGTTCTGACACATTTCCTTCACCTAAGAGCTCTGCTTGCTCTTCTTTCTATGTCATGGCTTCACTGTTGTAATGGTTGTCATTAGTCATCCCTTTCTACTACAATTTATTCTTGTTTTCTCCAACCTGTAAACAAAATTACTTTTAAAACTAGAGTTAGTGTAAAACACAAATGAACACCATCAAGACCTATTCATGGCCTTTCCTCCCACATTTATTACACTTGAATGGTAAACTTCTTTGCAGTTCCTCATGCACTAGTGTCACTATATAACAACGTTCTGCAAACTTTAATGAGCATTTTAATTACTCTAATTTTTCTCAATCAAAAAATATCTTTGTAGGCTCTAATACGACATGATGCAGTAGCTCCCAAGCCCTGCTTTAAACTCCTCTTTTCTTTCTCCTAAATGTGCACTATCGATTTGATGGTTTCAGCTCTGTCAGAAATTTTAAGTACCTAATATTAATATGGACTCATATACCTCAGGCCTACAACACTTACATGATACATTCATTCCCATAAAGAATGAAATCTCATTTTCTCATCTTCGTCGAATGGTTTTAATGCACTTTTGTCATTAATACTTGAGTCTTTCCTCCGATGACCAGTTTAAAACACTATGTTTTGTAACAGGAATTCCACAAACGTGACAGGAACTCAACTATGATAGCAGGGATTCCATAGACATGACAGGAAATTTTGTAATAATGATTTGAAGACTGTTATATACATCAGACTTGTTTTTTTTTGGGAGTGTCACATTCATCTTTCCTCGCCAATCACTCACCTTGATACACACTAGTATCCACTCCACTCGATTTTAAAAAACAAAACATTAAAAAAAGGTGTATTACCTAATCATACTATGTATTAAAAAATATAATGATCTCTTTGTTGGATCTTGACATCATGGTTATGAAGAACCTCTACCCCCACTTGCTCCATATTTCTTAATGCTCCTCATTAATGCTTGGCTTTGAACTGGGCATTTTCTTTGGAAAGAACAAAATGGTCTCCATGCACTTCCAATGCAGCACAAAGGATATTCGAAGCGTACATACGCCCTCCTTCACTAGATTACTATGCAGTAAATAATGATTTTTCTTCACTCTTTGACCACACTTATGATTGATTTATGGGTTTTGTTCCACATTGGACACATTTGACTGCACCTTGGTCTTCTTACTAAATCTCCACCATTCCTTTAAATAATACGATGGCTCCAATTAAAAGTCTCTTCCATTAATTCATAAAACCATAATTGAAACTACGATCTGAATTGAAACCTGCAAACATACCAACTTCATACAATATGTAGAGGTAACATTCTCATAATCATGGACATAGGTCCTTTTTCAACCTTTGACAATATATTGAGAGGTATTTATCATTATCTGATTGAACCCTAAAACTGTAACTATAAATTCACATCGATTACATAACTTAAACACTCATGACAATGACCAGAGCATACTCAAATCTCAAATTACATAGTCAGATGGGATAACGCTCGAAACATAGTGTTTTTTTTCTTATATTCCTTAATTCAATGCACTCTTAATGTACACAGATTTACATGAGGTAATGGAATGACTTTTGTCCTAATCCTTCCTCTAGATGGCCTTTCTCACTTTTATTTCATGATTCTTTCTTATGACAGCCAACTCTCTAATGCATTTAAGGATATAATATTATACAATAGACTTCCTGAACTAATTTAAGTTAAGATCCACTAATTTCTCAACAGTTTCCTAAGGATCCTCTCATATCCACAATCCTCTCATTCACTTCTAAATTTAGAATGCACAAAATGCACATAATCCCCAAGTAATCCTCACACTCTCACAAAACTCTTGAGATCTATTCTAAGAAGAATATATAATTACAACAAAATCAAGCTCACACAAATCAATTCATTAAAGTATTTAGATATTTTCTAGAAACATAGAAAATACAATGATCATTCATTAGGGAACCAACTCCCTTAGTAAAATGAAGACACCCTATGTCTTGACAAAATAATGACTTGGTGGAGGTAAGATGCTCCTGCATCAAAAGATTTATTTTTCAATGAATGTTGGATATGGTAAAGAAGATAGTATTTTGATTTCCCCGATGCATATGCCCAATGCAATTTATTTCTATCTAAAGTGTGAGCTTAATCATGCCCCTCTAGAATGCAAGATTTTATTTTGTTTTTTTTTCAAATGAAACTCATTATGCTTCCTTACTTTCAAACAAAATGAAATAATTCAATGACAATGTAAAGGATCACAAAGAAAAAAGACAAACAAAACATGCACTCAAAAAATTGACAAGAACTCTAAGAATTCAAATGCAAGAATGCCTCCAACACATGTTCAAACAAGAACATAAAAATGTAAAGTAAAGGAAAACTACTTTTTGAAACCTCAAAATTCAAGTAGCAAAGATTAAATATTAATGCAAAGTTGCAGCAAGGCCAAAGAGTTTAGGAGTGCACTCAAGGGATTAGAAGTTTTCCCAACAAGATAAGAGTGAGAAACTCAACATCAAGACTTAATGCAACATATGCAATCCCCAAATCAATGAAAAGGACTCCAAAGTAAACAAGTAAAACATATACAAGGTCTTGGAATCAAGGTGACAAAGGTTTGAATTCCTACAAATGATAGGAATCAAACTACTGATGACATGGACTTGGCCAAAGGATTGAGTTAACCAAGGACAATCATATACACTTCACAATTTGAAAGGATATGGAAACTCGAAAGAGGCAACAAAAACATGATAATCACTAAAATTTAATCAATAAAAGACATAATAATGTATGAAGGAATATGATATAAGGTTCTGAGATAAAAATATGACAGAAACCAAGAAAGGAAAGGTAAAAATCCACTCAAAGAGAGATTATCACCCCTGTAACACTGTAGACAGAGTGATGATCGAGGTTTCATTTCTCCCCAAGACACTAAGAGGGAGAAAAATCAGGGTTTCATCGCTCCACAAGATACTGAGAGGGAGTGATAATCAAGATGTTATCGCCCTATACTCCCTTATATGTTGAAATAATGTAACTGCGAATAGCGTTCTTCTTATTATTTTGTTATTGGATTAAATCCCCATTGTGGATTAATCATGTCATTATTATTATTGGATTAAATCCCCATTGTGGATTTAATCATGTCATTATTATTATTGTTGTTATTAGATTAATCCCCATTGAGGATCAATCATGTCGGTAATTGTATAAGGACCAAATCCCCTTTTGCAGATTGGTCATCGGACAATTACAAAGTGCAGAATAAGAAGTCGTCCCTAGCAGTTATAATGGAAGGGCCAGAATTAATTAAAGGTGGGTTTACCCACCCAGAGTGAGAGGTCGGCCCTGCCAGATGGTGACTCTTCACACGTGCCAGATTGATATAAATAAGAGGCTAGTGCATCACTTCTTACACACACTTCACTTGCTCATTATCTTATGAGGTAAGCTGCAATTGGAAGTTGGAGAGAGGAGAAGAAGGGTGGCGCATCTCTTGGGGAGGACTTTCTGTATTGGTTTGAGTTATCTCTTGAACATTGTATAAGCCATTTATGATAAGGAAGTTTTTGCTGGGTTTTCTTCCCCTGGAGGGTTTCCCAGGATAAATGTTGTGTCTCTTGTGGATGTGTATTTCTCAGTGATCTTGTTCTTATTATGCTCTTATATATTGAAATGTAAAGAACTATAATAATGGCATAAACATTAACATGGTATCAGAGCCAACCTGAAGAAAGCACAATCTGCAAGAGGAAAAACGTCATTGTTACCATACCCCAAAATTAGGGTTTTGAAAAAGTGAGTATTTTCAGTTCCCTAACACCCTAGAAAGTTGCGCCCTCCCCCAAGGATCAATTTGGCACCTAGAGTGCACCTTTTCAGTGGTTGGATCTCCCGGAAAGTGAAACCCTAGTTTCACAAAAGTACCAGAAAACCAGAAAACCAAAGTACCAGAGTACCAGAAGTACTAGAAAACCAGAAGCACCAATCCAGAAATCCACAGATCAGATTTGAAAGGGAAAAATTTGGATTTTCGCAAATCTGAGGACACCAGGCTACTCGCCTCAGCCAAGCACACCTCCTGGTAAGGTCAAAACTTGATTTCAAGAACTTTCAATTTTTGGTCATTTTTTGTTGCCGAAAGTACAAGATGTCTGCAAGCACAAAGCTTGTTGAGAAATTAGAAGGAATAGACAACTTTCGTGCCTGCAAGTACAGGATTGGTTTGATCCTTGCAGAGAATGACCTATCAAAATTTATCAAAGAAGAAGTGAAGGAACCTGAAGATGCCGTAGAGAAAGCGAAGCATCAGAAGGACTCAATCAGGGCTCAAAGAATCATTGCAAATTCAATCAAAGACCACCTGATCCCGTATGTATCGTCAAAGAAAACTCCGAAGGAAATGTTTGATGCTCTAAGCAAACTATATGAAGGAAAGAACATAAATCGAAAGATGAATCTCAGAACTCAGTTGAAGAATACCAAGATGCAGAAAGGAGAAATGATTCAAGAATATTTCTCCCGAATATCTGAAATAAAAGAACAGTTGAAAGCAATTGGAGACACCATCGACGAAGACGAATTTGTAATGACCGCCCTAAATGGTCTCACAAGACCTTGGGATGCCTTCATCCAGTCAGTATGCAGCAGAAAGGATAAACTACAGTTTGAAATCCTATGGGAAGAATGCATCCAGGAAGAGACAAGGGTAGCCAACCGAGAAGCACTACTAGCAAGGGATGATGATCAAGCCCTAGCTACTCATACAAAAGGAGGAAGGAAGAAACCCTACTTCAAAAGGGAATCTCATAGAGAACCGCAACCATCAAACAAGTTCAACAATCAAGAAATTCATTCAAGAAGTTTTCAGAAGAAAGGACAATGCAAGGGATGAGATCTCTCATCTATACAATGCTATCATTATGATAAGATGGGACACAAGGCGAACAATTGTCCAGTTAGAAGAGAAGAGTACAAGAGGAAGCACAAAAGACAACATGCTCATATTTCCGAAGATGAAGAACCACCTATGAAGATGATTAAGGACCATGTCTTAATCTCAGCTCTCTCAGGATCTGTATCACCTGGAGAAGACACATGGTTCATTGATAGCGGTGCATCAAAGCATATGACGGGTAAGAAGAATACTCTCTCTTGCATTTCAGAAAAGAATTTTTCTCAGAAAGTAACTCTTGGAGATGATTATCAATATCCCATCAAGGGAATAGGAGAATCAAACTACAAGTTTGATTCAGAAAACTCAATAACAATGAAGGATGTACTCTATGTACCAGGCCTAAAGAAGAACTTACTCTCCATATCAGATTTAGACAAGAAATGCTATAGAGTTTCCTTCATAGATGGAGAAGTTCTTATGTGGGCTAAGGGAGAAACCTTAAATGAAGCAATCGTCATCGGAAGTGAAGAAAATGGGTTATATAAGCTGAAGGGTCACCCAGAAACTACTATGACCCGTGCCATCGAAAATTCATGCGAACTTTGGCATAGAAGATTGGCCCACATCAACTACAAGGCGCTACCATACATATGCAAAGCTGTCACAGGTTTACCAGAACTCAAGGTTGATCAAGAAGGCATATGCAATGGATGTGCGCAAGGGAAGAACATCAAGAACCCCTTTCCAAAAAGGGACAACAAAGCAGAAGGAGTATTGGAACTCATCCATTCAGACGTGTGTGGCCCAATGCCATCATCCTCCATTAACGGGTATGTATAATATGTATCATTTATTGATGATTATTCTCGTAAGACCTGGATATATTTCTTAAAATATAAAGATGAAGTATTCAGTAAATTCAAGGAATTCAAAGCCTTGATAGAGAATCTTTTCGAAAGAAAGATTAAGATACGCAGGTCAGATAATGGAGGAGAATATACCTCGAAGGAGTTCGTAAGCTTCTGCAGAGATGTCAGGATCAAGAGGGAACTAACTACTCCCTATAATCCCCAACAAAATGGTGTTGCTGAAAGGAAGAACATAACAATTATGGAAGCTCTGAAGACCATGATTCACAATCAAGATCTTCCTATGTGATTATGGGCAGAAGTAGCTATGGAAGTTGTTTATGTGCAGAACAGACTATCCCATAGTGCACTTGGGTTCAATACCCCAAAAGAAATGTTCACCGGAAAGAAGCCAGAGGTGAGCCATCTCAAAATATTTGGCTGTCCAGTGTTTATCCATATACCGAAAGAGAAAAGAAACAAGTTGGAGCCCTCCGGAAAGAAGGGAATATTTGTGGGATACTGTGAGGTATCCAAGGCCTTCAGAATCTACATACATGGTCACCACCATATTGAAATCAGCAGGGATGTGACCTTTGATGAAGAAGCTGCACTTAAGAAATTGAGAAGATGCCAGCTTGAAGAGGTATGTTATGAGGAACCTATAAATCCCAGGACAACAGAATCCATGAGGGAAGTTCCCAGAGCTGTAGAACCTGTAAGGGAAGTCATAGCTTCCCCTGATGGGGAGACTCTTGAAGATCATGATATAACAGAAGCTCAAGAACCTCCTCAAATGACCTTCTCCTATAAAAGGAAGCCTGCTTGGGCAAGAGAGCTTATTCAAATCTCTACTTCAAGATCATGGAGAATGAACCAGTAATACTATTACTGTATGTGGATGACTTATTCTTAACTGGAGAAGAAAAGCTCATCGTTGAATGTAAATAGAGACTTGTCGCTGAATTTGAAATGAAAGACCTTGGCCTAATGCATTACTTCTTAGGTCTTGAGGTATGGCAGAGTCTGGAAAGAATCTTCCTTAACCAAGGGAAGTACACGGTCGAAATCTTGAAGAGATTCGACATGCTAGAATGCAAGTCCATGAATACACCCATGGAAGCGAAGCTGAAGCTGTTGGTCAATACTTCGTCAGGTTTGATAGATGCCACTCTGTACATACAAATTATTGGATCGTTGATGTACCTGACGAACACCAGACCAGACATCTGTTTTGTAGTAAACACCTTGAGTCAGTTTCTGGTAGAGCCCAGACGTGTTCATTTAGTGGTTGCAAAACATGTGATGAGGTACCTCAAAGGTACAATGGATTATGGTCTCAGCTATGATGGAGATCATGACTTCACACTGTGTGGATATACTGATGCAGATTGGGCAGGAAGCATTGCTAACAGAAAAAGCACTTACGGATGTTGTTTCAGTTTGGGATCATCTATGATCTCATGGTAGAGTAAGAAGCAATCCAGTATTTCTCTCAGCACAGCGGAAGTAGAGTACATTGTCGCATGTTCTGCTAGCTGCGAAGCTATATGGCTTCGAAATTTGCTGATAGGCCTATTTGATTTGGAGATGAGAGAAACGGTGATTCTATGTGACAATCAAAGTTGTATTAAAATGACAGAGAATCCTGTGTTCCAAGACAGGTCGAAGCACATAGAGATCCGCTATCATTTCATCCATGACATGGTACAGAGAGGAGCCTTGAAGCTCCAGTACATTAGCATGGATGAACAGGTTGTTGATGTGATGACTAAGCCTCTATCTCGTGTAAAGTTTGAATACTTTTGAGATAAGCTTGGTATTGTCCAAAAGGACCTTCCCTGAAAGGGGGAGTAGATGTATTCCTTGCTTCTGACCTCGTTGTTAGACGTAAAGCAAGATGAGTCATGCTTCTAACCTCGCTGTTAGACGTAATGCATGACGTTGTGTGATCCTTGCTTCTGACCTCATTGTTATATGTAAAGCAAGATGAGTTATGCTTTTGACCTAGTTGTTAGATGTAAAGCATAACGTTGTTGGTTCCTTGATTCTGACCTAGTTGTTAGACGTAAAGCATAACGCTGTTGGTTCCTTGATTCTGACCTAGTTGTTAGACGTAAAGTAAGATGAGTCATGCTTCTGACCTCGTTGTTAGACGTAAAGCATGACGTTGTGTGTTCCTTGCTTCTGACCTCGTTGTTAGACGTAAAGCAAGATGAGTTATGCTTCTGACCTAGTTGTTAGACGTAAAGCATAACGCCGATGATTCCTCGTTTTTGACCTCGTTGTTAGACGTAAAGCGAGATGTTGATGTGTTCCTTGATTCTGACCTAGTTGTTAGACATAAAGCAAGATGATTCATGCTTCTGACCTAGTTGTTAGACATAAAACACGACGTTGTGATTCCTCGCTTCTGACCTAAATGTTATACGTAAAGAGAGATGATGATATTACTTGATTCTGACCTAGTTGTTAGACGTAAAGCAAGATGTGACTGACACTGAGCTACCAGCTTAACCGCTGTGACATTGAGCTAGTGTAGTACTGTGATGTGACAGTCGAGTGTTGTAATGAGGTATCATTTTTACTGATACATGTTTGATGCAGATGATGATAGCATTCTTTCGAGAATGATGATGTTGTTGATGAAGAAAACTTCTGATGACTCGTAAATGTGCTAGACAATTGTTCAAGATGATATTGACGATACTGT
>ML781967.1:0-17228 GCA_009831015.1 Picea engelmannii | reverse complement strand
ACCTCCCTAACCCCTCATGTAGGTAGAATAATATATTTCCATGTAATAAAGGCCAATATTAATAAGTCCTATCAATCAGGAAGAATAAATCAAATGTAAGAATACATAATAGAAGCTTCCGCTTCTAGAAGGACCTTCCTCTATATTGTTCTTTTGAATAGACATATTTAGTATAAATAGGAGTAGAGGGTATGAGAAGTTTTGTCTTGAATATTATTGTAATAGAGCTCTACTCTGCTGGAGGTTTCACCCTAGAAGAGGCAAGTGAACATTGTATCATTAATCAAGGTGTTCTTTCTAGTATTATTCTGGTATTGTTTTGGTTATATCGTTGTTGTTCTGCCATTTCTAGCTAAAATATTTATGTTTTGCATACTATGTTCTGGCTAATATCTTCATGAAGGCCTTTGACATCAAATCCATCAACATTCTACCATTTCAAACCTAATATGTGGAAGAGGTTTTTTTATGATACCAACATTATCTTGTCCCATGGTAGGGATAAATTGTTTAAGTTTGTTCTTCATTTAAACAACCAATCGAAACATATCCAATTCACCATGGAGATGGAAGAAAATGAGAGTATTCCGTTTCTAGATGTGAGGGTTACCAAGAAAACTAATGGGACCCTATCCCAACAAGTCTTCAAAAAATTCACCCACACTGAACAATATCAGCTCCATATTGATTCACATCACCATCCTTCACAGAAGCTCAGTGTCATTAGTAGCCTAGCCACTAAGGCCCTTGGAATTTTATGCAATGAGCATCTTGATCATGCCATCATCTCATTCAAGTGTTCAAGAATAATGGGTATAAAGAAACCCAAATTAAGAGAATTATTCATAAAACTCGTAATAGGACTCCCAATAGGGAGCATGATGAAACCTCAAATTTGATCCTTCCATTCATCCAAGGTGTGACTGATAAGATTTCTAGAATTCTTAGGAAAAGAAACATCTTTGTTTTTTTCAATCCCGACCCTAACACCATAAGGGGAATGATGAAGTCTATCAAGGACCCTATAAATCCTCGTCTCTACAAAGGGGTCTATGGCATCCCCTATTCTTTTGGTAAAACCTACATTGGAGAAATCGGTCATTCCTTCCAATTAAGGGTAAAAAAATATGAAGCAGATATTAGGCTTGACCATTTATGCACCTCTACCCTAGTTGAACACACCCATAATACTAAACATCATTTATGCCTTGAGCATACTAAGGTGCTTGCTAAGGAGGATAATTATTTTAGGCGTAAATTTAGAGAATCCATTAAAATCTTCAAACATCCTCTTAATCTCAACAAAGATAGTGGTTGGAATGTTAGCAGAAGCTAGTTCCCTATTCTTCGTAAAACCAACAACTTATTTATGATTGTTGATAATGACATTAATGATAATTAGTTTCCTCTTGATTTTAGTATATTATGCCTTAAATCTTCATGTCTTCTCCTCTACTCCCTCCTTTCTTGTTTTCTAAAAAAAAAAAAAAATTCTATCTTTTATTAACCTTAATCTTTATTTAATTATTTAATATATATAAAGATCTTAATTTATTTATTTTTATATTATTATTATTATCTATTAATCTTTATTTAATTCTTTAATATATATAAATATTTTAATTTTTTTTTATATTATTAATATTATATGTTAACTTCCTTTTCTTTTTATTTGAATTTTCATCCCTTCCCTTCCCTTCCCTTCCCTTCCCTTCCCTTCTATTTTCCATTATATTATATTTATGATCTTTTTTTTTTCCTTTTTCTTGTCCTTTTTACTATTTTATTTTGGTTTTATTCTTTTAATAGTTACTTTATGTTATTCTGTTATTAGTATTTAAGTTTTTTGTGTGTGTGTTATTCTTACCCTATTTTATTTTGGTTTTATTTGCTTTATGTTATTCTGTTATTATTATTTAACTTGTTTTTAATGTTATTCTTACCCTATTTATATTTTGTTATTAATATTTAACTTTGTTTTAATATTGCATTGTAACATATATTAATAAATATATCATCTTTAAATATTAATATTTATAATAATTTTGCTATCCAGCATTAGAAGCAGGATCAAGGGTCAATCTCATGGTTGGTTTTTTCTGGCGAATACCTGCAGCGGTCCCAACCCATGTTTTCGGGGCTCCTCACTCACTCACCCATGGATCTGTTCTCGTGGGCCCGGTCAATCTCTATCTTTGGTTGCATGCACTATGGGACAGGAATTCCTTACAGCGAGATCTACAATAATGACCTATTGGTGTTCTTATCAAACTAGAGGTCGGTCTTGTTTTCAGTGTTGTGCTACCCGAGCTCTTGCCTTGATGAGTAGGCCTGAGCACTTGTCCTCAATTCAAATCCCTAGCTTAGCGCATATATAGTAGGGCTCTTACGCGGGATCCTCTGATCGATCCCCTACAACTCTCACCCCTTCGGGTGCTTTACCCTCAATTTTGGGCTTGACCAATAGCCATGTTCAGTATTTTTATAGATAGAAACTAGCCCATGCTTTCTTCGTCGGCCTTTCATCTCTATTCTTATTTTTACTAATGAGGGTTGAACTAATGATGAGGGTTTTACTAATGAGGATTTAACATAAAGTGGTATGTATGGGACTTACCTTATCTTCTTTATTGCATGTAGCTTTATTTAGACTTGCATACATAGTTCCTTGCTACGGCGGCTATTTAAGGTGTAATCTATTCCTTCCTGCCATTACAAAGAAGTTGCCGAAGCAAGGTATTTATTCTAAACCATGGCCCTCTTTTCATTCATGTCCTATTATCAACTGGTCGCTCTCAAAAAAGAGAAAAAGAAAGTACATTAATATTCTTTGGTCGGTTGTGCCACGCTCTATCAAGAAGGCATGAGCTACATTATGATACTATGCCAATCCATGAGAGACAATATGGATTGTTTCAATTACTAGCATGATGAACGAACTAACCAATCCTCATCAATCAAATAGATCATCAATCCAATCCTCATCAACATTTCTTATGTGTCCTATAGTTTAGCGGCTTTATCTCTCTTTGGTTTTATTGCTTGTTGTTTCATTTGGTTCAACAATACAGCTTATCCCAGTGAATTTTATGGGCCCACCAGCCCAGAAGCTTCTCAAGCTCAAGCATTTACTTTTCTAGTTAGAGACCAACGTCTTGGAGCTAGTGTGGGGTCTGCCCAAGGACCTAATAGGTTAGGTAAAGACCTTATGCGTTCTCCGACTGGAGAAATTATATTTGGAGGAGAAACGATGCATTTTTGGGATCTCTGTGCTCCCTGGTTGGAACCCCTAAGAGGCCCTAATGGTTTGGACCTGAGCAAGTTGAGAAAAGACATACAACCTTGGCAGGAACGACGTTCGGCATAATATATGACTCATTCTCCTTTAGGTTCTTCAAATTATGTGGGTGGTGTAGCTACCGAAATCAATGTGGTGAATTATGTCTCTCCCCGAAGTTGGTTAGCCACCTCCCATTTCGTTCCAGGATTTTTCTTCTTCGTAAGTCATTTGTGGCATGTGGGAAGGGCTCGTGCAGGGGCAGCAGGATCTAAGAAAGGAATTGATCGTGATTTTGAACTTGTTCTTTCCATGACTCCTCTTAACTGAAACAAGAGATTGAACCAGATGGAAGAGAACTCGATTCAATTTCATTACATCAATCTCCCATATCGGCGAGATAGGAATATTTGAAAATACTCTCTTTCCAATTGGATCCTTGTAGCTCAGCTATCTCCAGCCGAGCTATTCTCTTTTTTTTGTACTGCAATTAACAATTACTATTAATTCTATAGTTTTATTAATTTTAATATTATCTTTATCTTATTTTGTTTGAAATTTTTAAGTTTTTATAATATCGTTTTTGCTTTTTATTTTTCTTTCTCTTTTCTCTTGTATTTTGTCGAATTGATTTACCCTTAGTTCTTCGCTTCTCCTCTATGTTATCCTTCTCATATTTATTACCATGATTAATGATCTTCCTCTTCGACTTTTTTGATGATTAACCTAGCTTGAGGTTTGAAATGTTGACTTTGAAATTTTAAATGAGACACCTCCAAAGTCTCGATAGATAAGAATATAAATTGCAGAAGACTAAAGAATGTAATCACATTCCAAGATGATTGAAGTTGTTCAGTTAATGGGAAACTACCATCGTTTTGAGGGTCGCTGACATCATTCCACCATCACTTGACAAAGATTATAGGTTGCCAAAAAAAAAATTATACCCAATTTATCTCTAAAAGTTCAAGCAACATAATTTAGTTCTATTTCTTGAGATGGACAGTGGTTGCTTAATTTCGTATGAGTTACATGTATAACTATTTGTTTGCTCCACTTAACTAACCTCTCGATCCATCAAACAAATCAATAGTACGATCTAGTTTGACCATTAGAAGAATAACAATGAAGTGCTTTCCTTCATTAGCTTTTGATATTTTTGACATGTAGTTAAAGTGGATGCGTTATTTTTTTTATTTAAGATATTGGCCCCATGATTTTTATTGGAATCCTTGCCCACATTTACCTTTTTTGGTACTCCGTTGATCAAGGAACATTTGGATAGATATGTTTTGTTTTGTTTTGTTTATGTAATTCATTGTTGTGCACATGCAATCTCACCGCAAGTGACCTTCATCCAAATCTCAAGGGTCTTACCGTTATGGAATGGAATGATAAGTACTACGCCAATGTTGTACTTGCTAATTCATTCTTGGTTCTCAATCACAAGTAGAGATGTGCTATGAATAATGTTTCTTATATTCCACCCAAAACTCCCTTGAAGTTTGGCAGTTTGCTTTAATATCACTGAGGTATTTGTTGTGGGTTCCATTTCTGATAATTCCACCAAAGGAGGAGGTTACTTGCAAACAATGCTTATGAGTGTTAATTTTAGAGCCTTTGTCAATCATACCATTTGGATGGATTTTCATTCTTTGTCATCATGTACTCATACATCATCGAACACTCTTAGCATGTCATCAATTATCCTTCTTGGTTAATTACACCAATATTCTACAATATAAATAACATATAAATAGCATATAATGATCAGAGGAATTGTGTAAATCTTCTTCATATAAAGTTTTAGTTTCTTATTGATGGCAATAATAATGATCCCTTGCTTATGAATAATGATGGGATTGGTTTGCAGAATGATAGTGATGAGTGGACAAAGGTAAGCTTAAAATAATACAACTTTTTTTACATTGCTTCCCATGACACTACATAGGTTTGTTGATCTAAAATATTGTTTTAAGGCCCTTAAGACAACAGCATGAGGATAAATCCTCGTGCATTTTTATAGAGGTGGTACTCATCTTTCTTGATATATGGAAGATTGTTCTTCTGAACTTAGATGCATGCAATAATAAACCTTAACAAATCTTCCAATAAAACTCTTATATACAAATATACAAGCTCTTATATACAAATATACAAACTCTTATATACATATGTACTTGTCAGGCACATCATCTCATTCAAGAAGAAGAAATAAATATGTCTGTAGAGATTTGTATCTACAGGGTTTGGAGTCTTCTTTCAATATATATTCTGACTTTCTTTAATAATAATGTAAACCCAAAATCAGTTATGACTTTCCTAGATGAAAGAAAAATAGAATTGACAAGTCATAAAAGAACTTTAAATGATCATTTCATTTAAACTCAAAAACGATTTTGATAGGCTCACATTTGAAATCTTGTTCTTTAGAATCAAAGTCTGAGAAATCACTAATGTAATGTCTCGAATAGTTCTTTGTGGGAGAAATTAATAATAATATCTCAAATGTAATCAGCTTAACAATGTATGAAACATGAGGTTTGAAACAGCCTCAACAAGATCTCAATGAGAATTAGATAAACTAAATTAAATGCATTTATCTTTTTACAAGTTAAGATTTTGCTCCTCTGAACCTGAAATATCATGAGAAATGAATGGGAGAATCTAAAGAAAGAGATGATTGGACTCAGATCTTCCTATTTCCAGACATACATGGAAAATGTGATGGAAAGAATCAAGAAAAAAAGAAATATGAGGAAGAAATTTAAGCAGGATCATTCACAAAATCTTGGAAAGGCAAAACTTGTTTCATGCAAACTCTCCACTGGTGCAAAAACTCCTGACTGCCAACCCTTTGAATATGCTTATTTTCCTCTTTTATATCTTCTCTTCATCTTCTTGAAACTACTTTTAAGTTAGGGTTTTATTTTCCCCTTTGCAAATGTAAACTTAGATATCAGTGCCATCAACTAGGACCCACTTTAGAAGCTCAAGAATTTCTTTCAATAAACAATTTTCAAAAAATAACTTGTCGTCAAGATAGAAAATATTCCCAACTATAATTTAATTTTTAAGGCATGATAGCCATTATTTCAGCCATGGAAACTAATTCCAAAGTGTTCTTCTCATCTCTGGATTTCCAGCAAGCTATCATTTTCTCAATTTGGACATCGAGATCAAAAGTTATGGCCTCTAGAAGATGGAGACTTAGCAATCATTGATATATGCATGTGAATTATGAGCCCTTGATTAAAAATCCGCCCTATTTATCCCACACGTATTAGGGAATAGTTCTCATGCATGTTTATAAGAAAAATGCATCCCCATATTATTTGTGTGTGAAATAGAGAGAACTATGGATCCCTTCATAGCTTGTGCACACTGTAACTTTTGGTTGCCACATCATCACCCAATCATCATGCCAAATCCCTTGCCTAGTCATCTGTGTGTCTAATAAATATCATCCAAGTGTCACTCGGGGGTAGGTCCACTTCACTACCAGGTGTCCTAATTTGATAGCTCCACTTCACTACCACATGTCACCCAGGGATAAGTCCACCTCATTGTCATGTGTCCCAATATGCCAAAGGAGGGGAAAGGGATAAAACTTAGGAATATAATGAACCCAATCATCATGCCAAATCCCTTGCCTAGTCATCTGTGTGTCCAATAAATATCATCCAAGTGTCACTCGGGGGTAGGTCCACTTCACTACCCAATGTCCTAATTTGATAGCTCCACTTCATTGCCATGTGTCGCCCAGGGATAGGTCCACCTCATTGCCATGTGTCCCAATATGCCAAAGGAGGGGAAAGGGATAAAACTTCGGAATATGATGAATAATTTCATGAAATAATAAAATCAGAAAATAGAATTACCTAGAAATAGGGCAATGTTGAGGTAGGGTAATACAGGTCGGTAAAACTTAGTAAAAAGACATAGTAAAAATAACTAAGTGTTGAGACTTGCAAGGGAAGGGTGATGTAAAAAAATCATAAGATGGGTTCCCGCATCTACATTCAAAAGTAAAAAATAAACTAAGTATAATACTTAATAAAAACTAAGTGTAAAACTCAGTAAAATAACTAAGTCATGAAGGGTGCAATTTGGATAATGCAAAAGTGGGAAGTGCAAAATGAATATTGCTAAAATGTGGGTTGCAGGGTTAGGAGTATAAGGTGAAGATGAGGGACAGTCGTGTAAAACTCAGTAAAATGACTAAGTCATGTGGGTTTCAATGTTAGGAGTGGAAGGTGGAAATGAGGGTATGGGCTCCAACATCCACATTCAAAAGTCAAAAATAAACTAAGTATAGTGCTCAATAAAAACTAAGTGTTAAATTCAGTAAAATGACTAAGTCGTGAAGGGTGCAATTTGGGTAATGTGGAAGTGGGAAGTGCAAATTGAATATTGTTAAAATGGGGGTTGCAGGGTTAGGAGTAGAAGGTAAAGATGAAGCAAGGGCTCTTGCATCCGCATTCATGAAAATGACTAAGTATAGGAGTATGGAGAGTAGTGTAAAGGAATATGGAGAGTAGTGAAAAATGACTAAGTATGAAGAGTAGAGAGGAAGGAAAATAGAGAGGAAAGAAGGGAACATGGGGAAAACGGCTAAGTATGGAGTAAGGGGAGGAAGGAAAATGACTAAGTATGAAGTGTGGAGAGTAAGGAAAATGGATAAGTATGGGGTAGTATTATAGAGATGAGTGAGGAAATTGACATATCTTGGGCATATGACCTATGTTTTAGATTCTGTAAAATGTTGGACGAAGCTGAAACATAGGGATATTCAGTGAAAAGATGGACACGAGTTATTTATTTATTTTAGTATCTTTTTATTTTCTCCTCTTTTTGTTTCAAAGAGAAACCATCCATGTTGGCCTTTCATGTTGAAGAACTACAATACTAAAGTTGATTTAAAACTTGTTGGGTCTTCATGATCAACAGGTGGGTTATTTGGCACTTTCCAAATTTGAAAAAAAAAAATCGGTTCCCATTTGAAAAAGACATAAGTTCAAATATTCACTCCAATCACCTAGTTGATGGGTGTCATGAAAACACATAACAAGGTGTGAACCATCAGTCAATTATATGTACATGATATTTGAAGGTGCAATATGAATTTGAAATTTTATCACATGTACATGAGATTTGAAGGTGCAATATGAATTTGAAATTTTATCACATGTACATGAGATTTGAAGGTTCAATATGAATTTGAAATTTGTTAAGAGGGAATAATTACAATCTTATAGGTATTTCTCTTTGTTGTTTCCTCTTTTAACATTTAATCCTCTTTCAACATTTATCATATAAGGATGCCTAATACATTATTGAGACAAATTAGCAAAATCGCATTCAAGATATTTTAAACGTTGTGCTATGGTCTAAATCTATGAATTAATGCAAACCAATAAATACTTACTTAGTGTAAACTAAAATCAGTTTAGGGTTTTATCTTATAAATACAGACAACATTTGTTCATGGTATTTTCAATAAACAATGCATATGCTTAGGAGTTTCTAATTGCTAATAGGTCCTCCTAATAATGTAGCCCATTTTAGTGATTTTGACTTGGCTCTTGCCTTCTAAACATATCACAAATTAATCCAATATTCTACAATAGCAAAAGCATAGGATGATTGGAGGACCTTTGTAAATATTTCACATACAAAGTTTTAGCAAGAGCATAGAATGATTGGAGGACCTGTGTATATCTTTCATATATAAAGTTTTAGTTCCTTATTGATGGCAATAGAAATGATGATCACTTGTTGATGAACAATGATTTGATTGACTTGAAAAATGGATGGAGGCCAATGGAAATAGGCAAGCATAAAATAATACTGCTTGTTTGACATTGTTCCCTGCAGCACTACACATGCGTGAATAATGAAAATAATTAATTTGAACCTTCATCAAATATAAATTATCCAAATGTTGAAAATGTCTCTGATAGTGCCAACAAATTCATTTTGAACCAGATTAAATTCAAGTTAATTTTATGTCAACTGTATTTTTTTCCTTGAAAGGAAGCATAAGCATATAGTGCAATACAATGTAGAATTTGGTTTTGGGTAATCTATTGAATGTCTTGTCTTCACTTACCTATGTTGTATTATTTGTTGAACTATGTTAGCCTCTCCAATGCAATATCCTCAATTTGATCTCACTTACATATGTTATATTTCTTGCATGAAGTCAATGTGCCTCTCTAACACAATCCTTATGGTTCAATCTGCATAACTTTAGTTTCCTGAAGTATGGTACCTTGTTAATATAAAAATAATAGTGAAATGATGGATTACTTGGGCATGGAATGCAACTTGTTGAGACATTTGGGTTGATTCGTTAATGCAATTTGTTAAGAAATAATTGTGGAATTGTTACCTTCCAATATATTTTCTTAATCTATACATGTTTTGTATCATCATTTCTCTAGGTTTTGTTATTATAATAATCAATTTAAAATATCATAATTTGAAGGTAAGGACTAACTGCTTTGCAACTATCGCTCTTGTTTACTCATGGAATGGTAAACTTTAGAAGGAGATATTACCTTACATCTTTACCTATGAAAATCTAAATGACTTTGAAATATTCAATTCTCGGGTTTTTATTATAAGATGGAATTTAGGTTTGTAATGTTGAATGTAAGTGTATCAGTCTTATTGTGATAAGAGGACACCATTTAAAAAAAAAAACATAAATCTATTTTAATTCAAAAGATTTTAAAATCTTTTGAATTAATATATATATATATATATATTCCTCGCAACATCAAGGATCTATGTGTTTCACTTTGGTGTCAAAGCTCTTTGACTATCAATGTTTTTTTCAGAGTTTCAAATGTTTTACCCTAAGTTTAACTTGAGTTTTATATTTTGCTTATTAAATTTAATTTTTTGGAAAAACTAAAAAAAAAAAAAAAAAATCCCAATTGAAATTTGGAATTTATCTTGCTTTTAATTGTAGAGTGAGATTGAGAATATGAGGTATTTTAGAAGTTTAAAAAATAAAATAGAAATAAATAATATTTTGAAAAAAATGAATCATTACCAAGTGTTCTAATTTACTCATAATAGATGTATGAGACGGTTTTAACTCCAATTACATCACTACTTCCATTCTCTCTACCCTGCTTTCTAGATGCAGATCATTCAAAAACTTTCCTTAGTCGAGATATATTTTTTTTTATTCTTGGAGAACAACCATGTGTAGATTCATGATCTCTGAAGTCGTAGCCACAAGAGTGTGCATAAACAGTGAAGCTATAGATGTGGGGGTGTGCAGAAAGGGCATTCGATAATGGTGTTTAAAATCTTTATTGTTCATTGTAGACAAGTCATGAAGAACACTAAATATAGAAATTAATGAGTATTGTTTATGATTATGAAAATATTTTCTAATTCACCTAGGATATGTTCATAGGAGCTCGTGGAATACTAAAAAAGAGTGATATCATCTTCTATTACCATTGACACATTGGGTGAGTGTCCCATGCTAGTAAAATGTCTCTTTCAATCCTCTCCTAATGTTCATCTCCTAGCCTAGGGCTTTTGTCTCTTGATCAATGCCTCTAAAGAAAAACTTCCTCAAGAAACATAACGAGAAAGTAAGATAGTGGGACAAAATATACCATTGTTTTAGCCATAACTAAGGTGGCCTTTAGTGGTGTCTTAATCACTAACTAAAGATGGAGGTCCCATTGAACATGTTGGGTATAGGTATTTTGATGCTCACCTTTAGAAGGTCGGATCATATTATGATTTTCATTTAAATAAGAACAAATATTCTTGCATTTGTAAATTTGGAGATGCATTTAGTGATATAGATAGCTTGTCTACTTATGGACCAAATTTTGAAAAATAATTAAGGGCATTTTAATATCTTGACTCCATCTCCTCTTTCTTCTTCTTCTTTGTTTTAAAGCAATGGCCATACCAATGAGCCTCGAGGCTAATGGTTCCCTTTGAGACAAAGGAGCTACAACTTGTAAACTAGATTGATATGCATTCGCTTCTTTGAATTAGCTAAGTTGTGTCACTGGATTTGGTACACACCTTCAGTTAAAAGATTGCAACAAAGCTCAATCTCATTCCCCGGTAGCTATCTTGTATTAATATACACATTCATATTCATATAATTATCATTCTTCTCTACAACCCCATTGGGGAGAGTGTGTGTGTTTTCTTGTATTTATCATTTAGATGTTTAATAAAATGGAGATTGCAATACATATGTCTATGGCAATTTTAATAGAATTCAACTATGGAAAAACATAAAAACATTGAATTAAACCATTGTGATATTAAGTATATCAAACATATATATGCTCAATTGAAATTTATACTTTCCTAGAGGGTTTTTCATATGTCTTTAATGCTCGTTCTAACAATTTCGATGAATACCTAGTTATGGGAGGCTTGGGGTTCAAGGAAGGCTCTTGTGGCCCATCACAATGAACCTCAATAATGGCTTCTCTTGAATGGTTAATTTCTTTAGGAACGAATTGCAGAACACATTAATACAATGCATAAATATCTAGTTATATCTAGTTAGAAAATTGACTTCCTTAATCAGATAGATTTTGAGGTTGTGTCTACAAACTTCTTTATAATCTGGTAGAAAACAAATACAAAACTTGAGATCCCAAAACCCAATATGAATGTTCTCAGTAAGTACCATAATTTACCAATTTCATCAAACTATCACTCTCCGTTGAGCTCAAAGACTTCAAAAGAATTGCATAAAACAAGTGGGAATGCGAATAATATTAGTTATGGGTTATCAAAATATTATAGTTCACCTCCAAGTCAAGCAATAGGAAAGTCTAGTTGAGTGCAATATTTCTCTTCTATAAATGAATATCGTCACCACATTAGGAATAGGCCTAGATGAGTGATTATGGGTTATGGTAGTCACATGTAGGTCGTGGGAGTCCACATGTAACCTTCTACATTGATTTTTGGACCCTAATATTGTTGTAAATTGTCATCATTTGTTGTTGTATTTAATATAATTTACGTTGTTCTAAATAATCTCACTCGATGTTTATGTGTTAGTATTGATTTTGTTGTTTATTTCTCTAGCTTTATAGTGGTTCTATAAAGTATTTGCTTCTTTAACATGGACTCTTTAGCCTTGAAAACCAGATTAAACTTATTGTCAGTGACAAAAATTTAAGTACCAAAAGTTATCGACAACAATACTTATAAGTGTCATGTCAACATTGACCAACCAAAGCTTCCATTATCATTATTATTCTTAGATCAAATAATTGTCATCACATCCAATATATAAAAGAGATGGGAATTTGAACTATGTCAATAATGTGCAGCTAATAAGAAAGAGTGAGCATCAACAAGAAATGTGTTAACACAATATCTTCCACTTAGATTCCTTACAATAATTCAATCAGTTGGTGGTGTTAAGCAAGATGGATTGTGTGGCTATATTGTTTGTTTTGTTGTTTTTCCCCTCAATGAAAACACTATAGAAATGAAACCCACCAATGATCCCTAAAACCTAATTTAGATTACACTGGAAAGTGCTAACAACTCAAAGTGATTGTCTAATAATATGGGATCATATTTCATCCTAGAACTTCCCAATGAAACATTTAATATTTTCTGCAAAATGACACATCTAGCATTGCATGCTAGCAAAGAATAACTCAGCATACATTGCTACACAATAGAGGCTTTTGCAGACCCACACATTGCTTCAATAATAATGTCACACAAGGACATGAATATTATGTATTACATCGATAAATAAAGCATGTAACTTTCTCTCTTATTTCTTGGTATGATCCTTAATCCTTAAACTTGAATCACAGAAAATATGTTAGAAATGCTCCTTACTTCATATATCAAAAGACCCTTAAGGTAGGGAAACACCATATATTAATCCTTTTATGGAAAGAATCCACTCATGTTCAGTTGCCTCTTTGAGGGGGCAACCTCTTGATGAGCTAAGCTCTAATATAATATAATCTAATACATACTCCATAGTGAGGACTTCATCCTTATTTATAGCGAGCTAGAGATCCCTTATCATAACTACCTCCTAACTACCCGTTGAACCTTCTTTAATGAGGCCACATTACTTTTATTTAATACTGACTACTTTTTGGGCCTTATTTAATAATAACAAACATAGTGGACCTAGTCCACTTTACATTTAATGGCCACCATAACTACGCTATTATTACTCTAACGGGAACTCCCCCCCCCCTCTATTACACCCCTAGGGAGGGTCCCAACACCCCATCTGCCTTCGAAAAATATTTCACCCAATGCTTGTAGTGAGGATATACAACCATAAACTAGGGTCCCATGTATGGGTGTTGATTGCAACATTGAGGTAAAATAGGAAACCAATGTCCCATCGACAAGTGATGGCTACAATGATGATGTAATCCAAGAATCTCATCCAAAAACCCATGTCCCATGTCCAAGTGCTCATGTTGGCTCCCAACTGATGACACATGAGCTCGACAAATCACTGAGTGTTTTTCTCCAAATACCCGCCACAATTAGGTGGATCCAAATAAATAGAACCATCCAAAGAAAAAGGATCCTTCGGATAGCCATAAAAAGGTGGCTTTAGAAGGAACTGTACCACTGAAAAAGAAGCATACTAGACATTGGCAGACACGAACTACTTATGTTGTCCCTCAAAGATGTACTATTTGTATGGTGGAGGAGAGTCATCAAAGAGAAGGTAGAAATAGTTTTTGTCCCATAAATGAACACTATCTAGATACCAATCTTTGCAAATTCCTTCTAAATCACTCCAGGTAGTGATTGCATCGTAGTATTTTTTATCCAAGTTAAATTCCATTCCCATAGTAGAATAAAATCCTTAGCATTGAAAATGTAGTCCTCACTACGACAAAAAATGTATTCCATACCAGCTACAACATGTGATCCTATTATGGTGTGGGGGTGGACATTTGTAAGGTTGTAGTGAAAACATTATTGATTGGAAGTATATTGTATAATGTACTAAAACAAAGCCCCAAAAAAATCCTTCCTCAAATGGCAATGGTCTAGTAGTGATATCTTCACTTTCTAGCTAATTTATCTTCTCATTCTTCTTAATTGGGTGTTTTTGCAAGAAAAACTCAAATTTGCAATTAGTTTCTTTAGATTTTTCATAGAAATCTATATGAATGGATCTGAGTGTCACCTAACTTATTTCAACATTTCCAACATAATTAATTAAACTATTGACATGATGTACGAGCATTAGTTTCGTAGGATCTATGTGTGACTAGTTATACAACATTCTAGACTAGGAATAAACCATGTCTAGTTGTTGGGGTTTCAAAATGACTTCCTCCTCATTCACTGCCCTTGATAGAGCTACATATTTAGTAGCACTTGGTGAATAGGAATTTACAAACCAGTCTGTTAATAGATGATCATGGATCTCATCTCTTATCATCTAACGTCTCTTCCTCCATTCATGAATTATGATATGAGATGTGAGTAGAGGTATTATGTCGTAGTGATGTAAAAGTTATGTTCCCATCTCATAATGGATTGGCAATTGAAAGTGTGTTACGAAGGCAAGTGCCAATGATGAAAATTATTGTGGTATGCACATGGTAACTCGAAGTACCACTTATCTACAACCCTTGTCAAGGTATGTTGGAAAAGCCATAGATGAGCACTATTATCCATCAATGACTTTGATTAACACCATAGATGGAATTTCATGGTGTGATTCAATGAATTTTATCCAGATTTACCATCGAATTTTGGAATATCTGAGGGTAAATTGGCCATGATAGGAGGACAGATTGGATTATGTTGAACTAGGTCATTAGTCAATCTAGACAAGTTGGGTGAATTTAAAGTCACCAAAAATGACAATTGGGTTGTGGCAATAGTCTAATGGTTACTTTGGGAAGGAATTGGCATCCCATTATATGCCATATTGCCACTTATATAACTTCCCTCTGGGATGTTTTTGCCACAAGGGTTGAAACTTGTATGCAACTAATATCCAAAATTCATCGTGAATTCCCCACCAAAAGGACATATCATGTTAGGATGAACAGTACTTACAACACGGATTCTAAAAGAAGGAATGAACCCATTCCTAATAGAAGGTATGGATCCAAGGATGTGTCTACCCTCGAAAGGAAATCTGATATATAGGGAAATGGTGCCCCTGATTAGCATCCCAAAACTAGGAAAGTTGGTTGGTGATAGACTTGTAAGAGGTGGTGGTCTTAGAGAGATGCTTCCCCCGCTCTAAGGAATATTCACAGAAGGACCAACTACGCTAGTCAGTGTTACCATCGGGATACGAATGCCCCTAGTGGTTATACTAGAACTGGAAGGATTTGTGTGCCTTGAACCTGATGAACCAAAAACATTTTCTATTTCAAACGAATCTCTAGGCAAAGATTTGTTTACATGAATGATGAGTTGACCTTGAGGATAAGTCAATGGAGTGTTAAAATGTAATGTTCCCTATCTTGGTTGAGGAACATTACCAACGAAATACACATAAAAATAAAAAACTTATGTTAAATAAATTCATGTATCTTACTAGCTACTTATTCATACATAGTTAATCATTATCTAAATGCATCTACAACATGTCTAAATAACACATGAGTGCAACTTATAACTCATTACAACAACATATAAACCAGTCTCATTCTCAGAGCTAATGCACAATAAATTAAACTCGTAATATAACTAAAAAAACAGATAAAACACTTATCTTTTCAAAACAATTGTGCCACCAGCTACTTAGGACAAACATTCCACCTAACCATAGATTTGTTGTTCTAGATCTCAATATAAATCCACCCCTGAGTTGGGGCTAGGAATCCACAAAAGAGGGTGTCTCTCACTGTCCCCTCACAGCTCAGATAATCCTGCAACCCATTGGCATTCTCCTATAGTTGTCCTGGATTTCCTCCAACTCTCTTCATCTCGACCTACCCAACCCAAGGAATGTACCCCTTCACTACTCTCAGTCCATTAGATATTCCATTCATTTATCAGGGTCTATCTGGAACAAGTAACTAGAAATCTCATTACTGGGAAACTTGAGGGAACTCA
The DNA here is from genome assembly GCA_009831015.1 of Picea engelmannii. Taxonomy (NCBI): domain Eukaryota; kingdom Viridiplantae; phylum Streptophyta; class Pinopsida; order Pinales; family Pinaceae; genus Picea; species Picea engelmannii. The sequence goes on along the minus strand of ML781967.1, from coordinate 856 downwards.
CTGCTAGGAAAACTACCAGGAAATAAACAACAACAAGTGTGTTGCTCCAGTGCAACTCACGCACAAGAGGTCACTCTTCGGGCTTGAAAACCTAGTTATTTTGAAAGACTAACAAATTCCTTCTTCAATCTTCAACAACTCCAAACAACTACTAACATGTCCACCATTGTTGCCTCCAAGTTCCAACACTTTTCTCTCCCTTGTTGTCCCCAAAAATATGCATGTAAGAACTGCTCTCCTTTTTCATATGAATTCATTTTCCCCCCATGCAAGTTGACTCTCACACTCCCCAATGATGATTGTACTTATCCCCTATGCTCTCATAACTATGGGATGTGACTTTTCACAACAACCCTCTTACATGTGTTTAATGATTGGCTTTGGGAACACTCAATCAAAAATTAGAAGGTTCATACACCAACAATAATTTTAGGAAGTGGGTTTGAATCAATATACATGGGTAATTCCCACCTTGGACCCATATTTTAGACATTTACTTAAACCCTCCCCTCTCTTGTGGATTACTCAGCCCCCATCTCTGTCCATCTCCCCCAACAACTGGCATCACTTTTTATTTATTAAATTTAGATAATGCAATTCACATATTACATTACTTGGCCACAACCACATATCATATCTACATTATGCATTAATTAAATTGGGATTATAGTGGGGAATTTGCATTCCCCCTCCCCTAAAATTGTGCACTCTCCTTGGTGCACACCACTATGTTGATATGCATGTACAAAATTTACATCACAATACTTAGAAAAATAAAATTCGGTAATTTCACAACTCCAACAACTATTCCAACCATAATCTTTATTCCCCTCAACCTTTTGACCCAAGAAATGTA
>ML781966.1:623401-647964 GCA_009831015.1 Picea engelmannii | reverse complement strand
TGCTTTCTTAGGATTGACTGGATGAAGTTTTTGTCAAACAGGCTTGGCATCAGGATACGTTGTGATTTCATGTTCAACTATTTTTGGATCGATACCTGGCATTTCCTCATAAGACCAGGCAAAAACGTCGCGGAATTATTTGAAAAGATCTGTGTAAATTTGAATCTCTTCGGGGGAGAAATCCGCTCCGACGAAGACATTCTCCATGACGCCAGGGTTTCGGGAGATGTTGATGGGTATAGTTTTAGCGATAGTCGCTATATTACCCTCAGCATAAATTTCCTGTGTAGCTAAGATATTAATAGGACATGGTTGATCTCCCGTCATGGTAACGGTGAATTCTCTTGCTTCGATTCGGCTTAACTCTGGGAGAAAGTATGATATGTGATGAAGATCCTCCCAAGGTTTGTCTGGACTAGTCATTGCTTCGATTACTACTTCGTCAGAAGGCAAGACTAAGTCTAATGAATCGACGTTAGCGAGATAACCCTGACCCCAAATAGGCTCTAGAAGTGGATCTAACTCTTGTGCGGGAGTTGGATCAGGGTTAGCTGAAGCTTGCTGGACTAAAGAGTATGCTACCTCAGTGGCATACAAGGGCATGGACATGCCGGGGTGCCCTGTCTCATCTATCGTGGCTGATGGGGAAGGAAGAATCCAAGGATCCTCAAAGTAAGTCATGCGGAACGACGAAACTTGAAAAATCTCAACCTTATGGTGATTAGATATAAATTTGACATCATCATGAGGAGATGGGTAATCGAAGGTACCCATCAAGGACAGGAACAAACCAACTCCTAGGTTAACGACACCTGGTTGAGGATTATCAATCATGGGGACCGTGGATGCCCCCAAAGCTAGGTCAGATCTGGAGAAAGACAGTTGATCGATGGTCACTATCCGGCCCTCGTGTGGAAACAACAAGACTCGGAAAACTGTAGCAACCACAGCTTGCATATCATAAGTCCAACTCTATCCTAACAAGAGGTTATAATCGAGGGGAGCATCGACTACCTCTACTTCGACGCACACGGTTTTCCCTCCTAACTACACAGGGAAAGAAGGGACGATGCCATGTGGTCGGAAAGAACGATCGTCGAAAGAAATGAGGAGAGTAGGGGATGGAGACAAAGTGGGCTAGCCAATGGCCTTCCAACATGCTAATGACATAATGCATGTCGAGGCACCCTCGTCGACCACCGTGTGAAAGATATTTCGTGTAAAAGTTTTCGTGGGATGAGCCACTACTATCTAAAATGCTACATGGTAAGGCATACGAGGTTTTAAGTCGGTTGTATCTAACATGATGGTACCCGCATTACAGGTCTCAGTAGAGCCCAAAGAAGTTAACAAGGATTTCCTCTGAGCAGGGTAGCTTTGGAGGATCTCCAAAGAAGACATTGCACAAGGGGTTTGTGATAAATCCTCCACCACAGAGTAATTCTGGGCGGCCTTTGCATTTGGGTTGTGAGAAGATTTTTTAAATGCACCCTTTGGAATGCATGTCATTTTTTCTCCCAGCGTATTCTCGATCTGTAGAGGAAGAGATGGGAGATCGGCTTCTTTACCCTTCTCAGAAGCGCTTGGTTTACTATAGTCGTGCGCTCTAGTCGTTATGAAAGAATCACCCCTAACCATGTATACGTTCGTGGATGAGGGATTGTTTGGAGGAGGGCAGGTTTCTTGGCTGCCCCCTTCTGTACTTGTAGAGGCTTGAGTTAAATTTTGCCCATGTTGAAAGGGATTAGTCAACACTAGGATTAGTCAACACTACCTGTTGTTGCTGTGTGACAAACTTCTGGGCCTCTGCAAGTCGAGAACAAATATGGGTCGGGTGGTCTTCCGTGCACAAGTTGCACGGATACCTTGCCTTCCATTTTTTCGTGTTGTCCCCACCAGAATTATCAGTGGGTTTTTTATCCTCCTTACCCTTCTTTCATTGTTTTTTCTTCCCTTCAGGTTGTTGGGTGGCCTTTGGGTAGGGGGAGCAGCCAAAGTAGTAGTTTTGCTGGCCGTTGTTTGTTGAATGGATAACTGTGCAACTGTTTTGTCAATTTCTTAGCGAGCTTAGTTTGTGTTGAAACAACAATACCATAGGCATGTGGTCTATCTCTCTGTCTAGTTTTATCTAGTATCGAATGTGGCACATCTAGCAAGATGTTGTATAATAAACCAGACTGAGAATAGATGAGCTCAAATTGTTGAGCCCTCATGATGGCATATTCTTTGGAGAAAACTCCGGAGGTTGCGACGTCTTTGGATAACTGTGGGACCAAAGACTTAAGGAACCACTCAAGCAGGAATGCTGGTGGGACTGGTACTTTGATTAGACTCTTCTGGCATCTCCATTCTTGGATATGATCAGAGATATGGTCTGTTGTTGTCTGTTCAAAATTGGCGAGCAGCTCTGTGCCAGTGTCGTATCTCACAGGTAACTGGAAATGGTTAAGGAAGGCCATTGCCAGTTCACCAAAAGAAGTGTATCTTGAGTGATCGAGCTCGATGTACCATTTCACGGAACTCCCGATAAAAGTACATTGAAACAATTGCAACTGTACAGAGTCATCTTTCAATGAGTTAGATGAACACCAAAGATGGAAGGTAGTCACATGATCACCTGGATCTTCATTAGGCTTGGCCTCGAACTTTGGAATGTATGAAGGCAACTTCGTTGTTATAGGAGGCCAACATGGATCGTGACAAATAGGATCATTTAACAACCTTGTCAAATCTGGCAAGTGTAACGTCGCGAGGAATGGTAGTTTGGGTTACTACTGATTACCTGGGAAAAAGGGTCCTAGAGTTTGACTGGCACCAGGTTGCCAGGAAATGTTTGGCTGATGGCCCGGATTTTGGAAGAAACCATGGCCCTGACCAGCGTAAGGATTTTTCATCTGTGGAGACATCATCAGCTGATTTCCCATAAAGGACATAGAGTGTTGGGCATGCATCGTGTTTGAAGGACTTTGGGAAGGATTACCCCATGCCAGTCCTGATGGGAGAGGCATAGTAGTCTGTCCATGGTTCCATTGACTATGGAAAGAATTACCCCTGAACGACATTCCAGAGGAGGGAACAGATCCTTGTCCTGAGTTCCAAGGTCCTGCTATATGTGCCCCCTGCGCAGGAATAGTACCCTGCGCGGGAGTAGATTGTCCAAAAATGGGATTGCCCCTAGACGGAAAATCAGTTGATAAGAAAGTGTTGTTACCAAACGTCACGTTCCAAGAAAATGGTGTCGAACCTACCGACATACTGTGTGCATGTGTTCCTTGACTCCCTACTCCAAATAAACTAGTGTGTGTAGGCTGCCCGACGAACTGCTAATGCGGTCCACCAAGCGAAGGGGATGAAGGAGGAATATGACCTCCTGCATAAGGAAAAGAATTAAAAGGGATAGGAGTTCCCCCAAGTTGACCTTGCAGAGGAGCGTTAGAGCTCCCTACCCCCAGACCCAAAGTCTGTAAAGTGGAGTAGGTTAGTGCAGGACTTGTGCCCGAACTAGGCATACCATATGAGAACGGAGAGCTTGTCGCACTAGGTGTGAAGGGGTTTGTGGTCTCCGCCATGGACGGGTTCGGTCCACTGTGCGATGTAGTTGCGGCCGAGACCATGGTGGCTCGGACTGACGACGGTAAGTTAGGAGACGATTCTCCTGTGGTAGCAACTGTGGTGGGAATTGAAGAATTCCTAGAATAAGTAACAGCGTTTGTTTCCATAGCTGTGTGAGGCACTTTCTGGTGTTCGCGAAATAGGATTGGTACAATAAACGGTGCCAAGATATCAGTGTTTGGGGTTTCAATTGAGCCAAGAGTGGCAATTGATTTCTCTGGGAGTTGTTCGGGCACAAAGGTTTGTAACTCGGTCGCTTCAAAAGACCCTTGTTGGTCTAGCTTCTGCCTTAATGGTGGCGGGGGTGGCTCCAGTCTAACCGGCGACAGGCCAAGAAGCCTTCCTGATCGACAGAGCTCGGGATCCTCCACTATGTGAGAAGATCCAAGAAATGCTAAGGTATTCTAAACATTCAAAAGTAACACACACTAAAAAGAATCCCCTAAGAGATAAGACAAGAAATCACTAAACTATTTGGAAGAACAGTTACAACAACCAACACTAGAGCAACTTACCGGTGCAAGTGAAACTCGAACACGGAAGCACCCTCCGAGAATACTCTACAAAGCGTGGCCCGATGTCTGTCCTAGGTACCGTGGTATACCCCCGCAGTCACCTGTGTATGTCCCTAAAAAGATTGGCAACTAGGTTGCCAACACGCAAACAGTCACCAGGATGGTACAATCGAAAGTCGGGTAGACCACAATGAGCAGGGTATCAAGCCCAAAATTTGTCAAGGGTATCGAGAGAAAATGGTCCAGAAGACAACTGAGGACCTCGAACGGATTCGAGACCCATGAATCCCCATGGAAAATGCAAATGACAGAATCCCAAAACAAGCCCTCGATATGTGTTCTCCACTACGATTGGTCCGGCTTTGGAGGGGTTATCTCCGCTACTTTTCCGCACGCGACATTGTGTTTATCCCATGTGTTAGAGGGGGGTCCCAGATAACTTCCACAAAAATGGAATTAGACACTCCCTATCTCAGACTCTAATGTTTGGTTTTGAATGGCCTTGAAGAGTTTCCTCTCCAACCTAATCCAAGGCCCTAGTCCTGAACTAGTTTGTAAACCCTACAAACATAAAAGTCTAGTAGATTTTAAAATTAGCGTTGCTTTTATGGATTTATCTTACGTCAAAGGGTATGAGGGTGAAACTGATGATGTGTAAAGAAAAAAGAAAAAATGAATGAAAAAGATGGAAACAAAAAACTTTTACTAAATGCAAAATTTCAACAACTTTTCACAAAGAAAGATTTCTTTTTTTAATTTTTCTAAGATTTTATATAGCACACTCAAAGGAATTTCGCTCGACTACGAGCTACTTATGATCTAAGTGAACTGTGAAAAAAAAAATTACGAAATAAAAAGACTTTTCCCTAGCTAATGATGCAGAAACACACTCTTTCAACCAAAGAAGAAAATGAAAAGAGATTTATTTATTTATTTAAGTGCTAGTAAAGCAACAAAGGGAAAATACCGACAAGCAAAAAAACAAGAAAAACCAAGTCTGGATTAAAGCGCGGATTACAAAGAATCAGAGTAAAGAATCACACAATGGTAATAAAAAAAAACAAAGAATCTCACGCTTGTCTAAAAACCATAAAAAAAAAAAAAAATCTGTTAACTATTAACTGAGAAAAAGCAAGCTAAGGGTAAGATGACCTAAGCTACTGACTGTTCAAACCTAGACTCAAACACCTGAGAGGAATACTTCTTATCAAAGGAGGGGATGACTGGCCCACCCTGAACAAAAAGTAGCCTGTCCAAGCACCCGAATGTCACTAAAACAACACGTGTGCAAATGCGTGCTGAGCAGAGACAGAAAGCGTGTACACGCAGTCTGACCTTGTACAGGCCATGTGTATATCTAAATTCTAAGGAAAAAAATGAAAACATGCAGTCTAGACTAGGAAGAGGCCTCTGGTATTGATAACCAGGGTCCCTTGAAGGCTTGGATGCTCTTTCTAATAGAAAAGACAAATAATGCAAGGAATAATAAGGAGAAAAAAGAAATCTGAGATATGACTGTGAACCAGCAAGACTCAGATAGGATTCCAGAAATGTATAATTTTGACAGGGAAGAGGAGGGCTGCCTCTAATGTTCTCTTAACTCCTACACGCTACTGCTATCTCTATAGCTAGCATTCACACGTGGGTTGTCAGAGGATAGGGCGCGGGTACACGTGTGCAAGCCTTCTGCAGGTCGCGTGTACCTCTGTGTGTCCCGAAAACTACAGTCAAGAAAAAGTCAGGGAAAGCTGGTATGGAAAAACGGACTCCCTGCTAGCTCAGACCTTACAGAAAAAGACAGGCAAAGAAAAACAGAAAACCTAATCTTTAAACTACCCAAAAACTCAAATAAATTCAGGAACCCTAAAGAGTATTCTCCCCAGTGTAGTCGCCAATTCTGTTGTTGGGAAAACACCCTACAGACTAGCAAACTAGGGTCAGACTTGCATGCAGATTTTGACCGAATAGAAACTACTTATTTACCTACAACCCAATATTTAAACCCCTTTTTCACAGTAAATGCATGGAAAAGGACCACCAACCTTATTACCAGCATTCGATGTAGATCCTTCGTTGCTCTTCGATTACTTTCTTGCACTGCGCCTTCCACAGATGACCTGCACTCAAGACAAACAACAACTATGCATGCATGCTACTTCTATACTCAAGGGTTAGAAATCAAGCATAAATTAATCAAACCATAGACAATTCATGCATTGGGACGGGAAAAGTATTATTTTTATTACTGAAAGTGAATCAACTTACAAAAAACCTGAGACCAGCCACCGCTCCTTGAACCTGATCTTGGGCTCCTCTTCTTTTGTCCTTCAACTGCTTTGCGTTAAATCTCCTTTGGCATGAGGAAAGGCTAAAGGGTTGGGACAATGGATTACGTAAATGGGCAGAGTTTCTTCGCTATATTTTTTCCTCCTCCAAAATGGTACCCCTACCCCTTCTTTTATAGGCTAGAAGGAGCTAGGGTTTTGGACAAACCCTCGACCATGCATGGCCGGGAGTTTCAGTTAACTGACCCATAGCTTTTTGTTCCATCGGCAACTTTCCTTTTTTTGTGCTTTGTTAGGTACACGCAGGATGTTGTGAGTCATCCAGCGTGCACACACGTGCAGTAATGGGTTAGGGCGCGTGGGCCTTGACACAAAAGGATTTTCAAAGAGTTGTTCAACAGAGTTTTTGACAAAGAAGGGATATGAATTGGTCTGATGCCAGGTAAGCATGTGTGGTGCAATTTAGGGTTATAACATGTAGCCTTTGAAGTTTAGAATAATGCTTAAATTTGAAAAAGAAAATATGTGAATTTAATTATGTTATGATACTCTATATTTTTCCTTAAAGGAGAACCGAGACTAAGGATTTTTATGTAAATAAACCCTGGCCAATACTAATTCATGACCTTGTCATCCTATAGAAATTTAAAACTGCTTGGGTGAGTGGAACAATTTGGAATTAATTTCCATTAATATAAGGAATGGAAAGGAACTTAAATAAGTACATAATGATATGCACATGTCTGGATTCAAGGGAAAAATATTGGAACAATTTTAAGGGAGAGACTAAAGTTGGTATATGCCCTACACTGGTTTTCTTACAATTATTTAAAATAACATTATTATAAATGTGTCCACATAGTGGCTTACTGTTTAAGCTAATAAAATGGTCGTCATCACTGCTAGTTTCTATTCATTACGCTTGGATTGTTTTGTTAATTACACTTTAGAATGTTTGTTAATTTAGATTTTTGTGAAATTATGAATAGTAGAATTATATCCATAGATATATATGCACTATTGATTTATTGGAGCTGATTTCTTGGAAACGTTAGATACAAGTTAGCCTATTAAGGAATTTTGTTTTATATATATATATATATATATATATATATATGATTCACTTTTCATTGTTTATAAATTTATTATGATTCATGAAATGATGTTCTTATAAGTAAAATTAATTCAATTGATTAAAGGTTGTGCAGTAAATAAAATATATAAATTTAAATCAAGTGATTATTGTTGATGTATAAATGATGGATTAATTGAATAAAATGCTCACGCACAATTCCATAATGTGATGTATGTCTAGTTAACTAATTAGACTCCTTGTACTCATTGAATTATATGTAATGTATGGTTTTAGATATTAGTCCTCTTGCGCAAAATGAAAATTTATTATGACGGATGATTGCACTTTGCGATTGCAATTTGTGCCTCGAATATAACTGAAAATGGTTTTGCGCCTTAGATTTAATGTGGTCTATGATGTGTTATGCAAATGATTACTCGCGTGCCATGTTTAATTGTGGATTAGGATTGATGGATTGATGAATTTTGTTTTCGTTGATGTTTTTGTTTTAGCATAGTTAGTTTGGACTTGATTGTGTTAATGGGAAGTATACATCTCTTTGTTCCTCAGAACAATCTCCAACCCTGAGACCTTAAATGGTTAAAATCAATTGGAACCTGGGCTTGAGCGTTGCTTATGTGTCCTAGAGGTCCTAACCTTGCAGGGTAGGTTGGGTGGGTAGTATCTTATGTCATTATTATGATTATCTTTATGATCCTTAAGTTATCATTATGTTATCTCATGTTATCCTGGTGTTATATGATGATTATCTTGATGAGATGAGTTGAGCAATTTATGATTCGTACTATTTATACGTCATTATTAATTGTATGAATGCAATGATTATGGGATGTTATTTATTTGTGTTAATGCATTGATATTGTATCATTATTCATGGTGATGATGTGTCATATTTGTGTTGGCTTTGATTGTCAATGTGTTAATATTGTTTCATTAATATATTGGATGATGTGTCAATGATGTTGTTATTTATTTTATTTTATTTTTCATTATTTTCGTTTTTACTTTTTCTTGGATTACTAGTTTCTCGCAGGAAAGATGAATAAACAACTTGAATGGGCATAGTGGTTGAAAACATGCATTTTCTCTTCAGAGGCCTAAATCCATAGGGGAGTAGGGTAAATATTATTATTATTCATTTTTATTTTTACATTAATGGGGTAATTAGTTTAGTTCAATTTTAAATTTCTTTGTAGATCAAGGGTAATTATTTCTTTTAAATTTTGTTAATAATTGTAAATAATGTAAAAAAAAATTATGTTTTCTATTTTTATTTCATTTTATTTATTTCATTTTCTTTAATTATTTTTCTAATTTAAAAAAAAAAGCTAGATAAAATTATGCAGCAAGACACAGGTCCCATGCCCACCTAGATTCTCATTCAAACTATCTCTAGGGGATGAACCACTCAAACCAATAATTTTAGAACTCTCATATGCATGTGGGACTCATTTTTGTAGGTTGAATATCATCGGTCTAGATTCACCCACAAGCTTGATCGACAGTTTTTGAGTGAGGTTGTTTAAACGAGCATAAATTTGGCTACAGGTGTCGGAATTGGGATCATGATACCTCGATTTAAAGGTAACGAACAAAAGAATGTAGTGGTAGAGGTCTCCATGCCATATAGGTGAAAAATACATGAGAAAACACTAAAAACTATAGACCATGGATTTGGGGGAAAAAGGGTCCACACAAACGTCAAACAACCATATCTAGAGATATGGGAAATGGCATAAGTCCTAGGACAACTCGATAGAAATATGGATAATATAATAATAAGATGGAATTTCAAATGTAGGAATATTGAGAGTAGAAATACTTTGAAAATGAAAAACACAAATGGAACCCAAATTTAGTTGAAGAACCGGCTATGTGGACTTCAAATAGTTATATCTCAAGCTACAGACAATGAAATCGATCCACCAATATCTCAATGGGAAGATGAGATAGAGGAGGACAAGCCAAAATGATCTTGTTCAGTAGGAAAAGGCTAGAAACACCCAAAACGACTCAAGAAATTAAGAAAATGACCCCAACAAGTAGAGATACAAATGTTTGCAAAGTCAATAACATTTTTAATTAATGTTATTTATAAGTTGTATGAGGGTGAAAATAACTTCCCAGGATACTCTCTAGCATCTGTTTGTAACCCCCTCTTATTCATTTTTGAAAATGTGAAAGAAATTTGAAATGTAAAAATAAATTGGGGGAAAACGAAACGAACATCCATGAGAGCTTAAGAGTACCTCTTGTTTTATAAAAGAAAACTCGCTAAATGTAAAAAAGGAATTTTTCCCTTTGTAATGAAAGATGGTACTATTACTTATGAGTTAATAAAGAGTAGGAAGCATTTTGGAAATTGTGGATTTGATGAGTTTATATGATACTATTATTTATGTATTTGTCTTATGCTGAGTAGATAGGATTCTATTGTATGAACCATTTATGCACTTTGTTATGTCTGCTCACGTTTTCATGTATTTCCTTGTGGGTACATAAATGATGTTATAGATGTATTGTACAACTATTTTTCTATGTATCTGTAGCATTGTTGTTTTCATCTATCACTTGAATATATGAACTTTTTCTAGTTCTAATGGCAGTATCTTACATTGTACTCATTCTTTTATCTTTTCTCCTCGGATAGATTAGAAGTAGTTAGATCATATAAGTTTTCTTTCAGTTAGATTAGCCTTAGGATTATTTAGAACTCTTTGGGGGACAGTCTATTATCTTTCCCATTTTTCTTCTTTTAATTTTGAGTGGTAACGAGACCCATATACTCGTTGGAAATGCTACACCAAACGATAGTAGTGTTAGTTTTTTAGCTCGGGAGGTACTCTGCATGTTTTGTCTTTTATGCATATGTAACCTCATGCTTACACTACTAGGCACTTAACTTTGTAATGGGTTTTTATAAAGTTGTGATATAGTGGTTCTTTTATGTAAGTGACTTTTTAATAAAGTGTACCTTCTAATATTAAAGTGACTTTATCTCATAAAGTGCACTTATGTTATGAAGTGAAATGTAGTTTAATATTTTCAAGTGATTTATTTTGGAGGGACTGAATCATGGCCCTTGATCCTATAAAGGAAATATTAGATCTTGACCATTAGATCTAGGGTTGGAGAAGGTGAAGGGTCACTTTCTGATTATAAGAGAATACCTAGGGCAGTGTGAAATACATAAGGAGAATTTGAGAAGGAGATTGAGAGATATTTCTGAGTAAGCTTGAGAGAGGAAAGAGGGCAGCAAGGAGGGAACATTTCATATGAGATCTTGGGCACATTTCCCAAGAATAATTTATGTTTTTTGTGCTGTAACTTTTTGTTGTTAGAGAGGTCGTACTGTATGGATCTGTACAGTTCATACAACAGGATGGGAGGGCATGCAAATTGAGGCAGCTTGCTGCACAGATTTTGAGGAAGCCTTTTCAACATTTTCTATTGATGAAGAAGGAATTTTTCTATTGTTGTTAGTTGGCACATATTTCGAGGTGATGAAGAGGGAAAATTCGTACAAAAGTACGTATTTTTTGGGCATGAAAATCGAGGCAAAATTTTGGGACAGTTTTGGGTGTTGTAAGGTATTTTTCTCTTGCTAGAAATTGTGTTATTGTTGTTGATATGCACTTTCCTGAAGCTGAATAATAAATCTCTCTCTCTCTCTCTCATTGGTTTTCCCCACGTTGGGGTTTTCCCTGGCATTGCCTAAATTTCTGAGTTTTTATGAGTTGAATGGTTGATTTTGATTTTGTTTATTCCACTGCAAAATTGCATAGCAATGTGTATTTCTCGTTATGGTAATTTATGAATGTGGGTTTAGAAATTTCAAAGTTCATACAAGACATTTATCTCTATGTTTCTAAGTGTATGAAAAAATTATTTACTTGTTGATTTTGTCATTTAAATTTCTACATGGTATCAGATCTTGGGCTCTGAGTGACACTGGACAGTGAGATTTTTGGGCAAGGGTTGAAGGGGGAAATCTATTGTTTGTTTTCTTTTGAGTAGTGACATGGAATATGGTTACATGCATTAGATTTGAGGATCAGTTGGATGACATTTCCAACTATTTGCAGTGGAAGGTATGGATGTCAGTTGTTCTCAAGGAGAAAAAGATTTGGAACTATGTCAGTTATGTTGTTATGTCTCCCACAACAAATCATGTTACTTTGGATTTTCATGAAGTAAAGGAGGCCAAATCTCAGAGGATTATTCTAGATGGGGTGAAGGACCACCTTATCCCACACTTGGCTAAGAATAAGACAACCCATGAGATGTGGGATGCACTTAAGAACTTATTTGAGGCAGAGAATGAAAATCGGAAGATGGCCTTGAAGGAAAAGTTGCATGATACCAATATGGGTAAAGGGGAGAGTGTGTTTTCTTATATTACCCAAGTAGCTAAAGTGAAATATGAGTTGGCTACAGTTGGGGAGGTCATATCGGATTCAGAGTTGGTGAGGATAGCCTTGAAAGGATTCACCGAGGAATGGGAAGTCTTTGTGAAGTGTGTGATGGGTTGTGAGCATCTTCTAGATTGGAGCAGGTTGTGGGACTATTTCACTGAGGAGGAGATCTGGGAAGGAAATTAGAGTAGTGGACAAAAGACAGATGGATATTATGAGAATGTTTCTCTTGCTGCAAAGAGCAAGAAGAAAGGAAGTTTCTAAAGGGAATTGATTAAAGTTAGATGTTATTGTTGTAACCAGTTGGGGAACCTTGCTTCTCATTATCATGAGAGGAAGAAGAAGAAGAAGGAACATGAGGGGCTTGAGACAGCTGCTACAACATCCATTGAGGACTTTGCTTCCAAGTATGACAGGGAATTGTGTTTGGTTACTCTAGTATCCAGTGTCGCTAGTGGAGGATTTGGGGGTGATATCAGATGGATTGTTAACAATGGAGGCTCTTGTCACATGACGAGAATTTGGCGAGTATTCCTTATTATCACAGAGACAGGTCCTGATGGGCCGGTGGAGAGTGAAGGAGGTATGGTGCAAGTTGTACATGGAGTTGGAAAGGTTAGATTCTGACTTGCGTATGGAGGATTCATGGATCTTGATGGAGTTCTCTTTGTTCCAGGGTTGAGGGTTAACTTGCTCTTAGTATTAGACTTGGAGGATGTTGGATATTGTACATTTTTCAAGACAGGACATGTATTTATCTATAGGGAGGGAGAGGGCCGGGTGGAACCACAATTGATTGGTGATCGGCTAGGCAGGTTGCACATGTTGCGAGGACAACCTTCCAGATATGATTCAGCATTGGATGAGGAGCAGGAGGCTCCTGAGACTGCAACGGGCCTAAGGATTCAGTCTTGCATTTCGAGAGAAGAGATTGAGTCTCTTCTGAGCACTGGCACGAGGCTCAGCCTGTGTGATCGAATCGATGCTTAAGGTGGAGTGGATTCTCCTAGGAGCTCAGGGTTCAAAGTGGTTGTCAAGAGAATATCTTATAGTTAGAGTTATGTGCAGTTGATGAGGATGGTTCTAGGTTTAGAGGGAGCTCCTACTAAGCACAGTGTGATGGGACCAGATGATGGTGATGGAAGCGAGTACATCCATCGCCAAGAGGGAGTGTTGGTTATTTATCTCGGGAGGTACTTTGCATGTTTTGTGTTGTATGCAGATGTAACATCATAATTACACTACTAGGCACTTAACTTTGTAATGGGTTTTTATAAAGTTTTGATAAAATGGTTCTTTTATGTAAGTGACCTTTTAATAAAATGTACCTTCTAATATTAAAGTGACTTTATCTCATAAAGTGCACTTATGATATAAAGTGAAATTTACTTTAATATTTTAAATTTATTTATTTTGGAGGGACTGAATCATGGCCCTTGATTTTGTAAAGGCAAGATTAGATCTTGGTCATTAGATCTAGGGTTGGAGAAGGTGAAGGGTCACTTTTTGATTATAAGAGAATAAGTAGGGAAGTGTGCAAGACACAAGGCGAATTTGAGAAGGAGATTGAGAGAGATTTTTTAGTAAGCTTGAGAGAGGAAAGAGGGTAGCAAGGAGGGAACATTTCCCAAGAGAGCTTGGACACATTTCCTAAGAAGAAATTTTGTTTTGTGGGATATAACTTTCTGTTGTTAGAGAGGTCGTACTGTACGGATCCGTACAGTCCGTACAAAACGCTAGGAGGGAACGCAAATCGAGGAATATTGATGCATGGATTTCAAGGCATCATTTTCAATGTTTTCTGTTGAAGAAGAGGGCAATTTTATATTGCTACTAGTTGGCACAGATTTCGAGGTGCTGAAGAGGGAAAATCTATACAACAGTACAGATTTTCACAAAATTTTGGGACAGTTTTGGGTGTTGTAAGGTATTTTTCTCTTGTTGGAAATTGTATTGTTGATGCTAATATGTACTTTCTTGAAGATGAATAATAAATCTCTCTCTCTCATTGGGTTTCCCCACATTGGGGTTTTCCCTGGCATTGCCTAAATTTCTGAGTTTTTATGAGTTGAATGGTTGTTGTTCATTGTGTTTATTCCTTTGCAAAATTGCTTAGCAATGTGTATTTCTTCTTATGGTAATTTTTTAATGTGGGTTTAGACATCTAAGAGTTCATACAAGACAGTTATCTCTAGGTTGCTAAGTGTATGACAAAATTATTTACTTGTTGATTTTGTCATTTAAATTTCTACAAGTAGGTATAATTGGGACCTACCATATGGTGCTCTCCCTTACCTGGCCATTTGGACATGTCAATTATTTTTCACTTATATCTCTAGACTCCTTAAATATCCTCGAATCAATAATTCCTTCCATTATCAGTGCTCTTGGCTAGTTTGACAATGTTAGGAATAACATGTGATTTCAACATAAAGAGCTCTTTAGGAACCCTAAGTCGAAGTAGTTACCCTTGTGTGTTCCAATCTACGTGAAAGCTACATAAAGGCCCTTGATTATCCCCCATCGAACACTCCAATCTCTGTCCATTTTTTGGTCCCTTTGTAAAATCTTACAATATCATCCAAAACTCCTTGGTAATGCCAAAGTCGCAAAACATAAACTAGTGAGTATGGGGATCAACCCATAAATTTGGAGGTCTTGTATTATGCTGACAAAACACCAGCAACGCCATGGATGTAAGCTAGTCATAAAATGAGATTTAGCATTGTATTAATTTTATAAAAAATGAGCAGGGTTATGGTGTTGGAACATAGAGATCAGTTTTAATACTACAACCACTTTCTAGTCGCCGGATAGTTCTCCGAACCATCCCTTAAGAGTTGCAATAGAGGTGCTCGTGATAGAAAAACAATTGTGAATGCATAGTCTAAGTATCTCCAGTACTACTCTTATTAATATATTTTATTGTCTTGTATTATATAGCAGGCATGTAGCCCAAATCAAGTTTTGTTAATGTCTTCTTAGTGGGACTTCCCAACAAAAATTGTTTCTCCATGATCAATTACATTTTACAACCCCGCAGAGATAAATATATGAAGGGAACTTTTCTTCCTCTCAAGATGGACATTCTAACGTTAAGGGAAACATTATCCTTATAATGGTAAACTTAATTATTTGTTGTAAGGAGCAGTGAACCATCAACCAATGCGCAACAAAGGATAACCACCAACAAGTGAAGGCTCCACTTCCATATTCATATTGAAGTATGGGGTTTTACTAAAACGAAAAAAATTTAAACAACAAGCACAACAGAAGTAATTCTCTGGAAAAACCGCCAGTGGGGAGAAGGAAACACAGTCCATATTGGTGATATTATGGTAGCTGCGGGAGGTATTAACCTCCACGTGTAATCCTGACAAGAATAGAATATTTCGAGAATCAAGAAGAAACCCTAAAGCTTTGGACATAACCCTAGAAGACAAGTCAGCTAAAGGAAATATTTAATATTGATTTTTTAGCCTCCAGAATGAGAATTCAGCCCAGAAAGCTAACGAGAAGTAGTATAAATACAGGATGCCAGATCTCATTTGATACACACATCTCGCAACTGTAGAAATGTAAGAGTGCGCACTACAGAAACTGAGTAAGTGCACAAGTCTGGAGAGTAGCTGCAGTTGCAGCTAATGCAATCTGTATTCTCGGTTTAAGCTTGGAATTTCTATTGGTTATGGTTTGGACTTTATTCCTTGTGTGCTAGCTCTTAAGAGAGGTATACTACATTGATTGGCTATTAGGCTTAGGGGTTTCTTCTGGAATTATTCTCTGTCAAGGTTAATGTGCTCGGGGGTGGCTTTGACCTATGGTTGGGTGAAAATATTGTTATATTGTCTATGGTTAAACGAGAACAACTATTATTTCTAACAGGTTATGGGCCCACACTATCTTCGGACAGTCCAACCATTGGAAGATAGATTGGGAGGATTTTCTCAGTTGTAGTTGCAGTCAGTTTTTGTTGCAGCAACGAAACCTTGACCCTCTTGTTGAGGCACGTTAAGTGAAGAGATTGGCCTAATTTCTGGATATCCTAGTGCGCCCTAACCTAGTGCACCTCCTAGTACTCTCAACAAGCTAAGATGCCAAGTTTGAATTTTTGGTCAAAGTCAAAGGTTGACCAAGTCCAAGTCAAAGAAAGTCATGACTTACTCTATGAAGTCAGAAAATAAATTAGAAGGGGCTTCTAACTTCAGAGCATGGAAGACAAGGATAGACCTCATCCTTTCGAAAAATAAAGTGTTGGATATCGTGAAAGGAAAGACTGTGGAACCACAGGTTGAAGAAGGAAAAGAGAAGGAACCTTAGAATGTTGAAATTATGGATAAGTTCAAGGAAAATCACATCAATTCCATGAGTATCATAGTGGACTCTGTAAAATAACACTTGATAACCTACATATCTCATCTTGACTCATCTAAGAAGATGTGTGATGCCCTAACTAACCTCTTCTCAGTCGGAAACATTGGACAAGTAATGAGTCTAAAGAATGAGCTTCGTGATATAAAAATGAATGATGATGAAAGAATAGCATCATACTTTGTGAGAATCTATCAGTTAATATATAAAATACAAGCTATTGAAGAAATCATTTCAGAGAAGGAACTGGTAAATATAGTACTCAATGGTCTTCCCAAGACATGGGATGCATTTGCCGCAAGCATGAACACAAGGAAGGAATATCCCACATTTGATGAACTTTGGACTTGTTGTGCACAAGAATAATCAATGATTAACGCAAAAGAGAAATCCCAAAAGAAATACGATGATCAAGTTTTCACAGCAAAGTTCAAGAATTTCAGGATAAGAAGAAGTTTGGCTCAAGGAAGAAACCAAATCAATAAAATGATATGTCAAAAATACAATGCTTCAACTGTCAAAAATATGGTCACTACGGGAACCATTGTCCTTAGTTAAATAAAAGGAAGGAAACAAACGAAGCATCAGTTGCCGAAGAAAGGGAACCCTCAAATAAGGCCAAGCAGGATAAAACAAACTTCTTCTTCTAAGACAAGGTAACAATATTCTTCATATTTCTTGTACATACCATGTTTACATAGTTTCTATACATATCTTGCATATCTATTTCTTAGAAGATAATATGTTCAAGTGAAACAATACCTATGGAAGAATAATAAGATAAGGATTGTTATCACAATGACTACAAGTCAAGCAATACACATGAAAAGATGAAGTACTTTGAAAACTCTTTGGTAACAATTCTTGTGGAAGCTATTATATAAGTAACAATTCCTGTGGAAGCTATTATATAAGTAACAACTTCCAAATAAGCCAAAAACATAATCAAACCTGAAGATACCTGGAAGAAGTAAAAACAAAGGAAATTAGAAAAAGACTTGTGTCACCTTGCAAAAGTAAATGAGAATGAAGACGGAAGCGTGGACTATCTTACATGGAGGGATATGATTATAGAATTACAAAAGAAGAGAATGCATTCATACATGAAGAAAGGATTAGGAGGGAGATAATCCTAAATAATATGATCCATTGAGGATTATTAATTATCTATCCAAGTTCCCATTG
Source organism: Picea engelmannii (assembly GCA_009831015.1). NCBI lineage: Eukaryota > Viridiplantae > Streptophyta > Pinopsida > Pinales > Pinaceae > Picea > Picea engelmannii. The sequence continues at coordinate 630,485 of ML781966.1, read as the reverse complement.
AAAGTAGCAGCCATGAAAAGCAACACGTGTTCATTTTGACATTGAAAGAAATCTTCTTTGAGAAGAAGTATTAAAGTATCCTTGGTTTTCCATCGACATCCATGATCCTATGATGAAAGGAAGAATTTGGAATTTTCAGGGCATGGAATCTATAGAAAACTCCATGGACCTAAGAGCTAAAGAGAAACATGAGGAAGAACATGAAGATTCCAAGAGAGAAAGAAAATCCATAACAACCAGTCATTATATCAAGAATCACAAGACTACCAGCTTGGTTTGAACCCACTAGAAGCAATCAAGAAGAAGAAATGGAAGTTATGATGAAGAACAATATATGTGAGAAATTGTGAAAAAGGATTATGAATGGAAGCATTGTGAGATTCAGAACTAGAGGTTCTTCCAGAAGGAGGAGAAGACTATGCTAACAGCTTGTTTCTGTAAACTAGATACACCTCTATCTGAGCTATTATATCTCTTGCAGTATCCATGGATTGAAGTTTACATCAGTTGGTTGTAAAAGACTATTCTCCCAATAGAGAATTTGAGTAAGAAGCTTATGTAAAGAAATCTCAAGTTTTTGAGGTATACCATAAAGAGACCCATGTATGAAGATATAAGAAGACATTGTATGGATTCAAACAACTTAATGTAGATTATCTCATATACAGTAGAAGCGTGGTGAATTTTTTTTATGACAGAGACAGTATATCGAAATAGTTACTCAGAAGTCTGGGATGATGGATTGTTAATCCATGGAAAACTCTCATGATGACAGAAGAAGTGTTACTTGGATATGTTTCAGTTTGATCCTTTCCATGATGTCATGAGCTAGCAGGAAACCAAAGTGTTTTATTCGACCATGACATATATTGTAATGATCAAAGGTACATGAAGCCTTCAAAGAAAACTAGCGTTCCATAATAGACCAAAGTACATTGCGATCAAGAATTACATTCTCCGTGATGAAGTCCAGAAAATAGAACTTTTTCTCCAATATATCTCGACATATGAGTAGATAACATATATTTTGGTAAAACCTTTGTCCAAGATGAAAAGATTGCAAGTTGGGGCTCATGGAGACAACTTCGTTATTGAAAAAGGAAGAGATTACTCCCAGGTTGGGAGGAAGCACTGATGTGTTATTTATTTATGGACAGTCATTTTTCAGTTCGAAAAATATTCCAGGATGAGCAATTCCTTTCCATTTCGGAAAGTGGTTTGAGATTTCTGACGGATAGGCATTTTCCAGTTATGAAAATGGTCCAGATCGAACAACCATTTTCGTAATGAAAATGGTTTGATAGATTGTTGATTTACCATAGAAAGTGATTCCAGTTATGGCCAGTGTGGGGGAATGGTTTAGGAAAATTATTCTTATTGGCAGTTGTTATCTCCTTAAATAACACAGACAGTTTTGTTAATTTAGGTGATAGGTAGTCATTGAAAAATGCAGTTCTAAATTTTTCAAGGTTCATTTTTGAGAACCTTATGTTTGTATTAAAGTTTTGAAAAAGTCGGATTTGATTTTTATTTTAAAATATTCAAAACATAGGTTTCGATGGCTAAGTCCCTCTCTAAAAGCGCTTCTAAGCCATTGAAATCCCTAGCTTTCGGCAGCAAAAAACCGAAATTCGAGGCTATTTAGCCACCGAAAGCGCAGGATCTTGGAAATAGTCAGCACGTCCTTTCACGCGTCGGAAGCGTCGGGTTGATGTGTTATGATTACATTATCCGCCGAAAGACAACAATAGAGGTCGATCATGATCAGGTAAGATGTGATTAAGTGTTTAATGATTTCTCTTTGACATATCAAATCTCGAACCCTCTAAACCTTACAACTGTCCTATTTTTAGGATCTGATCCCTGCATAGTATGTCTCATCTTTTAAAATTTAGTTCCATGAGATCACGTGGCTTGTTGTACTTCATACACATCAAACCTTATCCAATTATAATCCTATCAAATTCTAAAATGCCTCTTATATCCCTCAAAATCAAGATTTTCATAAAACGCGTCCCCTATCATATCATCTCTGGCACAGCCGAGCCTTAACCTCCTAGTTATGTGTTGTGTGGTCTCCCTCCAAACCTGATTTTCCAGTTGCAGGTGTATGAGATCTTTCCAGCAAATGAAGAGAGGAGGACCAAATGTGAGGACGGAGATTAATGACATTGGTTACCTGGAATCACATCTAGAGGTATGTCAACTTTTCAAAGACGTTGGATGTTTCAAATTTTGTGAGAAATTGCAGATCTCTCATCAGCAGGTGGCAGAAGATTTTTCTCTGACTTTTGATGGAATAAAAGAAGTCATTAGTCAAGATGAATTCCAGGTGGATGAAGCCCTCATAGCTGAAGTGGCAGAGCTTCCAAGGACTGGAGAAAATTGGTTCAAAACCATTGTTACAAAAGATGTTGAATTTAGGTCCTACTTGAAACCAGAACACAACTGTTTGATATGGAAGAAAGATATTCCTATATCTTTTCATGAAGAAAAATGGCAACACTTGTTAAAATCCATCCTTGTTTATATAACCTGTGAAGGTAGATATAACAGGGTGATGATCTATCACTTCAAGCTCATGAATCATTTTACTAGTAGGAGCCCACTCAACCTGTCTTATTATATTTATAGGAGCCTGACTAAGATGGTTCATCAAGTTAAAGATAAACCCAACAAGGTAGAAGGTAGACTGTCCCATCATGGCTTAATCAATATTTTTATTTGTGAGCTGCTACATAGAAGAAAAAGGGATTGGGGCCATTTCCTATTTTGGAATGAATTTCAAAAAGATCTACAGCCAGAAGATAAAGATAAATATTATTCAAATAAGTCCTCTACTCCCAGGAGTGGAAGGAGGAAAAGGAGAGCCATTTCTCCAGTTGCAATTGATTATCCCTCTCCATATTCTAAACCTAAAAAGACTAAGAAGAAACTGAATTTTAGAAAGGATGCAGAAAAGGCTGAAGAGCCTCTAGTGGACAAGGGGATCCTTAATCTCCCCTATACAGACTCTGAGGATGAAGAGCACCAGGTTGAAGCAGAGAAAGAACCAGTCCTAGTAGAAGATCCAGTTACAGCAGGGTATGAAGATCCAGTTACAACAAGGTATGTAGATCTATTTACAGCAAGGTATGAAGAACTTCCATCACCTACACCCAAGGAGGAACATGAGCTGCAAATTGGAGAGGCCTCATCTAGCAGCAAAAGAAAGAAGAACAAATCAAAGAAGATCAAGAAACTTAAAAAGAAGATAGCCCAGTGGGAAGTGCTAGAAAGAGTTATTAAAACCAAATGCGAAACTCTATCAAAGAATTTTGCAGAGACCAATGCAACCCTAGAAATATTGGCACATGAAAGTATAAAGGAAAAGAAAAAGAAGAAGAAGATTGTAAAAGACTACAACAGTTTATGGAGAGTGGCTATGCATTTGAAGAAAAAGGTCAGGTCATTAAGGTTGCAAGCTATGTCTTCAAGACCTCAGCCTCAATCATTTGTTGACCTTGAAACCCTAGCAGATGTTGCCATTCATTTGAATTATCCAGAGGTAGCCAACAATCCTACAGCCATTCCAGAACTTGATCAAGATTAAAAGGTTTCAGAAGATCATCCCTAAGGTGTTTTAAAGCTAAGACAAAAGGAATTTTGCAATTTTGTTTAAGACATAACTTTCGGTGGCTTAGGCGAACATTTCAACTGTTCATTAGCCACCGAAAGAAGAACTTTTGGTAGCTAACTAGCCCAGATTTTGTCTATTTTAGCCACCGAAAGCACTGATAGGGAAGAGAGGTATTGTTTTTGCACAGATCCAAGTTTTTCTTATCCAAATGCCTCAGGAACAGTTCCAAACGATAGATAATAATTAAAATCATCATTATCAAGATTTTGTTTTGATTTTGGAGATGCCTAGCAAGGTGGAAAGGTTAAATTGGTTACCTATTTTCTGGGCAAAAAACTGTCTTGTTGCCAGCAGGTGGCAATTTCGATTTGTCCCAGATCTTATGAAGACCCATCAGCCTTGGAAGGCATACTACACCTGTCGAAGACTTTGAAATACATGAAGATCACTTGAGATAAAGAGTTGACCTATTTTATAGGATCTCTACCTATTTTCTTGTGTCAGTTATTGATTTTCTGTTTTTGGTAAATTCGATCCAGTATTCTAGGATCTGGATATCTGATGTAAAGGCTATAAAGCCAAAAACTTTTGATGAACCTGGGGTTCGACTTTGGAGACTTTTTCACACTCTGTACTTAAGCTTCTCATTTACAGACCAAATAATACAAGTTTCTTTTGCATTACCTATTCATATTCATATTTTCTCTGTCTATTCTATATTTGCACATGGATGTTTAATTCGTATCTATTATGTTTGTCTAAATCCTGATAGCTTTTATCCTATCTTTTCTTTGATGAGTTGAATTGAAAATATATTTTACTCATTGTGACTGGCCATTCATATATCTTTATGTGTGAGTCTGCTGGCATAGTAAGAATTCTCCATGCATTCACTTAAGTTACAAACCCTCTGAACAGTGAGAGTTAAAAGCCTTGTCATTTGGTTATGTTTATGCATGTCTTGAGAGAGCATGTCTGATTTAGTCATCTGACTTGATCCAATTAAGAGAATATTATACACTATTGAGATATTATTTAAGTTACCGGGCATCTATGAGATACAACCTAAGACAGTTTCTTGGAGTGATAACAAATTGGCGTCGTTGTTGGGGACAAAGATTGAAGCTCAGCTTTCCTGGGAGACGACACAGAGTTGATCCTTGATGATAGACAAGGATTAGACAATACATTGGTTGTAATCATCTATTTGGGGAATCCACACGTTCATACTGGCTCCAAAAAAAAAATTAGTACCAAGGTGAATCCACAAGAATCCCTGTCACACCAGTGCCCAACCCAAAACTGATTCTCAGAAGAGGAAGATCATTTCAAGTTCAGACTTCAAAATCAGGTACTAAAAGTAACCCTCTTTCTCATTCTAAGGAATCAAAAGTAGAAAAAAATGATTCTTCTTCCTCTAATATTATCAGTGAAAAATCAACTATAACAGTTGCAGAAGGATCATTTGTTGAAAATATTTCTGTAGAGCAACAAATTGTTTCTTATCAAGAGGGAAATGTCATTGCAGAAGAAGTGATAGGCTCTAATTTGGTTGAAGAAGCATCTAAGACTTTAGAAAGAAATCACAACTCCTAATCCCTTGAGTCCTTTCACTCACAACAGGAAGAAGACCATATAAATATTCACACTAACCTTCTTTCTGTAGAACATTTTCTACAGGAACTGTCTGCTAAAGGTGAAGAAAAAATGGTTGAACAACTTTCAAATTTCTATATAGCCTCATATCAAACTTCTTTCCCATCAGAAAGTTCCCCCCCTTTTCAATTAAATCCCCCAGTGTTGAAGAATTTGATAAAATTCTATCACCTCTCTCACCAATAATCATTATGGTTGCACCTACTCCATTGACCAAAATGCAACGAATTCTAGCTGCTAGATATGCCCCTCTTGTGTTGCCAAATCAACCTGCAGCTATGCCCACTGGTGACTACCAAAAATATATGCCAAAATTCATAGGAGAGGGAGATGTAACTGCAGAGGAACATATAGAAACCTTCTATAGCTATGTTGAGAACTTAAACATAGAAGATGTTGATGTTTGGACCAGAGTCTTTGTCCAGAGCTTGGATGGTCATACTAGGAAGTGGTTCAAGGAACTTGTTGCTGGTTCTGTAGCCAAAATAGAGGAGTTGGATGATGTCTTTTTAAAACACTGGGGAGCTAGGAGAGATTTCTTTTACTATATCACAGAATTTGGAAACCTTAAGAAAGAAAATGGTGAATCTGTGTCTGATTTCACCAAGAGATTCAATAGAATGTATAGTAAAATACTTGCAGAAATCAAACCTACAGATACTTCTTCCCAAATCACCTATGCCAACTCATTTGATTCTAAATTTTGTTTGCTACTAAGAGAGAGAATGTCTTCTACACTTTCCTTGATGCAATATGTTTCCCTTGAGGTTGAGTCAAATATCTTAGCTTCTCATAAGTTAAATGGAAATGTTGATAGAAAAAGGCATAAGGAAGAAGCCTCTTCCTCATCAATTCAAAATCCCAAGATAGACAAATTGGATAAGATTCTAGAGTCATTAACCTCATAAATGTCCAAGTTAAAAATTGAAAATAAGCAGCCTGCCAAGGGAAAAGGCTCCTATGAATACCCTCACAGAAATCCAAATCAGAATCCTAATACTTTCAGGAGGAATAGAAGACAAGCATAGATTTTAAGAAGAGAGAGAAATCCCACAGAAGATCAGAAGGTAAGAGCCCCTCTCCAAAATACTGTGATGGATGAAGATGAAGATGATTTTCAAGAAGAAGAAGAAGATAATATTCACTGTGTTGGAGATGATGCAGGGAAATCTTATTTGACACAGCATGATTATGAAGAGGCATTAATGACTAAACAGATAAATGAAATTTCTGCTGATAATGGTGTTTTTCAAACTGATGATGGGAACAAATACAATCTAAGATCTAAGTCTAATACTACCAAGAAGAGTACACCAGCTCCTCCTTCCAAGAAAATAGTTTCCCCTGCCAAGTAACAAACTCAAAAATATCAGGTTCTTGATGACCAACCAATTGCATTGAAAACCTCTTCAAAGGAAAATGCACCAGCTCCTCCTCCCAAGAAGACCGGTATCCCTGCCAAGCAAGAAATTCAAAAAGAACAGATTTCTCATGACCAACAGATTTCTTTAAAATCCCCTTCAACTGAGGAAAAAATTTCTGATAAAACTTCTTATTCTTTCAATTTTGAAGATGAAATAAAGAAGATCAAAATCCCCATCCCTTTGGTTGAGTTAATGAAGAATGAATCATTTAAGAAAGATATCCCCAAGACTATTGATCCCAAATTCATATCTCCCTCTGTTGATATTCTTAATATATATGATGACAAGCCCACCATTGTCTTAGGTCAAATGATAGAGGATAGAGATGAAAGATGTCCACCTTTTTATATCTCTCTGATAATTCATGACAAAACATTGCATAACT
>ML781966.1:607623-622674 GCA_009831015.1 Picea engelmannii | reverse complement strand
GGTAAAGTATAGGCCTTCTTTACCCGATAATGTTAAATTCTGGAAAGTATTCGAAGATGATGCAGAACTAAGAATATTTCTAGGATGATGGATGAGTTTTCAGATTTACAATTTGATCAAGACAATGAGCATGATGAAGAAGCTCAAAGGCCTAAATTTAGATATAAATTGGAGCCCATGAAATTGTGCAGCTCTCTACCAACTGTATCCCCAAAGGTTTGGTCCCTTTAGAGAGACTTTTTGATCATAATGACGTTTCCATTAAACTAGAAAAGAAAGAGGAAGATTCCGATGTGTTTCAGTTTAATGTAGCAAATGAAAAAATCCCTAAGTATGTTAATGTAGCTTCTCATTTGACTAATAAACATAAATATGTATATGGTGATTTGTTAAAGGAATTTTCTGATATATTTGCATGGCATTATAGTGATTTGAAGACATACAATACAGATATTATTGAACATAAAATTCCTTTGAAAAAAGACATAAAACCTTTCAAACAGAAACTCAGATCATTCAGTCCAATGTTGTTGCCTATTATGGAGAAGGAAATCAAAAGAATGTTGGATGCCAAGATCATCATCCCTCTTAGATACTCTGAATGGATTGCCAACCTTGTTCCTGTTAGAAATAAAAATGGTGAGATTAGACTCTGTGTAGACTTCAAGAATCTAAACAAATGCTCTAAAAAAGATAATTACCCATTGCCTAAGATGGAACATATTCTGCAGAAAGTTTTTGGAGCTAGTGTGATGTCATTCATTGATGGTTTCTCAGGGTATAACCAAATTGAAGTCCATCCAGATGATAGGGAAAAAAAACATTTACTACACCATGGGGTACATTTATGTACTAAAAAATTCCATTTGGACTGATGAATGCAGGAGCAACATTCCAGAGGGCAATGGACATTGCATTCGTGGGGGAAAAGGACAGATTTTTCTTGATTTATCTTGATGATATCACATTTTTTTCATACATTCATGAAGAGAACTTGTAGCATCTAAGAAAGGCTTTCTTGAAATGTAGAAAATATGGCATTTATTTAAACCCCAAGAAGTTTCATTTTGCACTCAGAGAAGGTAAGTTGTTTGGGCATATTGTGTCTACAGATGGAGTGACGATCGATCTAGCAAGATTAGAGGCAATTCAAAAACTGTCTCTCCCAAGATCCAAGAAAGATATCCAATCTTTCCTCGGAACCATAAATTTCATCAGGAGGTTTATTGCAAATTTTGCAGAGCTTACTAAATATATCACATGCATGTTGAGAAAGGATTCTGAAGTTAAGTGGACAGAAGAAGCTAGACATTCTTTTGAATCTATCAAAAAATCTATTATGATAGCCCATGTCTTAATTAGCCCAAATTTTGATAAAGATTTTTATATTTTCTCATTTGCCTCTAATGATACAATTGCAGCAGTGTTGTTACAGAAAAATGAAGATGGGCATGAGAAGCCAATAGCATTTTACAGCAAGGTTTTGAGAGATGTTGAAATCAAATATGACCCAATTGAAAAGCATGCATATGCACTAATCAAATCACTTAAATATTTCAGGATCTATATACTACTGGCCAAGGTAATAGCATATGTCCCTTCCAGTTCCGTGAAAGATGTACTGGTCCAGCCTAACATCGTTGGGAAGAGAAGAAAGTGGATTGCGAAAATGATTGAATTTGATATTGATATTAAGCCAGTCAAACTTGTCTGAGGCCAAGGGCTTGCCAAAATTCTTGCAAATGAAAATTGTAAAATGCTAGGGATAAAAATTTTGGGGGTAAATGCAGAAAGCATGCAGTCTCAGATTTCAAAAGAGAAACTCCCTTATGATTTGCAGGTATCTTATCACTTGGTTGACTGTGAATGGTACAGTCACATTATATATTTTTTGCAGAATCTTGCAGCTCCTCCAGACATGAGAAAAACACAGGTGAGAGCTTTAAAAGTTAAGGATATTAAATTATGCATTAGTGACAAGAGCTTGTTTTGGAAAGATCCTTTAGGTGTATTGTTGAGATGCATTAACAAAGATGAATCAGTACAGATCTTGACAAAGTTTCATAGCAGTGAGTGTGGTGGACACCATTATTGGAAAACCATTTCTCATAAGATTTTGATAGCTAGTTATTATTGGCCTTCTTTATTTTCTGATGTATGTGTGTTTGTCAAATCATGTGATAAATGCCAGAGGTTTTCAGGTAAGCAGCAATTGAAATCTCTACCCCTTAAACATGTTATTGTTATAGGTCCTTTCCAACAATGGGGGTTGGATTTCATTGGAGAAATACATCCACCTTATAGCAATCAACACAGATGGATTCTTGTTGCTATTGATTACTTCACGAAATGGATTGAAGTCATTCCCACCATAAACGCCAATCATACAGTAATCATTAACTTTATCTATAATCATATTTTTGGTAGTTTGGGCTATCCCAAAAGACTTGTTACAAAAAATGCAACAACATTCAATGATAAATCCTTGGTAAAGTTGTGTGAGGACATGGGAATCCATCTAGTTCATTCTACAACCTATTATCCACAAGGCAATGGCCTTGTTGAGTCTTCAAACAAGAGTTTGATAAAAATTGTTAAAAAATTACTAGATCATAATCAAAGGAGTTGGGACTCTAAATTAAAGTTCTCTTTATGGGTTGATAGAGTAACAAATAAGAAATCTATTGATACATCTCCATTCAAGTTGGTTTATGGCACATAAGTTGTTTTTCCAATCTAGCTTGTGTTACCAGTAGCCAGATTTCTTCAGGAGGCTAACTTCGAGCCAAATGATCTTACCAAGAGGATTTTTCATTTGGTTGAATTACAGTAGGTTAGAGAACAGTTGGTTGAAAAGACTGAATTGCATCAGAGGAAGATGAAGGACACTTTTGATATAAAGGTGAAGGAAGATATTTTTAAAGTAGGGGATCTAGTTTTGAAATGGGATGCAGCAAGGAAGGCAAAGGGTAAACATGGCAAGTTTGATGCTCTCTGGATATGTCCATTTATTATATCATTAGTGCAGAAGAACAACACTTTTGTTCTCTGAAATCTAGAAGGTGAAGAAGTCACAGGTGGCCCATTCAATGGGCGTTTTCTCAAACTCTATTTCTCATGAGGCTTTCTCAAGCCTTTCTCTATTGTTAATATTTATTTTCAGTTTTTCTTTCTCAATCTGTGTGTCAAAATAACTCCATGCCCAATGGACTATTGAGTCAAGTCAGTTTTGATTCTTAAGTGATAGAAAGGCTACTGAGCCAAGTCAGTTTTGAGTCTTAGGTGATAGGAAAGGCTACTGAGTCAATAAGGTTCTTGAAACCTCACAGGGAGACTTTCATCCCTAGAAGGAGCTAGATGTTATCTCCTTAAATAACACAGTCAGTTTTGTTAATTTAGGTGATAGGTAGTCATTGAAAAATGCAGTTCTAAATTTTTCAAGGTTCATTTTTTAGAACCTTATGTTTGTATTAAAGTTTTGAAAAAATCGGATTTGATTTTTATTTTAAAAAATTCAAAACACGGGTTTTGGTGGCTAAGTGCCTCTCCAAAAGAGCTTCTAAGCCACCAAAATCCCTAGCTTTCGGCAGCATAGAACCATAATTTGGGGCTATTTAGCCACCGAAAGCGCAGGAGCTTGGAAACAATCAGCATGTCGTTTCAAGTGCAGGAATCGTCGGGTTGATGTGTTATGATTACATTAGCCACTGAAAGACAACAAGAGAGGTCGATCATGATCGGATAAGATGTGATTAAGTGTTTAATGATTTCTCTTTGACATATCAAATCTCGAACCCTCTAAACCTTACAACTGTCCTATTTTTAGGATCTGATCCTTGCGTAGTATGTCTCATATTTTAAACTTCAGTTCCATGATATTGCGTGGCTTGCTGTACTTCATACCCCTCAAACCTTATCCAATTATAATCCCATCAAATCCTAAAATTCCTCTTATATCCCTCAAAATCAAGATTTTCATAAAACACTTCCCCTATCATATCGTCTCTGCCACAACTGAGCCTTAACCCCCTAGTTCTGCGTTGTTTGGTCTCCCTCCAAACCCGATTTTCCAATTGCAGGTGTACAAGAGCTTTCCAACAAATGAAGAGAGGAGGACCAATTTTGATGAGGGAGCTTAATGACATTGGTTACCTGGAATCACATCCAGAGGTATGTCAACTTTTCAAAGATGCAGGTTGTTTCAAATATTGTGAGAAATTACAGAGCTCTCATTAGCAGGTGGCAAAAGTTTTTTCTCTGACTTTTGATGGAAGAAAAGCAGTCATCGGTCAATATAAATTCCAGGTGGACGAAGCCCTCATAGCTGAAGTGACAGAACTTCCAAGGACTGGAGAAAATTGGTTCAAAACCATTGTTACAAAAGATGTTGAATTTAGGTCCTACTTGAAACCAGAACACGAGTGTTTGATATGGAAGAAAGATATTCCTATATCTTTTCTTGAAGAAAAATGGCAACACTTGTTAAAATCCATCCTTTTTTATATAACCTGTGAAGGTAGATATAACAGGGTGATGATATATCACTTCAAGCTCATGAATCATTTTACTGGTAGGAGCCCACTCAACCTGCCTTATTATCTTTACAAGATCCTGACTAAGATGGCTCAGCAAGTTAACGTTGAACCTAGCAAGGTAGAAGGTAGATTGTCCCATCATGGCTTAATCAAGCTACTGTAGAGAAGAAACAGGGATTGGGGTCATTTCCTATTTTGGAATGAATTTCATACAGATCTAGAGCCAGAAGATAAAGAGAAATCTTCTTCAAAGAAGTCCTCTACTCCCAGGAGTGGAAAGAGGAAAAGGAGATCCATTTCTCCAGTTGCAATTGATCATCCCTCTCCATCTTCTAAACCTAAAAAGGCTAAGAAGAAACTGAACTTTAGCAAGGATGCAGAAAAGGCCGAAGAGCCTCCATTGGACAAGAGGATCCTCAATCTCCCCTATACAGACTCTGAGGATGAAGAGCACCAGGTTGAAGTAGAGAAAGAAGCAGTCCTAGCAGAAGATCCAGCTACAACAGGGTATGAAGATCAAGTTACAACAAGGTATGTAGATCCATTTACAACAAGGTATGAAGATATTCCATCACCTACACAAAAGGAGGAACATGAGATGCAAATTGCAGAGGCCTCATCTAGCAGCAAAAGAAATAAAACAAATCAAATAAGATCAAGAAACTTAAAAATAAGATAGCCCAGCAGGAAGTGCTAGAAAGAGTGATTAAAACTAGATACAAAACTCTATCAAAGAATTTTTCAGAGACCAATGCAGCCCTAGAAAGATTGGCACATGAAAGTGTAAAGGAAAAGAAAAAGAAGAAGAAGAAGATTGTAAAAGACTACAACAGTTTATGGAGAGTGGCTATGCATTTGAAGAAAAAGGTCAGGTCATTGAGGTTGCAAGATATGTATTCAAGACCTCAGCCTCAATCACATGTTGACCTTGAAACCCTAGCAGATGTTTCCATTCATTTGAATGATCCAGAGGCAGCCAACAATCCTACAGTCATTCCAGAACTTGATCAAGATGCAAAGGTTTCAGAAGATCATCCCTAAGGTGTTTTAAAGCTAAGACAAAAGGCATTTTGCAATTTTGTTTAAGACATAACTTTGGAGAACATTTAAACTGTTCATTAGCCACCAAAAGAAGAACTTTCGATAGCTAACTAGCTCAGATTTTGTCTATTTTAGCCACCTAAAGCACTGACAGGGTAGAGAGGTATTGTTTTTGCACAGATCCAAGTTTCTCTTATCCAAATGCCTCAGGAATGGTTCCAAACGATAGATAATAATTAAAGTCATCATTATCAAGATTCTGTTTTGATTTTGGAGATGCCTAGCAAGGTGGAAAGGTTAAATTGGTTACCTATTTTCTGGGCAAAAAACTGTCTTGTTGCCAGTAGGTGGCAATTTTGATTTGTCCCATATCTTATGAAGACCCATCAGCCTTGGAAGGCATACTACACCTGTCGAAGACTTTGAAAGACATGAAGATCACTTGAGATCAGGATTTGACCTATTTTATAGGATCTCTGCCTATTTTCTTGTGTCAGTTATTGATTTTCTATTTTTGGTAAATTCGATCCAGTATTCAAGGATCTGGATATCTAATGTAAAGGCTATAAAGCCACAAACTTTTGATGAACCTGGGGTTCGACTTTGGAGACTTTTTCACACTCTGTACTTAAGCTTCTTATTTGTATACCAAATAATACAAGTTTCTTTTGCATTACCTGTTCAAATTCATATTTTCTCTATATATTCTATATTTGCACATGGATGTTTAATTCATGTCTATTATGTTTGTCTAAAGTCTGATAGATTTTATCCTATCTTTGCTTTGATGAGTTGAATTGCAAATATCTTTTACTTATTGTGACTGGCCATTCATATATCTTTATGTGTGAGTCTGATGGCATAGTAAGAATTCTCCATACATTCACTTAATTTACAAACCCTCTAAACAGTGAGAGTTAAAAGCCTTGTCATCTGGTTATGTTTATGCATGTCTTGAGAGAGCAGGTCTGATTTAGTCATTTGAATTGATCCAATTAAGAGAATATTATACACTATTGAGATATTAGTTAAGTTACCAGGCATCTCTGAGATACAACCTAAGATATTTTCCTGGAGTGATAACAACATTCACTCTGAGTAGTGTTCAAGTAGAATCATTTGCCTCGCCCAACAGTCATTCTTTCTAAGTTCACAGTTGTGAGCAGTTTCGAAGAATGGCCTATTTTGGAGGTTGGTGTAGGACAATCATTTCCATTAGGAAATGGTCCAGACAATCATTCCCTAGGGAAGACTCATTCTATCCAGGTTACACTATGGTTAGTGTCGGAGGAATGGCCCAGTTAGGTGAATGGTCCAGGTTCATAAATTAGGGACAGACATTCCCTGGGGTAGACTCATTCTCTCCATTTTTCATTATGATTAGTGCCGGAGGAATGGACCAGTTAGGTAAATGGTCTAGGATCATAAATCATGGGCAATTATTCTTCTATGCTTGATAAGAATAGTCCAGATAGCCCATGGATGATGTTTTACTTTCTAAGGGAAGATGCTTTTACAGATCTCACAGATGTGAGAGGAAGAATGGCCCAGATGACTCGGTTTAGATCATGATATTGTTTCTATGCGGGTTGATATCAGATGATATGATTGCTATGGAGACTGTATGTCTTTGGATAGTAGATGTATGCTATTGTGGTGGATTTGTTCCACCGGTTGTGACTATGTATCATTGATTAAGTAGATGTGTGCTACTTGGTATGGTTGTGTACCACTAGATAGTAGTTTTGTACTACTATGGATAGACACAATTGTGTTCTATTGAATGACATTGTTATGATTGCCATGTAGACTATTAGTAGTTTTGAAAATGATTATCAACTAGGTGGATAGTCAATATGTTGGTGGACAGACATTCTCTAGGAGGAAATTGGTCTAGGACATTTATTCTTCTAGGACATATGTCTGGATTAGAAGAATAGTCCTTGTAGCCCATGGCGTGGCTTCCAACATATGTTGAAATAGTTATTCTTCTAGGACATATGTCCGGATTAGAACAATGGTTCTTGTATCACTATGTGGAGTGAGTGACTTATTCAGTATCATGCTTGATTACTCAGATGGAGTATGGCTTCGAGAGATGATGCAGTTGATGCTATCAGATGATATTGATAATGATGATGGTGCTCATGATCTAATCATGAGATATATTGTATGGCTATGATGATGTTATCGATTGAATGGTATGTTTGTGCTCAAGACCATTACTTTTAATACCTCCCTAGCTAGGAGGGAGTGTTGATATTATGGTAGTTGCGGGAGGTATTAACATCCATGTGTAACCTTGAAAATAATAGAATATTCTGGGAAAAAAGAAGAAACCCTAAATATTTGGACATAAACCTAGAAGACAAGTCGGTTAAAGTAAATATTTAGTATTGAGTTTTTAGCCTCTAGAATGAGAAGTCGACCCAGACAGCTAAGGAGAAGAAGTATAAATATAGGACGCGATATCTCATTTGATACACACAGCTCGCAACTACAGAAATGTAAGAGTGCGCACTACAAAAACTGAGTAAGTACGCAAGTCTGGAGAGTAGTTGTAGCTACTGAAACCTGTATTCTTGATTGAGGCTTGTACTTTCTATTGGTTATGGTTTGGAATTTATTCCTTGTGTGCTATCTCTAGAGAGAGGTATACTATATTGATTGACTATTAGGCCTAGGGTTTGATTCCAAGATTATTCTCTATCAAGGTTAAGGTTCTCGGGGGTGGATTCGGCCTATGGTTGGGTGACAATATTTCTATATTGTCTATGGTTAAATGAGCACACCTATTATTTCTAACACATATGGTCTTTAAAACGTAGGGGTAAATCTTTGCAAAACCGCCATTGGGGAGAAGGTAAAAACAAATTCTATTTTTCAGTAACACGCAAAGGATTCAAGAGGAAAATATATGGGAGGATTCCTCAAGGAACAATGCATAGGAAGGACCTGGGTAGATACACCCAACGCCTGGACTTTTTTCTTAATAAAATTGCAGAGATAGTTATGGAAAAACCAATACCATTAAGGATAAAAAGCGGAGATAAATTATGAAAGAAACATAGAGACAATTCCAAGACTGATGATACATAGAGACTGTCCAACAGTGTATTAAAAAGAGAAGATTTATACAAGAGAAAAATAAATCGTTTGGCTAAATCCAAACGCTGGGAAAAATGGTGCAAGGAAAAACACAATGCACATTCAAAACGCCGAGGTAATTCCTTAATGAAATCTTAATCCAGAATCAGTAGTGCAAAGGTAAATCCCTAATTAAATCAAGGAGAAACTAGAGGTAGATGCAAGGCATATCCCCCCCCCCCAACATGCAGGTAAGTAGATGGAATAGTTGAGCCATTCGCCAAGAAGAAAAACATAGGTCAATAACTAGAATTACTAAGCAATTCGCTAAGAAGAAAAACGCAGGTAAGTAAATGGAATAGCTGAGCGATTATAAAAAACACAGATATTAAATACTAAGATTTCGCTGAGGGAATAAATGAAATTGTTGGGTAAATAAGTAAGCAAATCTCAATCCGGATACACAAAAATGAAAAATTTACCCCAAATTTAAGAAGGGATAGCAATAATAAGAAATCAAGATTTAGTTGGATTTAAGATTTAGACTCTTTAGAATTTTCTTTCTACAATACATAATCCTCAAGGAATCTTTCCAAACCAATATGATAAATCCAATACCACTGTCAATGATTCTAAAAAAACCATATATACAATAAAAACTTAATAAAATGCAAACTCAAAAATGAAAATACCATGACTGGCCAAGATAGGCTTGATAACGATCCTTGGCGACTGACGTTACCTTCCTTTGTTTGCTTGCTAACCATTGAGACTTCACCGGTACCTCCCAACCAACACTAGGGGTACGATTCTTCCCCCTTAGCCCCCCGAGCCGCAAAGGGGCCACGCACACACAACCATAATCCTCTAGCTCCTAGCTCATCTCGGAAGGTAGAGCCACCACTTTTTCTCAAGCTGGGTATCCCAACTCTCACAAGAAAAAACAGTCAAAATTTCTGCAACATAACATTACTCATAACCAGTTTCCTAATTACTCATTATTTGGGATAGTTTGGAATATCTTCTATTTGATCCCTCACCGTTCTGAGTTTGTTTATTTTTTTTCCAGATTATATGTCTCATTTTTTTTTACGGAAAACCTATCTAGTATAGGGACAAGCCACACACTCTTCTTTTCCATCTCATTTTCTCTACATTCTATGCGACATGTAATCTCAAGGAAGTGAAACACATAATTTTTCTACTTGAAAAACTCTTGGGAACTTGAGATATCCGTTACATGGACTTGCCCATCATGAAAATATTATCACCTATTAGAAATTCAATCTTACTCACTTTATTCAATTTCAATTTCCAAACACATCTTTCATTTTTGTTGGGAAATTCAATCCATCTAGGTTGTGACCTAAGACCACTTGCACCTTTCTAGAGTATCTTAATTGCTACCCTTTACATCATGATTTCCTCTTGCCTCTCATGGGTTGAATATGATTATATAATGTTTCACATTATTATCATTATCATTAATAATCAGAGAAAACAAAAACCTTGGGAATATTAGAAACTCTGGGAATATTTTTATTGGGTTTGAGGTTGAATGGATAAAATTTCTTAATTGGTAATTATCTTTGGCTTACTTTTTGAGTTTTCACTGAAAACACTCTCACTGTTGTTGCACCAGATTTGTTTCTTGCTATTGGGTTCTATTCTTATTTTTTAACCATTTTTAATCCTTTTGATGATTGACATTCTAGATTTAGGCTTCATTTAGTTTAGTTCCCTTTTCATGAGTTGAACTCAATTTTAGCGCTTGCCTGTTGCTTGTACATATTGCTTCCATATTTTGATTTGAATGTTGGTATGTTCCCCAAGCTAATTTGACTTATGAGTCTGTCTTGAGGATCATATTTTAAATTTGAGTGAGGGGCTAGTCCAATTCCAGTCACATACTGAAGAAATTTTTACGAGTCATAAGATGCATGGGCTTCTCTATTTGAATGTGCATTCATGAATTTTTTAATTGTGGGTATAGACTGATAGTTGTGGTGGAACACATGTTCATGTTGAGCGTACCATGATAATCCATAAGTATAGGAAAGTGTTTATTTATCTTTTTATTTGAGCTCCATTCACTTCATATTAATAAATGACCAATACTATGATGGTTTTTTGGGAGACATGTGGGTTGAACTAAAATTCATAACATATAATCAACAAATCAAAGCAACTCTCGTATCACCCTACTTCCTTCACACCCTATGTGCACATGCATATCTATATACAAATCTAAAAATGTGAGCATATTCTAAAATAAAAAGGAAGTTGAAAGTAATATTAATTTTGTGGGAAGTAAAAGTAAACCCATCGGGGATATGGATGCCTATTGGAAACATGGCTATACTTGTATGGTACTAAGGCAACTTCATCGGGGCTATGGATGCTCACTGGAAACGAAACAATGCCGAGAAAAGAGAGATGAGGAACACACTTATGTAGATGTTTTCTTGTTATTAAAAGTTAAAACCCACGGTCAAACCAAAACCAATCTGAAGAGTGCAACCAGTAAAATAATGTATCCCACTATTTGGCTCTCTGAAAAAGGTGTGTTAGATTACAAGTACTAGAAATATTGGGTTATATCTTTTAGAATTTTGGCATCATTATGGTACCCATGACTATTGGAAAATTGTTTGTGGCCTTGTTGAGCTTATCTTTAAAAATCAGATCTGAAGTATATACCCTATACTTCTATTGAAAGACATCATTGGTTCTTCCAGTGTGTCTCCATTTGTTGTGTCCGCAACAACCCCCCTTCACTTTTTATTTTACAAGAGAAAGGAAAGGGCCCTCATACTAAAATTTCAAACCTATTGCCTAATCCTCTATTGCTCGAGCCTAATGCTTTTTCTTTGCCTATCATGGGGGAGTTGGGGGGGTTAATATTGATTGATGATTATCTTTGATGGGTGTTGTTTATTCCTTTCGATCTGATGATTTCAAATGTATTCATGATTCTTATTGATGTATGATGTTTCGTTGACATTTGTATGATGGAATTAATGCCTTATCTTCAGAATTTCTGTCGATTCAAAACTGCTTGATTCTATGTGGCTACAAGGTTTGGTGTTGTATTGCATGTCTTGAATGAGTTTATTGTTGATTATTTTCTAATTTTCTAACTCGATTTTTGCATCCTCTTGCTGACATGTTATGTTTAATATCTTCAACTTTTATACTATTGCATGTGGATCTTAATCGTTTGTTTCGAATTGGCACATGTAGTTTTAGGAAATTCATCTACATCCACCATGTTATCACTCAATAAACCTAACACTCTTTTTCATATTGTCTTCAAGGCATGGAATATGTTATTTACAGTATTGGCAAGTTTTCTTCTAATTGTATGGTTGATCTAATTCATTTGGTTTGCAGGAGTCAGTTTGCAGAGCCACTTCGTTTGTGTGACCACTCCAGCCTTGAGAGGCCTACGAGGGAATCTCTTGATCTTTGTATAAAACCTTGACCTTGATTCTTGCTAGGATTCTCCTTATTGGGAAGGAGAGTACCTTGGATTTTAGTTGTCTCAATATCTGAAGCCCCTAAGGCTATCGAATCTACCTTTCCCACAAGCCTGTCCCTAAACCTTTTTATACCAATCTATACTAATTCCTATTAGATCTTACCTCTCACCAAAACCCAGTCCAAAATTCCATTCAAACTCTTGATTGTGAGCCCTTTTTGTACCGTCTTCTAACGCCTTTTATCTATCTATCGCAATGACATGGTGGTTTGATATAAGCACCTTTTCCTCGACCTGATCGATTCCCACTCCTTGTGATTTGAGTATTTCCACCCTCTAAGATGTGCATATTGAGTGAACTAGATTCTAATGTACACCTGGTTGGAGTCAATGTCATGTTTCCATTTTTCGCTACTTGTGACGTTAAATTGTCACACGAAGTGTCATATACTTCACTTCCATCGCTTTCCCTTCATCGCAACTTATTTGCCACATCCTTTATCACTATACATCATCGCTTCTCCCATGAAGTCCAGTTTATTAAATCCTAACTAATACATATTTTTCTAAATTTTGGCCCCTAGGTGCAGAACCCTGACCAATGGAGCCCTGCAGGGGGCATGCAACCCTTACTTGTGTAATTTGGGCTTAATTTTCTAAATTTTATTTTAATTTAATTATCTTAATTTTATTTTGTACATATTTTTTGTATATATTTTCATTTCATTTCATTTTAATTTCAATTTTCATTTTATTCATTTTTCCCATGGTTTTGAAAACCACGTGGTATTGCCCATGGTTCCCCCCTAGAATTACTATAGGTTTTTACTTTTACTAGGGGAAAAACTAATTTACATTAAACATTTATTTACATGGGGTAACTTCCTTTTTACATGAATAAACTAGTTTGAATTAAATAAAAAAACCATTTGTTGGTGTTTTGACTAAAATCTAGGGTCTAGTATATACATATTCATTCTGATTTAACTCTTCGTTATTTTAATTTTTTTTATTTTCTTTTTAATTTTTGTATTCTAATTTATTTTTATTTTTTTTACTAAACCCTATCCTATACATAACATTAACCTTTTTTTCCTCTTACCCACAAAAACCTAACGTATAGATCCATCCCTATTGGTCCTCACGTATGCTTAATGATATTTCCATGAGAAATAAATCATCAAACCATGAATCCTTAATTTTAGGAAGGATTTCCTTAGTCCCTTCCCAAATACCAGGGGAACTATATTACCTATTAAAATATTATTCTCAAATGTTATTTATAAAAAAACGTGTTTATTATAATATGATTAATATCAATCATAGGAATGAGCTAGATTAGATAGTCATCGTCGGTAATGGGAAGTATAGTCATCATCGACAATGTGAAGGGGATGAGCTCGTCGGCGCCAACGATGTGGAGTGAAGTATGAGTACTCCCTTCCTCACGATCAAAAGAAATATTTATATCATATGGACTATATCTAATAAGGTGGGGAGGGGGTAAGCATTATATTATTCTTTTATTTTTGTTTTTTATTTTTTGTATTTTGTTTTATTTTTACTTTTTTTTTCCCAAGGAAAAAAGCGTAAATTTTAATTATATAGAAAAAAAATTGCATTATGAATAATGCATGAGAAATTATGCATTTAGTCTGGCTAGCCTCAATCAACATGTCATTCAGTCATGAGCAAGCTAGGAAAGTCCAATACATTGCAAGCAAAAATAGTTAACATTGACAGAAACGCATCACAAGTCTGCAAGTGCAAAACCAAGAAGCGAACCCCAGAACTCGTCGAGAGAAACCAAACACGGCGCCACCTCCTTAGAACTAGAGAAACTAAGCCCTGAGTATACATCAAACCTTGAATGAACCGGCACTAGGAAGGGGACAAAAATAAGGATAAAGTAAGAAGTTGCAGAGTAGAGATAACGTCTCTAAAAAAAATCTCCAACATCTAAAGCAATGACGACCCAAACGGAAAAAAACCCCAGCAAAAGCATTGTCAAAGATAGAGAGAAGGAAGGAGACAAGAGAAAATTCCTTTTCAAACCCCCACAAAATCCCACCACCAAAAAAAGACTAATAAAACTACAAGCATCCATCATATCCAGAGAGAAAAACGCAGCAAACCGTAGCCCCAAAGAAGAAGAGGACATGTGAGTTTGAACGAAAACGCACACGTGAGGGAGACTCGCCAGCGACTAAACCCATCACATGGAGAGAGCCCACATCGCCCACGACGAAGACAACAAAAAAACAATGTTGACAGCAAGTAGTAGAGGGGCGACGAACAGAAGCAGGTAGAGAGAAACAAGGCAAGGAAATCCACTTCTTAGAAAACAAACCTAACAACCACACAAAATATCAGATCCAGCCAACTAGCCGCATAAACAAGCGCAAGAATAGACTACAACAGGCCACAGTACAGGCCATGGTGGGTTGCGGCTAGGGTAAACCTTAACCGCAGACCTTCTAATAATCTATGTTGATATTCAATTAGCTTTTTACTTATTTATTTTATTTCATTTTCATTTTTCATTTTTTATTTTATTTTTTGTTTTGTATATTTATTTATTTTATTTCTTGTTGTATATTTATTTATTTGTTTGTTTGTTTTATTTAATATTTTATTTATTTATTTATTTATTATTATTTTCATTTTAATTTTTTTATATATTACTAGTTTCTTATAGGAAAGATGAATTAACAACTTGGATGGGCCTAATGGTTAAAAACATGCATTTTCTCATCAGAGGTTCAAATCCATAGGGGAGTAGGGTAACTATTATTATTAATCATTTTTATTTCTACATTAATGGGGTAATTAGTTTAGTTCAATTTTAATTTTCTTTGTAGATCACGGGTAATTATTTCTTGTAAATTTTGTTAATAATTGTAAATG
>ML781966.1:576712-607523 GCA_009831015.1 Picea engelmannii | reverse complement strand
AAGACATGAAAAAACATTGAAAACTATAAACCATAGATTTGTGGGAAAAAAGGGCCACAAAAACTTCAAACAACCATATTTGAATGTACGGGCAATGAAATCATGTCTAGGACAACTCGATAGAAATATGGAGAAGAGAAGAACAATATGGCATTGCAAATGTAGGAAGATTGAGAGCATAAATACTCTGAAAATGACAGATGGAACCCGAATTTAGTTGAAGAATCGGCTATGCAGACTTCAAATAGTTATATCTCAAGCTACAAACAACTAAATTGAGCCACCAATAGCTCAATGGAAATATGATACATAGGAGGAGAAGCCAAAATGATCTTGTTCATCAGGCCAAGGCCAGAAACACCCAAAACAACTCAAGAAATTCAGAAGATGACCCCAACAAGAAAGATACAATTTTTTGCAAAGTCAATAACATTTTTAATGAATGTCATTTATAAGCTACCTGGGGGAGAAAATAACTTCCCATGAGACTCTCCAACATCTTTTTGTAACCCCAGCTTATTCATTTTTGAAAATATGAAAGAAATTTGAAATGTAAAAAGAAATTGGGAGAAAACGAAATAAATAGCCATGAGAGCTTAAGAGTCCCTCTTGTTTTATAAAAGAGAACTCGCTAAATTTAAAAAATGAATTTTTCCCTTTGTAATGAAAGACAATACTATTAATTCTGAGTTAATAAAGAGTAGGAGGTATTTTGGAAATTGTGGCTTTGATGAGTTTATATGAGACTATTCTTTATGCATTTGTCTTCTGCTGATTAGATAGGATTCTATTGTATGAAGCATTTATGCACTTTGTACTTTTTGCTCATGTTGTCACATATTTCCTTGTGGGTACATAAATTATGTTATGGATGTATTGTACAACTATTTGTCTATGTATCTGTAGCATTATTGTTTTCATCTATCACTTGAATATATGAACTTTTTCTAGTTCTAATGGTATTACCTTACATTGTACTCATTCTTTTAGCTTTGCTCCCAGGATAGATTAGAAATAGTTAAATCATATTAGTTTTTTTTCAGTTAGATTAGCCTTGGGATTATTTAGAACTCTTTGGGAGAAAGTCTATTTTCTTTCCCATTTTTTTTTTCTTTTAATTTTGAGCGGTAAAGAGATCCATATACTCAACGCTACACCAAACGATAGTAGGTCTAATTGAGACCTACCATATGGCGTTCTCACTTACTTGGCTGACATGTCATTTAGACATGTCAACAAAGTACAAATAGGTGTTTTACATAGTAGATTCAATTCTTTTCACTTATAGCTCTAAACTCCTTAAATATCCTCGAAACAATAATTCCTTCCATTACCTGTGCACTTGGCTAATTTGACAAGGTTAGGAACAACATGTGATTTCAATATAAAGAGCTCTTTGGGAACCCTAAGTCGAAGTAGTTACCCTGTGTTGTGTTCCAATCTGCGTGCAAGCTACATAAAGGCCCTTGATTATCCCCATCAAACAATCTAATCTCTGTCCATTTTTTGGTCCCTTTGTAAAATCTTACAATATCATCCAAAACTTCTTGGTACTGCCGAAGTCGCAAAACCTAAACTAGTGAGTATGGAGATCAAACCATAAATTTTGAGGTCTTGTATTATGATGACAAAACACCAACAACACCATGGATGTAAGCTAGTCATAAAACGAGATTAAGCACTGTATTAATTTTATAAAAAATGAGCAGGGTTACAGTGCTGGAACATAGAGATCAGTTTTAATAGTACAACCATTTTCTAGTCACGGGAGAGTTCTTCTGACCATCCCTTAAGAGTTGAAATAGACGTGCCCGTGATAGCAAAACAATTGTGAATGCAGAATCTAAGTATCTCCAGTCCTACTCTTGTTAATATTTTTATTGTCTTGTATGATATAGCAGGCATGTCGCTCAAAACAAGTTTTGTTAATGTCTTCTTAGTGGGACTTCTCAACAAAAAGTGTTTCTCCATGATCAATTACATCTTACAGGAACTTTTCTTCTTCTCAAGATGGGCATTCCAACGTTAATGATATTCGCTCCACTAAGATATAACATATTTAGTTTTCTAAGCTACCGAGAGCAAGGATCATACATCGACGCCCTCCTGTTACTCTCCAGAATTTTTCAAACTCTGATATTTTGTTCTGCTGGTACACTGCTACAAGATTGGTCATTGCCAGGACCTCTGGATCATTTTTGTATGGCTTTGCCTCCCGACCATCAAAAGGATTCACCTCATATTTCACTAACACGTTTGTCAATCTATATTGTTGTTTCTCAGTGTACATTTGCATCTGATTAATAATAGTCAGGGATTCTCCATTTCTTCTACTGGCTCTTAAGATTTGATAGCGTAATAGTTTTTAATTCATGTTCTTCCTTCGAGAGCTACCCCAATAAGTATTATAGATCCCAGGTTTGGAACCGTACACGAGCCAAAGTGAAGAATTCTCCCTGCCATGCCTAACGGACTATTGTTATTATATGTTTGGTTTCCAAACGCAGGTGGTGACCAGCCAAACGAGGTATCCTTTATCAGTGGAAACCCTAAAATCATGATACTTTTCCCCTCCTCATGGATTTAAGATGAAAACCCTAAAATACGCATCTTTAATGTGATCATTAGCTGGTTGCGTTGATTTATAGAGAGACTGAGGTCGATGGTCTTTTATTTTTGTGAGTAAATGGAACAACGTCTGAGTGTGTCACCCAATAAATTGGGCATCGAACTCTCTGCATCCTTTTACAATATGATAATCACTTGGAAACCATCGATTCCACTGAATTACGATTCAATAGCTTCCAATGATGTTGGCGACTCTCATTGGCCATCGTGGATTTCGGAGAGGTTACAAAAACTGTCATCATTGGCCAGTTTGGTTATTTGGGAGATTTCTAGAGTCTCGTGACCAGAGCTCTTCATGTTAAATGTTCTGATTCGTTGGCATACTTCGTCTAAACTTTGTCGGTCTTTATCAACACACTTCCCCTTAACTTTGCCGATGAGCAGAGGCGAAGTTCCTGTCAAGAATTCCTTTTAAGTGTTTTGATGCCTTCAGAGCACTTCCTCTCAAGACCTCTGATGGATTAGAAGCTCTTCGTTCCAAGACCTCCGATGACTTTGGAGCACTTCCTCTCAAGCCCTCAGACGACTTTAGGCGGAGTTCTTCTCAAATTTGCCGATGACTTTGGCAATGTTCCTTGAAGTTAAATGTTTAAAATAACCAAGTATATTAACTAAATCAATTTCATGCGGCATGTTAACATTATTGGAGGAACCTTCAAAACTTCATACCATTATGCGGCTTGTGTGAAGTCAGATTAGAGTACCATATTTGGAGCTGTGAAGAATGTAGAGAGGCACTTCCAGCGATCCAACTAACCGTGCCATGCAAAAAAATTGTCGATGTAACAATTGATGAGGCTGATTTAGGAAAGAAATCCTCCAACAATGATTTTAACACTTTGATGCCTTGGATTCTAATTATGTGAGTTGGGTTGGAATCGTAATGGCAAAAATCAAACATTTAGCCTGGTTTTGGGATGAAAAAATCATTTTGACTGACGTCGAAAAATTACGGTCAAAGGCATTTTTTAATGAAACTGTTGGTCCCTCTTTCACTGCTTCTTTTCCCAAACTAAATTTCATCTAATCATGTTCATATGTGCTATATAGGTTCTTATTTCATCCATTTTAGCTCAGGAATTGTGTTGGTAGCGCAAATTTATAAATCCTTCAAAACAGTCCACTGGCGTTCAGAGCACTTAGTATTGTTTAGGAGCTGGGAGGAAAAAATTTATTATGAGATGCATTTCAAAGCCAACACAATACCAATAGGTGCTGCAATTAACCCATCTGATGCTAGAAGACACTTTTACAATCAAGATTTTATCATAAAATCAAGAAATGCAAAGTAAACAAGCTAGTATGACACGTGTGATTAAATATGTTTTTTTTTTTTTACAAGAACGAGTATGGATTTCTATTAGAGTTTGGCCAAAATGTCTTTCAACGGTTACATAAGGTCGGGCACAGCCCTTAAACTTTCTTCCACTAACTGATCATAGGCCCCAAAGTTTGGGAAACCACAAAATTTACTCGAAGTTATCGAGTCTATCTCCGTTATTTTCCCTATCTTAAAAAGACAAACAAACTTATTCAGTAAAATGTAGAAAAACATATCAAAATTATGGTATGGAATCCCACTCCTCACTTCTTTCTGTCAAGAGGAAGCCTGCGGGAAGTGGAACTGCCCTGTTGGCTTCCAAATCAGCATCCTTATTATTTTCCCTCAGAGCATGAAGAAAGGTTGCGGTCCGGAAAGATTTCACCAGGATTCTRATTCTTGAAATCACTCTTGCCAATCTGATATCTGCTRGAGAGGAATSCTCCACTAAGGCTKTGATAATGGATTGARAGTCTCCAATGATACTGATATCTRTAATACCAATAKCYTTTGATTGTTTGAGACCTTKCAGAAGTGCCAAGGCCTCARCTTGCATGCTAGTGGACTGGCCTAATCCCCAAGCGAACTTTGACACAATTATGCCCTCTTTGTTTTTTATAATTCCTCCTGCCCCAGCCAATCCGGGATTGCCTTTCGCTGCCCCATCAAAAAATAAAGAGCATCTGGATTGCCTGAGGAGCAGAGCAGATAGATCATTCTCCTTTCCTCTGAATTGCCACTCTTTTATGTCCTTTTGTTGCCTTGTAACGCCAGAGAATCGGAGATCCAACGAGGCACCCCATTCTAAATCTTGCTGGCTTAGATTCAAGTCCGGCAACTGTTCCCCCAGACTTTCTTTCCATAGAATTTTTATTTTAATGATGATGAACTGCGAGGATAATCTTTCATCTCTGAAAACTCTTCTATTATGTTCAAGCCAAATTTGCCAGCAAACAAATTTTGGCAAGGAGAGCCATGCTGCTTTAAAGTTTTCATTCTTTGGGAGCTTATCTGGATAGAGGTTTCTCCAATTTGCAAATATATCTGAGATAGAAATGGGTAAGTTGAAATCAGTTTTCCAATAGCTCAGTAGGCCTTGCCATATTTCTCTTGCAAACTTACAGTCTAAAATAATGTGTTGGGCGTCCTCCTCACTGTCACAGCATAAATGGCAACGAGAGGGGCCTTGGAATCCTTTCTTCTTCAATCTGTCCGCTGTTAAAATCGCTCTGTGACATAACAGCCAACAAAACGAGTCAACCTTTGGCATGGATTTGAAATTCCAGAGCCTTTTCCAAACAACATGATCTAGAGGGATGTGAGGGTGATTTTGAAGGCTTTTGAATCCTTGCGCAATAGTGTACAGCCCTGGGGCGACTCCCCAACCGCGGGCGTCCTTCTTTCCCACACGAAGAGGCGCCTTACCATTTAACAGGGACAAGAAGAGATCACGAGCGTGGGTCAGCTCTGGCGGAATGGGAGGAAGTTTCCAACGTAGCCAATTGTTGCCTGCCCACTCAGAAATGTCCTAGAGTGTGATGCAGCCTGCGTTTTCCAGCCACAAACGGAGCACCTGCAGAGAGCAATGGGACGATAGAGGAGGAGACATCATGATGCAGTCGTCCCATATCCTAATTTCTTTGTCATTGCCTGGAATCCAATACACTCTGTCTTTGATTAAGGGGGTTGCTTTGTGGCAAAGATTGATCAGATGCGAGCCTGTAGCGGGCAAAGAGGTGTCCAGGCATCTCTTCCTCTTCCCCCTGAAATACTTCCTCCATAGAGCTCTTTGCGCCCAACCTGGGTGTGGTCCAATGATCCTCCAGAAGATCTTGGCTCCCATGGCTATGTTTTGGAGTCTGAGATCTTTGAAGTTGAGGCCTCCTTCACTTTGAGGTTTGCAATTTTTCTCCCAACTTACCAAAGGGATTTTCCTGTCATTATGGTTGCCCCCTTTCCAGAAGAACTTACGAATGAAGGCTTCCATTTTTTTGATGATGCCTGGAGGAGCAACAAAAACCGAAAATTGAAAGATAGGGAGGCTACTGAGAGCGGATTTGATGAGGACAGTTTTGCCAGCAAGGTTTAGCCAAGAGAAACCCCAAGCTTGTATTTTGGACTTAAACTTGTCTAACAGAGGAATCCAGTCTCTGCTGTAAGCTCGTTTACGGAAGATGGGAAGGCCCAAATAAGTGTGATTAAATATGTTGGTGACATAGACAGGTTCAATTATGAATGTGATCACGCAGCAAATTATGAGAGATAGGAAATTGGTGACCAACTATCTAATTAGGCATGGAGAGATTAGTCATTGGAAATTTTAGGAGATTGATTAACGAGCGCAACAAGAAAGATCTGAGCTAGAGGAGGATGAGATAGGTCTCAGAACAAAGGTGTATCTTTCTTACTAGGTCAGCATCGGTGAGAGAAAGAAGATCATCATCGATGCACATAGTTTTGATGAAAGGTCGATGTCCTTATGTTGGCGCATCAGTGACAAAAGAGGGAATCTTGTTAACATGCAGTGCATCGGCAGGGGAGAGACGAACCTCGTCGATATGCAATGTATTAGAGTGAAAGGGAGGAGCATTGTCGATACGTGATGCCTCGGTGAAAGTGGAAGGAATTTAGCCGATAAAATGCATGCATGCAGCTAAGATAATCATGTGAACATTACCGACGCATCAATGTTGATCACATAAACTTCATCAATGATAAAGATGTGTGTTAGTGAGGTTTAGTGGAAGTGCCCTCGCGCATTAGCCAAGTTCGAAGGAAGACGATTGAAGTATTAGAAAATAAATCACTAACATGCCAATGTGCAGGTTGAATAAAGGAGGCATTCATCAGTACATTATGTATCAATGTAGGAAGATGGAACTCATTGAAGTGTGGATCGATGAGTCTAAGTGATCAGTAGAGAGACTGGGAATGGTAAGGCGGGAAGAGGGGGGGGGGGGGAATTTTCTTGTCTTAAAGAGATAATAAGAGAAGAAAACTGGGAGGTTTTTGTGCACACGTAACACATCCCCATTATAATCCTTAGTTTAATTAATGCATACTGTAGATATAAATGTGGCTATGGACAA
Source organism: Picea engelmannii (assembly GCA_009831015.1). NCBI lineage: Eukaryota > Viridiplantae > Streptophyta > Pinopsida > Pinales > Pinaceae > Picea > Picea engelmannii. Next base: position 600,485 of record ML781966.1, on the reverse strand, counting down.
GTAATGTAATATGCCAAATGTATTTTCTAAATTGTAAATAAATATATTTTAATACCAGAGATGCTAGTATATGGACAAACATGGGAGATTATTAATCCACAAGAGAGCGGGAATGCCTAGAGAGTGTCCAAGAGGGGTCGAAAGGAAAATAATTTATGGGTATTAATTCAAACCCACTTTTCTAAATTTTATTATCAATTGGGGAAAACTTTTATTTCTAGTTGAGTGTATGAGAGCCCAATCATTGAATACCTATCATAGGGTGGGTGTGAGAGTCACATCCCATAGTTATTGGAAAGCATGGGGATGAGGTTAATCAACATTGGGCAGAGTGAGCAGTAAAATATCTTGGGAAATGAGATGAAATTCGTATGGGTAGTAACAGGAAGTTTTACACATTTTGTTTTTACATGAACAACAAATAGAGAAGAGGGGAAAAGAGCTTAAGAGTTGGAACAACAAGGTTAGGCAAATTATGGAGTGTTTTTGGAGCATTTTGGAGTTGAAAATTGAAGAACCAAGTTGTCATGCCTGAAGAGTGAACTACTAGGTGAGTTGCACTTTATCAACAAGTGTTTGGTGTTGTTTCTATTGGTGGTTTTCCTAGCAGTGAGTTACCTTGAGTTCTCAGCAGAGAGATTCCTAGCTACCTAAGCCAGAGAGACCCTGATAAATGAATGGGACGCCCGATGGACTGAGAGAAGTGAAGGGGTACATTCCTTGGGTTGGGCAGGTTAGGAGGAAGAGAGCTGGAGGAATTTTGAGATAGTTTTAGGAGAAAACTAGTGGGTTGTGTGATATGGAGCTCTAAGGGACTGTGAGAGGCACCCTTATTTTATGGATTCCTATCCCAACTCGAGGGTTACTTGATGTTGAGAATTGGAACAACAAGTCTATGGTTGGGTGGAATGTCCTTCCCAAGAAGCTAGTTGCACAAATGTTTTATAAGAGATAATTGTTTATCTATTTGCTAAATTATTCTATGAATTTAATTGGTGTTCTTAACTTTGTATATGTCAATGGTTAATTGTTGTTGTGAATGCGTTATTAGTGGCATTCATGGTCATTTAGAGTGATGTAGATGCATTTAATTATGGGTATCAAAAATTAGTTCAATATGTGTTTAAATCATAGTTGGTAAGCTACAGGATTTTGATTAGAAAAAAAAAAAAAAAATTGTGTATTTATGTGTAGTAATGTTCCTTGGTTAAGCTGGGGAATGTTACAAAATTTCATCAAAGCTCAAGATTCAACACTAAGCTTGTATGGTCCAAGAGGCAACACAAATTGAAAATATTTTTGATTATGGATTTCATCCTGTGGAGAATTGGGGGAAAATTGGTGAACATAAGTGAAATCCCCAAATTATGAGTAGATTTTGAGTTTAGTGCTTCAGAGTAGACAAATAAGAAAATTGATGGCATTAATATGCATGATGCAAAGTCAAAATCAACCATGGAATCTGAATTCCCGTGCATTTTATGGCGGCTGTGAAGTTTTGTAAATTGATGGCCCAAATTAATTCGAACGTGAGAATCAACTATAGAGATTCAGTCCTGAAGCAAGGCATAAGGGTGAATCTGAAGGGAGTCTGATGGTGTGAACCAAATGAACGAGGACTATTCATCATATTGAGGGTTAATCCTATCCGTTCATTAAATGTTGGGTTTTAGAAATATCCTAAAGAAGGGCACAAGTTGAATTCTGAAGAAGAGAAGCCCGAAAGAACGAGGGTAGTTAGATCAATTGGGGTCATTCTTAGCCATTAGATCTCGCGAAGCTGTTCTTTCAAAAAAGATATTTTGGGAGAGCTCGTTCAGAAGGTTTAGGTGTGTTTTGCGTCCTAAAGAAAATAAGTCCAACCAAATTAAAGGTTGAGCAGTTGATACCTTTCAAGAATATATAGACCATTGGATGTGAGCAGTTTCAACCATTAGATCTATTGTAAAGGAAACTTTGGAAATGTTGAGAAGCATGGAAAGTTTTGTTTCTGACAGAGGGTTTTCAATGGGTGAAGTCCAACAGAGAAATATCTATAGGGCATCAGAATTCAGAGTTTGGAAAAGTCAAGGAGCATGGAAAGTTGTGTTTGTAATGGAGGGTTTCCAAGAGGAAGAGTCCAACAGTGTTTCAGACTATGGATTCTGGGAAATTCATGTAACCAGTAATTTAAATTTTCCGATAGGAAATATTCCGAAGAAGAGTTCCAACAATCTTGTAGAGGTCTAGCCACAGGTTGACAAGGCCAATAAGAACAACAATTAGGATTAATCCTATTTTTTTTTTTATCTAAAGACTGATACAACAGTAATTTAGTGAATTTTTCCATGAAAAATCCAGTTTTTGAAGGTCTTCATCTTGCAGGGAATTTTGAGGGCCTAACATTTTTTTTTAGAAAATACAAATTACATGAAATTGTGTGTCCAAGACACATAATTTCTACTTATAAAATGATAGATCTGAAAGAGATCTTTCCAACAAGCTAAATTGTTTACCAAACTGAGCTTGTATGAGGGAGTTACAACCAAAATAGTCAAGGGTAAATTTTCGTACCAGATTTCTTTTAAAAGGAAATACTCCTAGCTCATGAGTCACTTTGAGGCCTATGAGTAGTCTACACAAATCTCATGGAATGTAGAAGTTAGCCATGGATCCATATTTGAGTTATGGGTATCTAAAAATGTGATGGGAAATAAAAAGGACACATGTAGCATGTAGGGTTGAAAAAATGAAAAATGGTCAAAACTTCTGAAGACCATAACTTTCTGCTCAAAAATCAAAATTAGGAAAATAAATAATCGATGGAAAGGAATTGGAGTATAATCCATCTATTAACCTAGACAATTAATTTAAGTAGTAAATGTTGCAGTCAAACCAAAAGAAGATGATTGGTGGCACTAAAAGGCATAAGAAAATTTATGAATTATTTTCCAAATTGTGTATGTATTTATTTTCACCTAACAAAAATTGTTTATATGCACATTTTTTATAGAATTAGAGGTTCATAGAAAGAATTTGGTTTCTACATGATAACCACAACAATGGAAGATTTCCAAGGGTCCTACATTCATGCGGATGAATTCATAGGTCTCCATGTTAGCATGGAGAATGTTGAGACCGATTACAATGGAAGAAGAGATAGGAAAAAACATGTAACTATGAAAAGATTGAATAGAGAAGTGCAGAGTTATAGAGTTGATAATGAAAGGATCATGAAGGCTCGGGCAGAGACACTTCGGAGATTGAACATGTTGTAAAATCAAGCCAAAAAATACTCTTGCACAAAGCCAGAAGCTAGTCCTAGAAAAGTGACAACATCCAAATCTCATTGCAAAAGAGATGGGAATGGGAATTATAGGAAATCAAGGATTAGGAGCAGAGACCATCCTTCCCCAAAGCAATCCACTAGGAGAGTGCATGATAGTTTAGGGCCAGGGAAAATCCCAAGTGTGTCCCCTATTAGGAGGCATGGAATAAGGTCTGAAGGAGACATCTTGCAAGGTGAATTCAAAAATATCAAGCCACCAACTTTCAATGGTGAGAATAGGAAGGGAGAAGAGATTGAGGCATGGTGGTTGGAAATGAAGAAATATTTCCAACTGCATGATTACCCCTCCAGGGTAGAAAAAAGAATTGCAAACTACCACTTGTAGGGAAAGAGAACCATGGGGTGGGATCAGCTTAAGAAAGCCAAGCATCTTGATGAGAAGAGGGTCTCATGGAGGAATTTCAAAGGACATTTACAAGATAAATATTTGTATGAGAATTACTATGAGATGAAGATGAAAGAGTTCTTTGAACTCAAATTGGGAAGCATGACAGTGGATGAGTATGAGAAGAGGTTATTTGAATTTTTGAAATATATTGACTTCATAAAAGATGAAAAAGTCAAAATCCAAAGGTTTCTTAGTGGGTTACCTTCCTTCTACAGTGACAAGATACAATATGACAACCCCGGGACCTTTGAAGAAGCCATAAGGAGAGAAAATCATCTCTATGGGAAAAGTAGAGGGAGGCCATTCTTTCAAAATATTTGGAATGACAAGATGAAAGGAAAGAGGGAGCAAAGGAAAAAAGGTTTTAAGCCACCCATTTTCAAGAACAACTCTCCAACAAATCACAAAGGCCAATCAACCCAAAATGAACAGAAGACAGCAGTTTATTTTGGAAAAAGGCCAAGGAAAGAGTTTGTACAATGTTAGGTATGTGAGGGGGATCACTTGTATAGGGACTTCCCTCACAAAGAAGAGAAAAAGAATGAGGATTGTCCAAAAAATTTAGGAGGATGAAACAATGGAAGATATGGGAGGAAGCATGCCAAATATTTATGCAACCTTGGACAACAAGCAAGCAGAGTATCAATCTCCCATGATTCAAGTGCAAGGTAAGATTGATAACCATCCCATAAAAATTTGAATTGATTATGTAGCTAGCCATAGTTACATAAACTCTAACATTATTGAAATATTTCACTTGCAAAGGAGTAAGCATAATAAATCTTAGTTAGTTTAGTTGGCCACAAGGGCTAAAAGGAAAATCAATGTGTTGGTTAAATATTGTCTAATAGACATGAATGGAATCAATACAAAGGTAGATGTGAACATTATACCTTTGGGTTCATAGGACTTCCCAAATGACATGGATTGGTTGGAAAAACACCATGTTGTCCTAGATTGTTACAACAATACAATAACTTGTCTTGATGAGAAAGGGAAATAAGGAAAATTTGAAGGCATTCCAAGAGTTGTAGTTGTTAGATAAATTTCATCCATGTAGCTAAAAAAGAGTTTCAGGAAATACTGTCAAATTTTTGTAGCCAATATAGAAGAGTCTGGTGGAGATAAAGTGGCAAGTATTGAAGGTCATCCGGTCTTGAGAAATTTTAAAGATATTTTTGAGGAGATTCTAGGATTTCCACCAAAGAGGGACATTGACTTCTCCGCTAATTTGGTGCCAGGTGTTGCCCCAGTGTCCAAGACGCCTTACAGAATGGGCACACTAGAATTGAAAGAGTCACGGAAGCAACTAAAAGAACTTTTGAATAAGAGGTATATACGCCCAAGTGTGTTACCTTGAGGAGCCCCAATTATTTTTGTGAAGAAGAAAGATGGAAACTTAAGGTTGTGTATTAATTTTAGATAATTGAATAAGGTCGCTATAAAGAACAAATATCCCTTGTGAATGATTGATGATTTATTTGGTCAACTGAAATGTGCAAGAATGTTTTCCAATATTGATTTGAAATTAGGATATCATCAAGTGAGGATAAAGGAAGAATATATTAGCAATACAACATTTAGAACAAGGTATGGACATTATGAATTCACGATAGTGCCATTTTGACTATCAAATGCCCCGACTATTTTTATGTGTCTAATGAATGGAGTGGTCAGAGAGTACCTGGACAAGTTTATAATTTTTTTCTTAGATGATATTCTCGTATACTCCAAGTCTAAAGAGAAGCATGAGGAGAATCCGAGAATGGTGTTAAAGGTTTTAAGGGAGCGTAACTTGTATATCAAGCTAAGTAAGTACATATTTTATCGAAGAAGATCCATTACTTGGGGCATAGTATTTATGCAGATGGGATAGCAGTTGATCCCATAAAAGAGGTCAAATCATTTATGGTTCTTGTGGGTTATTACTGAAGATTCATAAAAGGGTTTTCAAATATTTCAAGCCCAATCACTTCTTTGCAAAACAAGGGAGTGAAGTTTGAATGGAAACCAAAATGTGAAGATAGTTTCTAGTAGTTGAAAAATGTTTTGACAAGTGCGCCCATATTAAATATTGCAGATCCAAATCAAGACTTTGCAGTGTGCACAAATTCATGCAAGGAAGGGCTTGATGGAGTCCTTAGTAAAAAAGATCATGTGGTATGCTATGAGTCTCGAAAATTAAAAGATCATGAGAGAAAGTATACTACTCATGATCTAGAATTAACAACAATTGTACATGCATTAAAAATATGGAGACATTATCTCATGGGGAGGATATTTGAACTAACAAACCACTGTGGTATGAAACATTTATTTGGACAACCAACATTAAATGCTAGGAAAACTAGGTGGTTGGTATTTCTTAGTGAGTTTGACTTCGAAATTAAACATATCAAAGGAAAAGAAATCAAGTGGATGATGCATTCAGTAGAAGATATCATGAAGTGCATATTTCATCCATTAACATGTACATGAAAAATTTTAAAGATAAAATTATCGAAGAAACAAATTCAGATCAACATTATTTGCAAATATAAGAAAAATTACAACAAAGCAATTTACAACAGAAACTTAAAAATTATGAATTGAAAGAGGATGCAATCATCTTGTACAAAGGCAAGGTGTATGTGTCAAATTCCACGAAGCTAAAAATTATAGTGTTGAGAGAAATGCACAATGTGCCATATGTTGGGAACCTAGTATATCAGAAATCCATTACTATTGTAAGGAGCCAATACTTTTGATCGAGAATGAAGAAATAAGTGGCTAACTAGATAGCTCTATGTCTAGAGTTCCAAAAGGTGAAAACAAAGCACATACATCCAGCAGGATTTCTACAACCATTGCTCAATCCAGAATGGAAGTCGTAGGTGGTTACAATATATTTTATTACAAAGCTTCCCACAACCGTGAAGCATCATGATTCCATCATAGTGGTGGTGGACAAATTCACAAAGGCAAAGAATTTTATTCATGTGAAGACAACACACAAGGCAACAAGCATTGCATAGATTTAGATGAAGGAAGTTGTTAGGCTACATGGAGTGCCTAAGGAAATAGTTTCAGACAGATATTCCAAGTTTAAATCCAAAGTTTGGAAAGGTTTGTTCAAAGTATTTGAGATAAAACTGAATCTTAGTATGACCTATCACCCAGAGTCATATGGGAAAACAAAGAGGACCAATAGGATAATTGAAGACATGCTCAGAATATATTTGATGGATCAGCCATCAAAATGGGAAGACTATATCCACTTAGTGGAGTTTTCTTATAATAATGGGTATCAAGCCTCATTAAAAATGATTCCATTTGAAGTTTTGTAGGGAAAGAAGTGTAACACACCAGTAAGTTGGGATAACCCAATAAATAGAGCCATCATTGGGCTAGATTTGTTAAAGGAAATGGAAGAGCAGATGACGAGGATTAAGCATAATTTAAAGGATTCCCAAGACAAGAAAAAGAGTAATGTAGACAAGAATAGAGATTTTAAAGTGGGGCAACATGTTTTCCTAAAAGTTAAATCAAAAGGAATTTCGATAAGATTGGGTTGGGTTGTTTCCCGAAGTTGGCAGCAAGATATTATGGGCCTTTTGAAATATTAGAAAAGATAGGGTTGGTTGCATACATGTTAGAATTTCCTACATCTATGAGAGTGCATAATGTATTTCATGTGTCGTTATTAAAGAAATGTGTGTCTGACTCTAACCACATAATTGATTAGAGTGTGATCCAGGTGGAAAATGAAGGGGATTTTCGGGTGGAACTAGTATACATCCTGGAACAGAAAGTCAAAGTTCTTTTAAACAAAGCCATAGGTATGGTAAAGGTTCAATGGACATGCTACGGTCCTTAATATGAAATATGGGAGCATGAAGAAACCATGCGGGAGGAATAACTGCAATTTGTTTTTCAATTTTGAAGAAAATAGAAGCTGAAAATACAAGACTCCATTTTTTGGAAGCTAGTTACCAAAATCACATCTCTAAAATTATTAGTTGCCTATGTTGATAGCCATGATAAAATAATAGTTCATCACGATGTACTGAAGGCGGTGAAGGGGGCCATATTCCTTGGGTTAGCAAGTTGAAACATGAGAAGAATGAGAGATTATGGTTGGGACTACTAATGGAAGGTAAAGATTGCATAGTTTTATTTTGTTTTTCTAAGTATTGTGATGTAAATTTGTATATGTATTTTGGCATGGTGTGGTGCATCGAGGAAGATACACAATTATAGGGGAGGAGGAATGTAACATCCCCACTATAATCCCCAGTTTAATTAATCCATGATGTAGATATAAATACTGTTATGGCCAAGTAATGTAATATGCCAAATGTATTTTCTGAATTGTAAATAAATATAATGTAATATCAGTTGTTGGGGTATGGACAAAGATGGAGGATGATTAATACACAAGAAAGGGGGAATGATTAGAGAGTGTCCAAGAGGGGTCTAAAGGGAAATAATTTATGGGTATTGATTCAAACCCACTTTTCTAAATTTTATTATCATTTGGGGAAAACTTATATTTATGGTTGAGTGTATCAGAGCCCAATCATTGAATACATGTCATAGGGTGGGTGTGAGAGTCACATCCCATAGTTATTGGAGAGCATGGGGATGAGGTATAATCAACATTGGGCAGAGTGATTAGTCAACTATGTTGGGAAAGGAGAGGAAAATTGTATGGGTAGTAACAGGTGGTTTTACACATTCAATTTTTCCATGAACAAGTAGAGAAGAGGGGATAAGATCTTGGGAGTTGAAAAAACAAGGGTGGGTGAATTATGGAGCGTTTTGGGATCATTTTGGAGCTATAAATTGAAGAGTCGGGTTGTCAGTATTGAAGAGTGAACTCCTGGGTGAGTTGCATTGTATCAACAAGTGTTTGTTTTTTGTTTTTGCTAGTGGTTTTCCTGGCAGTGAGTTCCCTTGAGTTCTCAACAAAGATATTCCTAGCTACCTGAGCTAGAGAGACCTTGATAAACGAATGGGACGCCCGATGGATTGAGAGTAGTGAAGGGGTACATTCCTTGGGTTGGGCAGGTCAAGAGGAAGATAGAGGGAGGAATTTATGGATAGTTGTAGGAGAAAACCAATGGGTTGTGTGATATGGAGTTGTGAGGGACTGTGAGAGGCACCCTTATTTTGTGGATTCCTAGCCCAACTTGGGGTGACTTACTATTAAGAAATGGAACAACAAGTTTATGGTTGCATGGAAGGTCCTTCCAAAGAAGTTGGGTGCACATTCCCCTCCCTTTTGTATATGCTTCCCAAATAGTGTCATTTTGTTGTGTGAGTTTATTTGTCTCTTTAAGCTGCAGTTTCAATTATATTGTGTGGTTTGGGTAATACTTTTGAGAAAATGAGTGTCATGCTTGATTGTTCATTAGTTTAATTGGTTCTTTGGACAAATAATTGTCAAAGCTACAAATTGATGCAATCGATGATCACCAATCCTTCACTTGTCGAAAACTGTTCATTATAGATATCTTGTCCACACATTGATTCTCTCAATTCAATGGTTTATAATTTCAATTAAAGGTTATCAATATAACTCATAGAGTGAATCCAATGGAGTACTATTGAATATAAGAATCTATATTCAACCTGCAATTATACCTTTAGATTATCCATTGTTAGATGAGGAACCAGTTCTATTAGTTTTGCTTCATAGTTAATTAGAAAATTGTGTGTTAAACACTTCGATAGTAGCTCTGCATATATTATTTATTGAAATTCATAAGTTTAAAAACTCATATTGATAATCAATGTAACGAATTGTTACCATATAATTCTCCCCACACCAGCCAAGTCCTAAAAGTTTCACACCAAACTGATATGCCAGAAAGAGTTAGAATCCCTTGTTCATTCATCCACAGTCGTAAAGGATCCAATTTTTGTCACAAAGAGAAAAAATATTTGTCCATTATTTTTCCTTCCCATTGATTCAGGTGGAATAGGTGGCCACCCACCTATTCCAACTAGCTCATATTGGCAGTTTTTTCCTAGTTTTCGGGTCCTGAACTTTTGGGGTCATTTTGAGGCCCTAAACAACTTTTTTAGGGATCACAACAATCAAATTGCAGTTGAAGTCAGATTTTGACACCATAATGTGTATTCCTGGGATAGGCCTTTCCAATGGGCTATCGTGCACCTAAAACGAAGATCGTATGCAAAAGTTACAACGCTGGGAAATTGATGTACCAACTTACCCCAACAAGGCCCACATGACTTTTGGCGCTTCATCTCCTAGGGTTAGGTTTTTGGATGTCTATTGTTTTGGCATTAATGTTTATTGTAAAAAGGATTTCAAAGCATCATTGTACTCATATTCTTTCAAATGAACGCAACTGTCACATCTCTTCTCGGAGATAAGCCACCACCATTCTAGCAAGCTTGTTTTTAGTCTGCATTTTACAGTTTCAACATATTTATTTATTGAATAGAAGCTAGTTTTACTATATCTCTGTTATTTTTCATTGTGTCTCTGTGTTAATAATAATAATAATCCTTCTTCATTTTGTTCTTCTCATAAAATTCAGATCAATGGTATTAGAGTGGTCTGCTCCTTGCCATTCTTAGTGCATGTCCCTAACGCAGTTAGGGTACAAAGAGTTGGGTCTCAAGCTCGTTTCTCTTGAGGACAAGAGCTCTCCCATGCCCAAGTGACCTTCCATGGTGGGAGAAAATAAATATGGAGGGACAAGAGATCCTTTCAAATTTTTGCTCGAGGAAGCCCTCGGGCAACAGAGGAACGAGATGATGGATAATTGTGTGCAAATCCTTCGACGGCTACCAACAGGTGATGTATATTCCTCGAGCGGAGGTGTCGCCCCCTTCAAGGTACATATCAAATTTTGTATTTCTATATTTGAAGGTCAGATAGACGCAGATGGTGTAGACAAATGGTTGAATTTGCTAGAAGGGTATTTTTCTATCCATAACTTTTCGAATAGAGAAAAGATTACTTTTGCACTCCTCAAAGTCATCCCCCATGTCAAACATTGGTGGGAGGATTCCTATTAGAAAAATGAAATGGGGGAACCCTCATTATTTACAGTCGCACTCACCTAGAATTCCTTCAAGGATGTTATTAAGGAACAACACTACCTTGTTGGAAGTTATGACGACATGTATACAAAATGGACCACACTGCGGCAAGAAAGGGACCAAGCAGTGCCAGAGTTCACAAATATCTTTCATACCTTGCGCACCAACATGGGTATAAAATATTATGAGAGACATATGGTTCTCAAGTACCATGGTCGTCTGCATAGATACATCCAGGCATAAATGGAGTTTCTGGACATATTTTCCTTGGGCAAGGCTTATCAATATGCCATCAAAATCGAGTAGAAGCTTAAAAAAAAGACGCGATAGTTTGGGTTTGGGAACCCCTCATAGCATAAGAAGACTAAGGGAAACCCCAACCCACAGAACAAAGGTTATAAAAAATATGGATAGCCTCGAGACAACCAGTCTAAGATGAAAACAAGGAAGGACAATGGAAAGACGAAGAAATATACCAGGAAGTGGTGCGAATTCCATAAGATCCCCTGGCTTAAAACTATTGATTATCGCTCAAAGAATTTATTGGTAGTTGAGTTGAAAGCCTTTGAATCATATGTGGGTTTTTAATTTGATTCAGAACTAGAAAACGGGAAATGAATCATTGGCGTGGAACCCAGTGCCACCGTTTCTACCACCAAGATCCATCCCAATGAACTTGATGAACCAGAGGAAGGTGAGTGCCTCTTTCATTCACAGATGTGGGTGAAAGGCACCCCATTGCACTTCATCGTTGATAGTGGTAACTAGAAGAGCCTCATATCAGTGGAGGTCGTCAAGTGGTTGGCCCTGTCGACAACGCCGCACCCACAACCCTACACCATTGGATGGCTCTGTCAAGGAATATATCGTCGCATCAACCAGCAATTCTATCTTTCCTATGACATCAAGCCCTTCAAGGATGAGGTATTGTGTGATGTTTCTCCCCTTGAAGTTTGTGATGTTCTTTTGGGCCAACCTTATTTATGGAAACATCATGTTGTATATGAGTCTAGGCCTCACAATGTTATTATTACTTTGGATAGGAAATTGTATAGGATACCCAGGTAGTCCCACCTAGAGCCATTTCCTTGATCTCTTCCAAGCAATGTAGGAAGGTCATCTCTCATACTAGGAAGTTTGTATTCTTCGTGATTCGTTGTTAGAGTCAGCGAAAAATTACAGCCACATCCATGGCCTATGCGATCAACCTCTCCATGCAATAGAAGCAAGTGGATAAGGTCATGTAAGAATATAAATACATCTTATCCTCACCTACTGGGGTACCTCTTCACTGTCAATTCAAGAATTCCATCGATCTGACCCCCGACGCAATGCTACCTAATGGGCCAGTCTATCACCTCTCTCTATTACAAAATGAGGAGATCAAGCGTCAAATCCAAGAACTGCTCCAAAAGGGGCACATATGACCTAGTTCATCACCTTGTGGAATCCCAATTGTGCTTGTGCAGAAGAAAGAAGAGACCTAGTGACTATGCATATATTATCGTGCCCTAAATAAAATCACAGTCAAGAACCATTCCTTGATTCCCCGAATCAAAGATCTCCTTGATTATATCAAGGGGGTCAAATATTTCAGTAATATTGATCTGAATTTTGGCTACCATAAGGTCCCAATAGAGAAGAAAGATATATGGAAGATTGCCTTCAAGTCAAAAGAAGGTATTTTTGAAAGGTTGGTCATGCCCTTTGGTTTGACAAATTCCCCAGCAACTTTCATGAGGATGATGGACGATATCTTGCAGACTTTCACCAATTATTTTGTAGTGGTGTATATGGATGACATCCTCATCTACAACAAGACTTGAACGGAACACTTGCAGCATATTCAACAAGTTATGCACACTCTGCGGCAACACAAGCTATATGCCAACTCGAAAAAATGATCCTTCAGCATGGACAGGGTCCAATACCTAGGCTATATTGTTGATGAGCATGGTGTGCATGTGGATCCAACCAAGAACCAGGTCATCCATGACTAGCCAGTCCAAACCACACTCACTGAGGTTCAGAGCTTCTTAGGCCTTGCCAATTTCTATCGCAGTTTCGTGTTGGGATTTGTCGATATTGCATGGGCCCTCAACCATGTAGCCAGGGGTGGTGGTAGGGAAAATTTTGTGTGGGGTTTGTCCCAAAAACAAGTGTTCGATTATTTGAAGCAACACTTATGCTCAACCTTAGTACTTTCATTACTTGACCTGCAATAACCCTTTGAGATCGAGACAAATGCTTCATACTATGTTGTGGGCGCAGTTCTCACTCACCACAGCCACCCCGTGGCCTATCATAGTGAGAAACTATCAAATGTCGTATGTAAGTACCCTACTTATGAAAAATAAATGTACTAGATTGTGAAAGCCTACCACTAGTGGAGGAATTAGATTCTCGGGAAGGAGATAGTCATCTACACTGATCATAAGTCATTGTAGTTCATGCATACACAAGGAAAATTGTAGAATGACTGCCATCATAAGTGGCCCACATACTTGCAGCAGTTCCACCTCAACATCAAGTATAATACATGAAGTACAAACCATGTCATTGATTTCCTCAGTCAACCTCCAGTCATGAAACTCACCACGGTGCTAGAATATTGCAGCCACGAGACCTCCAGATGGCCCCAACTCTATGAGAAAGATCCTGACTTCGCCACCACTTACAAGATGTTGGGCGATAACACAATTGTCACTAATTTCCATATTCAAGACGAGTTGTTGTACCATCTAGTCCATATCTGCATTCCATCAAGCAAGCGAGCGGAGCTGATTTGGGAATCCCACTATAGTCGGGTGGCAGGACACTTTAGCATAGAAAAGACAGTGGCAGTGTTGCAACAACATTTCTACTAGTCGAAACTTTGACAGGATGTCAGCAAGTATATCAGGTCCTGCACTGCCTGTGCTATTTCCAAATCGACCACTAAGAAGCAAGGCATGTAAACCCCTCTACCTACTACTGACATGCCCTGGGAATCCATCTCAATGGACTACATGTCGGGCCTTTCATCCACCAAGCGGGGAAATGATTGTGCTTTTTTGGTTGTTGATCGTTTTTCCAAGATGGCGATTATAGCCACCTACAAAAAGAGCATCACAACGGAGGCCACTGCCAAGCTCTTCCTTGAACAAGTGTGGGTTCATTTTGGGATACCACAAACCATTATCTCATATTGAGACATTCGGTTCCTCAGCACATTCTGGTTGAACCTTCGGTCATTGTTGAACACCAAGCTCACCAAATCCATTGCCTTCTACCCCTAGAAATATTTCCAAATAGAGGTCATTAACCAGATGATCATGCATATCTAGTGCATGTACAATTCCAAGAACCTCCGCACATGGGATGAGAGTCTTCCCTATGTTCAACATAGATACTATAGATCCATACATAGCTCAACCGACAACAACCCCTTTCAGGTGGGATTGGGATTTCAACCATTGGGTCCCATGGATGTTGCACTACCCCTTGTAGCCACCTAGGTAAACTCGTCCCATGCTCCAACTGGAGATGACAAAGCCACCAATTCCATTGAGCAGATCCAACACATCCGCCAATAGGTTCAAGATATTTTATAGAAGTCCAATGCCAAGTACAAGCAATGCCATGATCAACATCAGGTGACACACAAGTTTCAGGTGGGAGATAAGTTTGGTTGCACTTGTAGAAAGAACGCCTTACAAGGCCTCATCAAAAGTTTAATCCACTCTACTATGGGCCTTACACCATCACCAAGGTTGTGGGAGATAATGCTTTTGAGCTCAACATTCCCCCCTTCCTTGGCTTGCACCTAGTGTTCAATGTGGATCTCCTTCAACCATAGTTTCCACCATTATTGGACACCTCAGAGATAGCATAATAGTTGAAACCAATAGATCTCAACCCTTACTACATGGAATAGAAATACATTGATCATATCGTGTTCACACAGGTCAAGGGAACTCTCTATTAGAGGATCTAGATTTATCAGGCTATTAAAGCAGGGAAGCTCCTACACCAAGGCAAGTGGCTCACCCGAGGCCAAATTCAACATAAATTTCCTCCTTTGATGGGGGAACTCAATCATGGAGACCATTTATTATTAAGGGGGGAGAATTGATCCAGGTGGATATCGGTGACCACCTACCTATTCTAACTATCTCATCTTGGCATTTGTTCAATTTGGCAATTTTTTCCTAGTTTTTGGATCTTGAACTTCTGGGCCCGTTTTGAGGCCCTAAACAACGTTCTTAGGGATCTCCACAATAAAATTGTAGAATAAGTCCAATTTTTTATGGCGTAATTTGTATTACTTGTATAGACCTTTCTAATGGGCTATCATGAGCCTAAAATGAAGATCGTATGCAAAAGTTACAGTGTCGGGAAGTTGATGTACTAGTTTACCCCAACGAGGCCCACATGATTTTTGGTGCTTCATATCCTAGGGTTAGGTTTTTGGATGTCTATGGTTTTGGCATTCATGTTTTTTGTAAAAATGATTTCGGAGCCTCATTGTACTCATCTTCTTGGAAATGAGATCAGTCGTCACATCTCTTCTTAGAGATAAGCCGACATCATTCTAGCAAGCTTGTTTTCAGTCTGTATTTTACAGTTTCAACATATTTATTTATTGAATAGAAGCCAATTTTATTGTATCTCTGTTATTTTTCACTATGTCTCTGTGTTAATAATAACAATAATATACGTTGATTTCATTCTGCTCATAAAATCTAGATCACCCGGATGCTTATTCGTCGACCATTCCCTAGTATCCAGGACATTTTTTCACAAAATGTGGCTTTTGCTGAAAGAAGAAGCCTAAAGATTAGAGATCCCTGAGTGATTTTTGGAAGATTCTCTAAGAATCATTTCCTTGAACTAGAGAAACATTTTTTTTATTACCGACCTTTTCCATTATCTTGGTTGCCCTGTAACAATCCTCCATAACATTTTCTCACCCATAGCCTTATTCATAAGCTCAAGATTCCTTATTCCCAATCCTACCCTATTTGTTGGACTGACAACTTGGTTCCCATTCACAATATGAAACTTTTATTATCTTTCCCTCCCTTCCTAAGAAATTCCCTTATTTTCATAGAAATCAGATTGTCTATCCCTCGTGGAGCTAATAAAGCAGAGCATTGATAAAGAGAAAGAGATGACATAATAGCTTTAATGAGTATAATTCTACCAGTGGGATTTAACCATTGAGTTCCCCATTGGATAAAATTCAAATTGATTTTTCAATAATTGGCAACAATTCTTGAGATGTGGAGTTTTTCAAATAGATAGGGATACCAAGGTAGCAAAAAGAGACCCAGTTTTCAACAACTGGAAATTGGAAAATCCTATAAGTTGCACCCAACTCTCAAAGAAAAGTACTCCATCCCATAATTTGACATTTTTTTGTTAACTTCTCCCCCAAAGAATTAGGAAAGGAGTCCATAACCACTTTAAAACAAGAGGCAGTGATCATCGAAGCTCCACCCAACAAGAGGGTGTCATCTGCAAATTGGGAATGATTCAATTTTTTTACTCGTCGAGCTATTTGTAGTCTTAGAAGATTCTCGGCCAATCTTTCATGTTCTAATTTTCTTCTTAAATATTCATCCATAATAATGAAGATGAGAGGAGAGAGAGGACAACCTTGGCAAATTTCTCTGCTGATTTTAAAAAACTCTGTTAGTCGTCCATTCACTAAAAGTGTTATCCAAGAAGCCAGTTATGCATGAAGACACCCATTTTATGAAATTTGAGCTAAAACCAAAACCTTCTAAAACCTGAAAAACAAAATCATGTCGGACATGATCAGACACATTATCCATATCCAATTTAATAACCATGCATTTTCCATTTTCCTTAATGCTTGAATGAATTGCTTCTTGAACTAGCACAATATTGTCCATGATTTGTCTATCCTGCATAAAACCTCATAGGGAGAAATGAATTTGGGAAGAATTTTTTTTAATTAGCAAGCTATGATTTTGGTGAGAATTTTATAAGATGAATTGCACAAACAGATGGGTCTAAATCTAGCAAAATAAGTGGGATTATCTTCTTTAGGAACTAAGGCAAGAAAATAGGAATTAGTATCCCCCCCTAATCTTAAGGTTTGATGTGTATAATGCAACATACGTTTCATATCATACTTGATTAAGTCCAATAAATGCATGTAGAAAGAAATTGAAAAATCATCCAGTCCTGAGGTTTTATCTGGCCCCAAACTCCATATGGCAACAAATATTTTAGCTTCAGAAATAGGTTGGATAAGGGAAAAATTATATTCATTAGTAATAAGGGAGGGGATATGCTCAAGCATAGAGACCACATTAGAGATATCTGCGTCTTCTTGTTGAGGAAACAAAGCAATGCAATTTCTCAAGGGAGATACTAGCTACATTGTTCGTGACTGTCTGGCCTTGGCTTGATTATGAAATAACTTTTTGTCTCTATCCATGACCTTGAGCTAAAGACTACAAGATTTTAAGCACCAAAGTTCTTCTTCACGTCTTATGACCCTTTGATAGTGGATTTGGAGATCTATTTCTTCGTTTTGCAACTGAATAGTGATATCTTTATATTCTAAATCCTTTTGGAATTTTTCTATCTTAACTTTAAGTTCTTCTTTCTCCTTTTCTGGCAGATCAAAGGATGACTTGGCCCAAATTTTGAGAGCTTGCTTCACCAAAATGAGTTTTTTCTCCCAAATAAAAACAGGAGTACCAGGAACCCAAGTTTTCCAATTCAATTCAACCAAAGTATAGACCTCGTGATGGTTGAGCCATAAAGGATTGAAATGAAAAGGAAGCGGCCCATATTCCAAAATTTATTGAATGTGCAAAGAGATGGGCTTGTGATCATAAATGAAAGAGGGAAGGATATAAGATTTTATTGAAGAACTCGTGTTGAGAAAATTACTATGGATTAGAAAACGGTCTAATCAGGAAGCAATATGCCATGGACCTAATCTCATGTTAGACGAAGTATATCTCCTTCTTTGTGGATTAATATCTAACTGTTAGGACCATACAATGTACCTTTTTGCCCACACTTTTTGCTACCATTACACCCTTGTTTCACTCACATTCAAACTCACATTATCACCTTACCCTATCTTTCCAAAGGTATATAACGTCTCTTCTCTTTACTATATGTTTAATCTATTTTGCATATAATTTTACATTACTCTCGTACTTAACCATTGATCAGAAATGTATAAGTGTTGAAACAGTTCAAACTACAGATTAGCATTGAGGCATGTTGCTGAAACAGTTAAAGCACGCAAACCCTGTGGCTGAAACAGTCTATGGACTATGATGCTGAAACAACAACTCACACGGAAGAAGTCGTTACACAGTCCGGGGTCTACGATGTTGAAACAACAACTTACACAAGAAGAAGCTGCTACACTCTCTGTGGTCTACGATGTTGAAACAACAACACAAAGCTGTTACACCGACCACGACAGCCACACCTTGAGCCACCATCGTTGTTGCGTGAGACCACGTGCTGAAACAGACAGAACGCAAATCTCGTTGCTGAAACAGCCCACAATTTGTGATGCTGAAACAACATACAACAGTGAAGAAGATAAATATAGAAGTTGTTACTCCAGCCGCAACAGCAACACCTCACTCAACACCTTTTCAACTATTGTAATAGCATTCTGTTACGGGAGACTAGGATATCCTATTCTAGTTTAGAAAGTCAATCTGACTAAGAATAGGACTCAGATGTACACCTGTAATTTGTTGATCAAATATTATCGAAGGGACTCTCCTCTTTAAATGAGAGGAAATCATCATTAGAGATCATCTTTTGTTTTGGCTAAGAAAGGATTTACAGAGAGGGACATGTTTTACTTCAGATTGTAATGTAACACAGTTGACAGATGAATAAAAGATTGTTTTGATCATTTCTCTCTAGTTCCTTTCGTTTCAGGGGAATCTTGTGAGAAGGGAGAGCCCACCTTCTTCACAAGATTCACCCATTAGCTTTGTAGTGTGTTAATGTTATTTCTGTTTATGCCTTGATTAAATTCTGTTTTGATGAAACACTACTTTACTGAACTCTGTTTTGCTGAAACACTGCTTTACTGGTTGTTACATTGTTTTCATATAATTCATGCTTGGGTAACTGTTAATCATTCTAGCTAGCATTCCTGTTTGGCGAGTTTATAAAAGTGTGATGACCAGAAACAGGTGATGAATATTCCTGCCTGGGGAATAGGGTCTTGTTCTCTGTTAAAAGATAGTTAGCCTTCAGTGTGTGTCAATTATTTTAGTTAAGCAATGAGTTCATGAAGTGTGATGATCGAAAACAGGGGCTGAAGATTCCTGCTTGGGGAATAGGGTCATGTTCTCTATTACAAGATAGTTGGTTTTTCCTGTTGCAACATCTTGTTGTTATTTTAAATGTAATCCAGGATTCTTTAATTAATCGTTTCTTTAAACATTAAACTCTACAATAGGTAGACTACTTTCTTGTAATTCAAGTTAGAACTTCAGTTTGTTCAAGACAAAGTGTGAATAATATGTTTTTACTACAACTCTAGGTTGCTTTTGAGGTTGAGAATATATAGTGCGTGGTTACCTTTGAAATAAACAGACTTCCCTGGGTTGATAATTTATGTAGCACTTGATTGTTTAGTTAAATAAGCAATTATAGTGACCAACATTTTGGCGTCGTTGTCGGGGAAGGTAATTGTAGATTTCAAAAGAACTTATGATTTTTCAGATACAAAGATTGCATGAGAGGATGCGGAGACCCCAAATACACTGACCCTACAGGTGGCAGGGGAAGAGGAAGAGGAGGAAGAAAGCCTTATATTGACGAGATTATATCAAAGTCTGAATCTGCTGCTCAACGACCAAACTCTCGGAAACCAAAATCCTAGCCTTCATTTCAAGCAAACTTTGAAACGGGGAAAGAATTTTGGAGTCCTGAGACAGTCGAGAAACCAACAGGAAACATTGAGGACAGAGCAAGTGCAGCAGGGGAACAAACAGAAGAAAACATGGATGAGTACAATGAAGAATTGCATCATGAAGAACAGGCAGGTCCTGAAGGAGAGGTAAATGATGAAAACTCTTTCTCCACATTAGGATTTCCTATTGGTGATCTTCCTAGAGGGGTAGCTCCCATGAAGAACATTCCACTCTCATCACTACCTAACTTTCATGGTTTGTCTTCAGAAGATCCTGATGAATTCCTTTTTGAGTTTGATATATTATGCAGAATTTATGATTACATTTCCAATGCTCAAAAATTAAAGCTATTTCCAGCAACATTGAAAGGAAATGCACTAAGATGGTTCATGAGTCTTGGAGGCCATGTAATCACAACATGGGACCAAATGAAATAGAAATTCCTGAATAAATACCAGGACTATTGCCGAACAAGAGAAAAAAGGGAGGAACTATTTAAAATGATGCAGAAAGAGGATGAAAATCTAGAGGACTTTGTAGAAAGGCTACAGTATAATCTACAAAGATCCAGTCACCCCAATGTAAGTAAAGATATTCTTAAAATAATATTATTAAAAGGAGTAAGGGATGACTGTCTATATATGTTGAATATGCTTGGAAAAGGGGACATATCTAAGGAATCATACGATGAAATTGTTAACCTATGTAAAATATGTTCAAGAGGAGCTTCAAGGAATAGATCAAATAGCAGGGACGCCACATTTTCAAGAGTCCAAAAATCAGCCAGTGGGGGAGCAACAAGAGCTGAAATAGGTAATTTACTTGAAGGTTTTAAAACTGAAATGTTAAGCTATTTTGCCTCACAAATTGACACCCTGTAGATTCAAAAGAAGCAAGCAGAAGCAGAAGCAGCTCTGTCCATCTTTTGTTCTAAATGCAGAGACAAGCACCCACGAAGGGAATGTCCATTGGACAAAAAGCCAATCTGCACCATCTGTGATAAAGATCATGAAACTCAACAATGTCCTTCTCTACCAGGAATCAAGGCAGCATTACAACCAACTGATGAAGAAGATGAAGTTGTCTATCTGTTGACACAAATAAGGCAATGGCAACCGCGGTGACAAGGTATGAATCCTAACATGCCATTTACATCTTCTAATCATTGGAATAACTATCCTTATTTCAATCAAATGAATTACCCTCCCTATAATCAAATGCAATATCTAAATCAAATGAATTACCCACCCATGCAACAAACTAACCCACCCATTGTTGATCCGTTAATGTGGACTCCTTGGCCTCCACAACAACAACAACCGTATCAGAACCAATGGAATCCAAATTGGAGAGGACAACAAACCCCCTTCCCAAATCAATTGCCTCAATCACAATTTCTACAACCACTCCCCTTACCAACAGGTACCCCACCAAACAATCAAATGATGAGACCCCGGTTACCTGTACAACCTAACCCTAACCCCAATAATAAAGTTGTGAAGTGCATTGATATTCATAACCAGCCTACATTTTCTCTTCTCCCTGCGCAATGCAACGATATTCATTTATGATCTTGGAGAATAGTAGAACCTATCATAGCTGATGTTACCTCTTCTGATAAAGAGGAAACAAAAGAGCATGATGTACCTGAAGAGGTACAATCATCCTCTAACAATGCTGCTGAAACAGCAAAACCACCATTTCCTGAGCGTTTAGCGTTGACTAAAACGCCTAAGCCACCAACTTTCAATCTTCTAGGGGAATTACAAAATCTTTATGTCAAAATTCCTCTACTACAAGCACTCCGAGATGTACCAATTTATGCCAGGACTATGAGAGACATTTGTGTTAAGAAGCTTGGTAGGAAAATTAAGGATCCCCTCACAGTCCATGTTATGGGTGACTTGTCTGTACTAATGTCAGGTAAAGCTCCCCCAGTTAAATATGGTGATCCCGGCCACCCTACCGTCTCAGTACAAATTGGAAAAACGATAATCCCTCGAGTCCTAGTAGACTTAGGTGCCGCTATCAATATTATGACTCTGGAAACCTCACAATTGTTACAATTGCAAAATGAAATCAGAGACACCCCAACTATCCTAGAATTAGCTGACCGGTCCACAATTAAACCAGAGGGAGTCATTGAAGACCTAATTATCTTAGTAGAATCCTGGAATTATCTAGCTGACTTTGTGGTATTACAACCTAAGACAAAGTCGGGGGGGCACCCTCTAATTTTGGGCAGGCCTTGGTTAGCCACAGCAGATGCTTTTATTAGCTGTAGATCAGGTTCAATGACAATTTCCAACAGTTACGAAACTAAACAGCTTACCCTCTACCCTCACGCTAAACCTTTGATTAATAATGATAATTCTGTATGGGTAGACTTTGATGATCAACTTACTCAACCCATCTTGACTATCGGACAAGCTTTAAGCCTTAAAGATGCCACTGAGGATGAAGTAATTAATAATTTTATTTGTGAACCATCCTCCGTGACTCCAGAAACTCACAACCAACTAGCTGCACTTTTGGAGTCAGATAATCAGGAAAACATTAATTCTGAAAACCCACCTCAAACATTTGCCACCATCTCTTCTAAAAGCATACCAGTAGAAATTGAACCTGGCAAAACACTGAACATAAGCCCTAACCTGACAGATGTTGAAACACAACAATTAATGAAGTTACTTCTTGAAAATAAAGAAGCATTCACATGGGACTATACAGATATGAAAGGAATCTCTCCAGAATTATGTACTCATCGAATATATATTAAGGAAGATTGTCGACCGATTTGCCAATCTCAACGATGAATGAACCCTAATTTAAGAGAAATCCTTAAAGAAGAACTTCAAAAATTGTTGAATGCAGGGTTTATTTATCCTATATCAGACAGTGAATGGGTTTCCCTGTTGGTAATAGTTCCTAAGAAAAATTGGAAATGGAGAGTATGTGTGGATTATAAAGCCTTAAATAAAGCTACTCAAAAAGATCACTTTCCATTACCATTCATTGATCAGGTGTTAGACAGTTTGTCAGGGAAGAAATTTTTCTCCTTTTTAGATGGTTTCAATGGGTATAATCAGATCAAAATTGCACTTCAGGACCAAGACAAAACCACTTTTACTAGCCCTTGGGGAACTTTTGCTTATAGATTTCTTCCATTTGGACTATGTAATGCACCAGCAACCTTTCAAAGAGAAGTTATAGGAATCTTTTCTGATATGCTTAATGACTCTATGGAAATTTTTATGGATGACATTACTCCTTATGGTGTTTCTTTTCAGGAAGCACTACAAAACCTTGAGAAAGTGCTTAAACGATGTATACAAGCCCACCTCTCCTTAAGTATAGAAAAATGTCATATGATGATGAGTGAAGGAATAGTGCTTGGACATTTTATTTCATCTCAAGGAATCCAGGTGGATCCATCCAAGATACAAGTCATTAAATATCTTCCTACTCCCAAAACCCAAACAGAGGTAAGAATTTTTCTAGGACATGCTGGATACTACAGAAGATTTATCAAAAAAAATCCCAAAATAGCTTCTCCCCTGTTTGTGTTACTGATGAAAAATGTCGAATTCAAATGGACTAATTCTTGCCAGGAAGCATTTAATACACTTAAACATCAGTTATCTACAGCTCCTATTCTTAGAGGACCTGATTGGACACTTGCCTTTCATATATCCTCTGATGCTTCAGATACTGCAATAGGAGTTGCCTTGGGACAAGAAGAAAATCATCTTCCTTATGCTATTTATTTCATTAGCAAGAATATGACTCCTACTGAACTCAATTATATTGTTACCGAAAAGGAATTCTTAGCAGTTATCTATGCTATTAATAAATTTAGACATTACATCACTGGCTACTCTACTCTTGTCCATACTGATCACTCAGCTATCAAATATCTAATGAACAAACCCATCAAAAATGCTCGAGTCACCAGATGGTTACTATTATTGCAAGAATTTGATATTACAATTGTAGATAGACCAGGAAAAGAAAATGTAGTTGTTGATTTCCTTTCTCGGTTAACACCTGATGATGATACCCCAGTAGATGATTCCTTTC